>CM035119.1:40618521-41218521 GCA_020205555.1 Panax stipuleanatus
TATTAATTTATTAATTATAAAAATATTTATGGAATTTATGTCAAAATATTAAAAGTTAATTATTATAACTTAAAATAATTTTTAAAACTTAATTTATAATTATTTCAATTTATTTTAATTAATTTTTACTCTGTCCGTCGCTATAGGTCATATGCGAAAGGAAGCGTTGCTGTAGGTGTTCTTTAGCATGAAGAACAGCCTTGGTCAAGGCCGAGTGGTCACTTTGACCAAGCTTGTTCTTTAAGCTTGTAATGATTCTGGGTTTGTAAGTGCTTTGATGGTGTAGTGTTTATGTAATACTACAACATGATACTAAGTTTGGACTCAAACTATAACATATCAGAAAGTTATTAAGGCTCAAAGTAGCTGTCAGAGCTGTTCTTGGGTTTCTGGGTAACCCAGAACGCCAGTCAACGTTGGTCAACGACCTTGTGGTTCTAATATCTTCGATTATGTGTATTAGATGTGTGTTTTGATTGTTATAGTGTGTATAAGTCTATATGTCATATTTGAACGAGATAGCACTGGTTTGGACCGAGTAACATCTAAAGTAAAGATCTAAGCCGATCAAAGTACTGTCAGAAGCTGTTCTTCATGTTCTTCATTTTCTGGGTTTTCCAGAAAACGAATCCATGAACGGTCAACGGGTTTTGACCATTAATTCTAGTCATCCTATGTATTTATCATGTGTTAAAGTGTATTATACTTGTAGTATACATGTAAGGGTACAATAAAAGAACACTTAGCTAGCTTAACAACACATAGAGAGAAAGATACAAGCCGGTCAAAGTACCTAGCTCGATTGTTCTTGAGATTTCTGGATAACCTAGAAATCAGAACTTCGTGATCGGTCAACCGCCTTTGACCATTTATATCTTTCATTCTATTAATCCAATGAACTTGATTCTTGTTCTAGATTACTAAGCTTATGTAATACTACAACTAGCATACAGTTAACAAACCTAAACATTAACACATGAAGATCTACGGGCTCTGACATTAGGCTGTTAGGCTTATTTTTAACAAATTTTTATATTGCTTAAAACACCTTTTTGATGCATCTAGATGTTATGGAAACATGATCTATCAACCCAGAACACTTACTAACATGTTATTACACATAATTAAATAACATAACAACAAATCTAACAAAACATCAAAGATGTAAAGTATAATTAGGGTTTATACCTTTCTTGAGAAAAATTGGCTATCTAAGCTTTGATTCTAATCTTGCTATTGCTAGGGCTTCTGATGGTAGGTAGTATGAGTATATTGGTTGAGAAAATTCATGGGTTTGAACATAAATGAGGCTGCTATTTATAGAATTGGTAGGTTAGGGGTTTTAAGTTATTTTTCACACTTTGCCTCCACAAATATCTTAGCATTTGTACTTGTGATGCTATGACAACCTGTTTAGGGGCCAGAGGTGATAGGATTTCGAATGGTGGTGGTGGCACATGCTTGTGAGCAACTTCAAGTTGGTTAGTAAGCTAATCTTGCCCTAATCTTCACTAATTGTGATTTAGTGTTTTGATTTTTGTGTTTAGGATAACTTAATGAAGTTATTAACACCTAATCTAAGTTTAGTTATCATAATTAGAGTTTAGGATAATCTAATTAGGGTTAGTACCTCTTAATTAGGGTTAGGATTTGATTTTAAGGTTAGGGTTTTCTAAATTAGGTTTAGGGTTTCCTAATTTAGTATTAGGGTTTCCTAATTTAGGGATTGCCTTATAATCTAGACGAAGCACGACAAAGCATTTTATCCGTGTAAGCACGACAAAACAGCTTGAAAAAATAATACACCAAAAAGTCCAAATACGGAATAAAAATTTTAAGCACGACGTGTCAAGCACCACGTTTTTCGGAGAAAAATAATTTTGATCGAAGTCTTTAATAGAGTATAAAATAACACAGTACACATTAAGAACGGAGAGATTTTATTGATAAACGAAGAGTTTACATGACCGAGTCTTATTAGGGTTTTGCGATATCACAGTTTCTATTTATTATAAATATTTTATGTAATAAGATTAGTTAGAATTACTTGAAGAATTGGAAATCAAGGAGCAAGGAGCGCATGAAGACCCGTTTGTCCCAGGATTTAAATGTAATAGTTATATTTAAATTTAAATCTTGCACCCCTAGGTTTAACCTTTTGGTTCACTTGGTGCCTCGAGAGAACCAAACTAGAAGAAAAGTCCATAATCAATCCGGGTAGAATATTGTATTTTATATGCATGCTTATAATATATATATATATATATATATATATTATATTATGCAACATGCTTCGCATGGTAATTAATATGACGCGTATTAGATAAATATATATGTGTGTGTGTGTGCGTGCATGCGCGCTAAACAAGATGAGACAATTAATAACAAACCCCTCAAAGAAATTAATATTAAGTTGTAACGTTCAAAGATATTTGGAATATCGAACGTCGCCTTCTAGCATGGTAAAATAATATAGTATTGAATATTTAATATGAGTTTGTTGTGCACACACAAGACGAGTATTAAATATTTACGATGTTGTTTTACTATATATTATGTTTATAAGGAATTGAACATTACCGCTTTGTTGTGCACACACAAGGGCTGTAGTTTTCTCTTCACTTATATGGAAATGCTGGGTCGGACTTAACTAAGATTGTTTTGGTTCGGATCACACACTTGACCATAATGATCTAAGAGGCAAAATATAAGGAGTTACATGGTGATGTAATTGACAAAAGTTGTCTACCTATTTATTTATATATAGTTTTTTGTGCACACAAAATACTATATACATTTGAAATGAGATCCTTATTCTAACTAGCAAATCTTTAATTAGAGTTGTCGAACTATATATTATGAGGGTAATATAGTTTGAAGAAAATAGGGGAGATACTAATTTAAAATAAGACCTAATTTATCTTGGTAATTAATAAAAGAATGTATGCTAAATGTTGTTAATTACAAATTTATTTACAGAATTTTAAAATGTCTAAATTACTATAACTGCGTAACATATTAGATGCTAATTAACCGAACCGAATAAACGGATTGGTTAAAGAATTTGAGAATAGTTCTCAAGGCTGAAAAGCTATCTTATGTCCTTAATACGCCTATCCCTGCAACGGTTGTAGACAATGCCTCTGAGGAATGATAGTAGTGTGCATACCAGCCAATCATGTATGATGAAAAAGCACATACTTTGTAAACAATCTTATTTATTTATTAATAAAAGTATTCATTAAAGGCATTTAATTATCTACATGATGCTATTTTTATAATATGTAAATAACCCGTAGTTTTAAGCAATGCTTTTAGAATCATGATGTCGATCATGCTAATGAGATTTAAATTCTTAAAAAGCTTAAAACTAAAATAGTTCTCAATCGTGGGATTACTAAAAAGGGGATTAGTAAATCCGAATAGATTGGTACATATGTTGCTTGCTCATTGGATGAGGATGATTGATCTCATGATCATTTGTGTGGAGACACTAAAGCAAGTATGTAGGTGCTTATTGGAGAATAAGTTCAATGAACGTGACTCGCTATGGAATACCTAATGGAGTTTTACTCGCATGTCAATAGGAATTCCTGATATGATAGTAGTACAAGTGATCCTTGGACTTGAGATCATCATAGTATTTTGTACGTAATGAATTATATTTTGACTTATTCCTTAAGGCCCTTTAGGGTATATAAAAGGGTAGGCTTGGGTATAATGAGTTACATATATATGGAGATAATGAATGATCAATAAAGAATCTACCACTTCTAGTAAAAGAGGAGATATGTCCTATGTGATTCGTTAAATGACAACACAGGAATCCTTGGCCAATGTGGAATGAAATTAGAAAGGAGTTTCTAATTTATATTATATGGAGTTATGCAATTTCTAATCGAAATACATATAATAAATAAAATAAGACTTGACAGTAAATCAATGTCTAATATTTAATTGAGACATTGTATGGTGGAAGGATTGAATTGTACGGTAACTATTAACTCACAGGTTCTTTTATGATTAATGTTAAAATCTATATTTTTTGGAAAGTCGTTGATCGCTAAGGAGACTTATCCCTATTGTAGAATAAATATTATTTATTTAAATAGATTATTAGTTTAATTTATTTATTTAAATAAGATTAGAATTTTTCTAATTGATTTATTCAAAATCGGTTTAATATGAAGAACCTAAAGAGTCACACTATAAAAGGAAGAAGAATTATTTAAGAAGACAATGGCATAATCGTAATAATACATTAAGTGTAATTAAATTAATCTATGGTGATAGAATATATTAAATAGCTTAATATTTATTATTTAATATTTTAGAAATATTAAATATAAATTAATAAGAGGAGTCTTATTAATATTATTACAATTATTATTATTTTAATTCTAAAGGAGTTTAGGAATTAATTTAATATTAGTACTCTTAATTATTTTTAATGAGATCAAGGAGAAGCAAGTAGTAGAACTCGTACCTGTGGAAGCTAGAATCTACAAGGATATGATTCTGATTCATCCTTACTTTTCTATTATTGATAATTGAGCACAAAACATGATCATGACATGCGTTTTTTATAAAAAATTTAAAACCTTAATTATCGCACTTCCGCCCTTATTTATGCAATTTGATTGCATGTATGTGTTATGTACAAACCCAACAGTGGTATCAGAGCCTAACTTTGTGCTAAATATCAATTTTATGATTCCATGTATGAATTGATGTGAGATTTGATCGAATTTTCTGAACAAAAATGAAAATTCTGGATTCTGCGACGAACTGTTAGGTAAAATTTATACGCGCTATACGTAAGTGTACGTGGTCAACAAGTAATCTACTGATAAAATCAGGTATCGTACCCACAGAGACAATAATTCTTATTTAATCAAACAATTACCAGTTTTATATTAATTCAGCTTTATCAAACTAATGATTAAAAGATGATTTTCTAACTAAATTACTACTTAAACCAATTTTAACACTAACTCAGGATTTTAACAAGTTTTAGAGAATTAAGCCTACAACTTCACTTATTATTTCACTTCAGATAATATCATTTCCTGCAGTTTATATCAATTACTCCAGATTATTAATCAAGAACACTAAAGCAAATAAAACCATCTCTCGATGCACTATACACATACTCACTTAAATCCACAGATAATAGAATTAAGCAAGACACCTTAAATAACTAATTCACTATATCTCTATGTGAATTACAATTAAAAGAGGTTTAATATCATGTTCTTAACAGATTACATATGATGCATAGATATCTCTATCCTATACATGAATTATGAATCCCAACTACGCAAAAATCACAAACATATGTCACTATGGCTAGTTCTAATCCCATATGTCATCTCTCGAATTCATATGGGATAACGGATAATTGGTGATCAAGCAATTATATAGATTAAGCACAACTCATAGAAAATAATCTGGACATAATATTCATCAACTGAATTAAACGCTATTTAATCATTCATTACATAATAAGATCCGTTATAGGCTTAAATAGAAAGTTAGTTTATCATAGATGAATCAAAATCCAATATCCACATAGTAGAAATCATTCTGATTACAAGATATAGAGAAAGAAAGAAAATAAACTCTAAGTTATATCACCGCTCGTCTCCTCGTTCTTGCGTTCTTCGTGATCCAATCTGCTTCAATTCTCCTCGCAAGATCAAGTTATGAATTAGGGCTTCAGAATCTGTCTAAGTCTGTGTATAATAGCCTCTCTGTTATACTAATATATTCTCCCAGCTGCAATAAATCAATCTCTCAAAAACTGCAGAATCCTATCTGAAAACGGAAACTGTCATAATTGTTGCCGTACCCCCGCCCCGGCGGGGGTTTTGCTCTTGGTACGCTTGCCCTGGCGGCAAGCCACTTTGCTGAATGCTGATTTTCGCACCCTCGCCCCGACGGGTAAATTGGCCTTGTGACACCCACCCCAACAGGCATCCACTTTCTCTAGAAAATCTGAACTTTTACCCTTTTAGTCTTGGTTTCTCATCAATCCACCTCCTGCACTTAATAACACAAAACAAGATAAAATGACACTAAAGTAACTCGAAGTAAGCAAGAATCAAGCTATAACGAATATCAATTCGTAGGTATAAAACCAAATCATCAAATATCCCCAAACTTGAGACTTTGCTTGTCCTCAAGCAAAACAATGCATATACAAATAACTACAATGCTTAAAAATGCAACTGTCAGGTCCACGAAGATTCCCAAAAATGCCTTAGAGAATTCAAAACAGATATAAACAATAACTCCAACCAGATATATATCCGCAATTCAAACCACTCTATGAACCAATACCTGTTAACACCATTGCTGTGTGTGTGTGCTCAACAACAATATACTCAACTACAAGTCAAATATATCACATAGTACGCGTCTTAGAAAGAAACTACAGTTTTAACTCAAGAAACTGCGTAAACAAGGTAAAGTGAACTCGACTCAACGTCAACCAAGTCGGAAGTTAATATGAGAGTTTTTCTATCTTTATTCAATTACGGGGGCATTTTGCTCGTTTACCCGTATCTCTATTTTACTCATGACTGTGCAATGTCTAGTCCCCTTAGGCTCTTCAATGATACCCATGTAGCGAGCTTTCGACTAACGACTCCCAAACCGAATGGCTTTAGGGTGCTGGGTGTAAAGACATCCCCTAGGGCGTACTTACTCGAGTATCAAAGGCCACGAAACTAAACTAGTCACGGTGTTTATTCACGAGTTTCTCTTCTTCTTTTTTCTTTCCAAATTTTTTTTCTTTTCATTTCTTTTTTTTCTTTCAGATAGCTCCCATCTCTTCCCCCAAACTTAGGTTTCAGTCTAATCTTAATCATTACTACCAGGTCACTGAATTTCTATCGTTAAAGCCCAATTTCGTTCAAGACGACAATTATGTGACTATTTAACCCAAGTTGACTAAATTGTTGTCTTATCGTGCTAACCAGTGCAAAAGTGTCAAACAAGCAATGACTCATGTAAAGGTCTGGAATTCCGTATATGTCCTAGTTATCATTACTGTTCAAGTTCTTATGTAAGTCCAGTCTCATCACTGGCTAAGGTCACTTCATACCAACTGACATACTGACTCATGAAATCCTAATTAACAACTTTTTTTGATATTTTCTGATTTTTCACTTTTTTATAAGCATAAAAACTCTTAACTATACAAAATATAAAACAAATAACTAAATGTTGGCTTGTTTCGGTGTTAACAAAACAGACACACACACACGTAAGTGCACGTGGTCCACAAGTAATATATGATAAGTAAAGTATCGTTCCCTCGGAGAAAAGTAATTATTTCTAATCTATCATGCAACAACTTTGTAATTATTTCTGGCTGTTTAAACGAGTGATTAAGATGTGAATTAACTACTAGAATGAATATCAACTAATAAACTAATTAACAAGTGACTGATTCAAATTAGGAAGATATGGGATCCTAACTTCACTTAATGCATCATCTAGATTATATACCTCTTGTTAAGCCTAATTAATTACTTCGGATTGCTAGTCTAGAGCACAAAGGTGAAACATGGCTATCTTTCGATATACCATGCCTATATCACATAAAATCCACAAAATAGATAGAATTCATGAGAACACCAATATTACCTAACTCACTATATTTCTATATGACTTACAAGTAATATCGGTTTAAGTGCAAGCTTTCTCAATTGACTACACATGGTAAGCCGGTATATGTCTATCTGGATTACGAATCATGAACCTTATCACATGCAAAATTCATGAACACATGCTAATATGGCTAAATCTATATTTGTACTTCCCTTTTCAATTTCATACAAATTATTACGGTAGATGGTGATCAAGCATCTAAACAATAATGACAACCATATTAGGCAATCCATAAATAATCAATCACATTCAATAAAGAGGCATAACAAATCTGAACTAAGCAATAAGTTCCATTAGAATCCCATAATGGTGATTACTTCATCACTGAAGCAATAACCATTATGGGATTTTGTCCAAGCATTGAAATTAAATAATGAAAGTGAAGAGAATAAAGAGATTAAGAAAGCGCAAATCTGATATTCCTCATTCCAAAATAAACCTTCAACGATCTGGTTCAAAATCCACAATCAATCCCAATCAAAATCCTAAGTATGTAAAATCTACTAAGAGCCAAGAGAGAAGCCAAAAGAGTAGAATAATAGCTAAGAACTCTCTGTCTCCCTTCAAAACCCTTGAATAGAAATAAAAATGATTAAAAGATTGTCTCGTAACTTGCAAATACACCTTTTTAAGAAAAAACAAGCTACATCAATTTTTTTAAAGTAAAAGTCAACTCTGGTGAAAAGTTGACTGGCGCGGCCGCGTCACCCTATAAGTCATTTGCGGCGCAGGCGCGCTGGCATCCGATTTGTTCCTACTGTGGCGCGGACGCGCTGACTTTACTCTTCATACTGGCGCGGGCGCGCTTCTGGGCTTTCCGGCAGGGTGCTTACTGGTGCATTGCTGTTCCTTTGCTGCTGCCTTAGTTCTTCTTTTTCTTTCACTTTCCACTGATCAGAGGCCATATCCACATACCATATGCCATCTTCAACCCACCATAGCCTTGCCATCTTGGCATCATGCCATATCCATGCCCTTCAATGCCATTTGCTTGCCATTTGAGTTTCCTTCATGCAACCTATAAAACAAAGATAAAATGCATCAAAAGAAACTAAAACACTTGAGATTAAGCCATAATTTTAGTAAGTAGATAGCTAATAAGTAGGTATAAAACCTACTTATCACTAAACTAAATATGTTATTAACTAAATGCAAGTTCTAACATATCAAGAAGAATAATACACAAACCCCCAAACTTAAGTAACACAATGTCCTCATTGATGAAAAATAAAAAATTAAGGCTTAGAGGACTTCCCTGACACTCAAGTATCCGGCTCAGTATCCTCCACATCCAAATATGACGGTGGATACCAGGGCAGTGGCTGTGGGGTCAGGAACTGGAAAGGCTCTGCCGAAGTGTTCAAACTGGTAAACGCCTGAGCAAACGCGACATTGAATGGGTTCTGTGTATCGAACATGTGGCTCTGCCGCGCCTCCAACCTGTCATCTAATCGACGATGCTCATCCAGTTGCTGCTTCAGAGCTCAAAATTAAGAATTGATGTTGCCCTCGTTCGGCATTGGTGGCTCTCCCTCTGCAGCCTCCTCAGTTGGCTCATCCCTAGCCATATCCGCTACTCTTTGTGCATCCGCGACGGCCTAGTCCGCGGGGAAGTGGTGGTGCTACCGACCATTTGTCGAATCTGGAGATCATCCTCGTATCAAGCAGCTGGAGAGGCTGCTGAGTCAGCTCAGTGTATGTCCACTGCACACCCGCACGGTGGCACATTCCAGTAATCAGAGACGGATGTGGCAAGCCTCCCGACATTAATCCCCTCAAACACCGGCGTATTGAGAAACTAATGATTAGCCCGATATCGTTGTCGTAGTCCTTGAGGATGGTATAAAAGAGAGAGATTTTCTCTTTGGTGATCTCACTTATATGCGCCGAGGGAAGGAGTTTGGCACACAAGAACGAATACCAGACTTTTCTGTAGTGGTCCCTTTCTTGCCTCTAAACCATGTTATGCCCGGCTTGCATATCTCGGTTAGAGGCAAGAAAGGGGGCATAGTCGGGCCCCCTATCTACGAACTCCTGGTATTGACACATACTTGACCGTTGCACATTGTAGTAATCATTAATCATCGTGGGACTGAAGTCCACCAATTTTCCCCAGACGAATTCTTGAAACGGAGATATGTCCTTGACATTTGCATAGAATTCTTTCACGACCGCCACCACTGCTGTGTCGGGCTGGTCCATGAAAGTATCCCAGCCCTACAGTTCGATCTGTTGTGCCATCTCCCCGTCCATTGCATTGGGCCTTAGGCCACGCTCGGGGGTGAGCTTCTTTGTTGCCAAGTAGTCGAATCGGTCGGAGGCGGTCTCACTTTTGAATTTCCTTTTATCATATGCCCTAGTTGGTGCGGAAGAACTCTCACCCTTTTGATGCTTAGGAGCTCTTGGTGGCATGATGTTTGATTGAGCGAAATCAAGTCGTTTCTGAAGATTGGTTGGTTGAGGTTTTTTGTCAAATAGGTGGTGGGCAATGCTAATATATGTGCAGGTTGGTTATGTTTATTTCATGGCTTTCCCCTAAATTTGTCTCTCAAAACATCCATATTAGACAAGCAATATATAACTAGTAATCACCACTCGTCAATAGGAATTTCATACGCTCAAAACCGATAGTCAAATTAAAACACCCAACTTTGACCCAAAAGAAGAATTAAACTTGTATACCTTGAATAACTATTGTTTGATGAAGTTTATGATGATGAGTGATTGTTGCAATCTTGTTGGAGGCAGTTGTTGGTTGAAATCCACTTGGCAGGAGGTTCGAAAGGGAGGAGATAGGCTTCGGAGGTTGGTTCTCGACAGGTTAGGGGTTGTTGTATGGTTTAGAATGGCCTAAGTTACTTTCGGAAAGGAATTTTAAAAAAACAAATCTGGCGACAGCCCCTCGGGGTGGGGGGTATGCAGGGACTCGGGATAGAAAGCCCACGGGGGCAGGTCTATTTCCTCTTGGAGGCCCGCTGGGGCAGCTACTATGCAGGAGCTTTAGCCTGAACAGCCCGCGGGGGCTGGTTCTTTAAACTTTGAAATGCCCGCAGGGGCAGGTACCATGCAGAACTTCAGAATGTGAAATTTTCTTCATTTTGTTGCTGAACTGCTTGAGTAGCTTGCCCTTGTGTCCTTAATGATTTCCATATGGATGAATGGCTTGAATTTTTCTTGCACTTGGCCTATACCTGCACGTGAGAATTGTCGGAACATACATTATTAAGACTCAATTTATACTAATTAAGAATGACTATAACTAATATATATAGATATAATACAAATAAACGTAAATGATGGGTTGCCTCCCATCGATCGCTTGATTTTTAGTCTTTCAGCTTGACTACTTCCTGTATCAGTTTGGTTCAGACAAGTCGACCGCGGTTGTCTGGAGATCGATGTCTCTGCCCCAATAGTTCTTGAGGCGTTGACCGTTCACTTTGGATGTTTCTGTCGGATCCCGGCCATAGAGTTTAACGGTGCCGTGTGGAAACACTGTCTCGACGGTAAAAGGTCCCGACCACCTGGATTTTAGTTTTCTAGGAAACATTTTCAACTGAGAGTTGAATAGAAATACTGACTGGCCCAGTTCAAACTGTCTGTCCATTATCTTCTGATTATGCCACTTCTTGACCTTCTTCTTGTACAACTTCAAATTCTCGTATGCCTGCAGGCGAAATTTATCTAACTCGTTGATTTACAACATTCTTTTCTCCCCTGCTGCTGATAAATCAAAGTTTAGTTTCTTGATAGCCCAATACTCCTTATGCTCGAGTTCTACCGGAAGGTGACACGCCTTTTCGTAGACTAAATAATATGGGGACATGCCTATCGGGGTCTTATACGCGGTCCGGTATGCCAATAGAGCGTCGTCCAATTTCAACGACCAATTTTTCCGATTCGAATTGACAACTTTTTCTAGGATTCGCTTTACCTCCCGATTAGACACTTCTGCTTGTCCACTAATCTGAGGGTGATGGGCTGTGGAGATTCGGTGTTTGACCCCATACTTTGTCAAGAGAGCGGTGAAGTATTTGTTGCAGAAATGGCTCCATTCATCACTGATTATTGCCCTTGCGGTGCCGAAACGGGTGAATATATTCTTTTGTAAGAATTTGAGTACCACTTTTGCATCATTCGTTGGTAGCGCAACTCCTTCCACCCACTTCGATACATAGACCACTGCTAATAGGATGTATAGATTACTGAATGAAGACGAAAATGGTCCCATGAAGTCGATTCCCCATACATCAAACACCTTAACTTCCAAGATCTTGTTTAAAGGCATCTCGTTCTATTTTGAAATATTTCCCACTCTTTAACATCTGTCGCAGTTTTTCACGCACTGATGTGCGTCTTTGAATAATGTGGGCCAGAAGAAACCTGCCTGAAGTACTTTAGCGATCGTTCTTTCGCTTTCGTAGTGTCCCTCATATAATGAGGTCTGACATGCCTGTAATATGCTCTCTACTTCACTTTACGGTACACAGCGCCGGATCATTCTATCAGCACACTGTCGGAATAGATACGGTTCATCCCACATATACCACTTCACGTCATGTAGAAATTTCTTCTTTTGCTGGTGAGTCAAATCTAGTGGGAGGATGTTGCTTACCAAATAATTAGCGAAATCCGCATACCACGGAAACTCGTCGTGGATCAAAAATAACTGCTCATCGAGAAAAGACTCGTTGATTGCTATCTTGTCTGTCTCGTCCTGCTTCAGATTTTCTAGCAGCGAAAGATGGTCAGCCACCTAATTTTCTGTCCCCTTTCTATCCTTAATCTCTAAGTCAAATTCTTGAAGGAGCAAAATCCAGCGAATAAGTCTCGACTTTGCATCTTTATTTTCCACTAGATACCGGATATCCGAGTGATCTGTGTAAACCACCACCTTTGTCCCCACCAAGTACGAGCAAAACTTGTCAAATGCGTACACAACTGTAAGTAATTCCTTTTCAGTGGTTGTGTAGTTTAACTGTGCATCTGTCAGTGTCTTGCTCGCATAATAGATGGCATGAAAGATCTTCTCCTGGCGTTGTCCAAGCACTGCTCCTACTACATAGTCACTGGCATCACACATGAGTTCGAATGACTTGGTCCAATTCGGTGCTATTATCACTGGGGCAGTGGTTAGTTTCTTCTTCAAATGCTCAAACGCCACTAGACAGTCTTCATCAAACTTGAACAGGATATCTTTCTCTAATAGACTACAAAGTGGCTTTGTTATTTTCGAGAAGTCCTTGATACACTGTCGGTAGAACCCAGCATGACCAAGAAAACTCCGAATACCCTTTATTGATGTCGGAGGTGGCAGATTTTCAATTGTTTCCAATTTAGCTCTATCAACTTCCAAACCTTTTCCAGAAACTTTATGTCCAAGTATTATCCCTTCTTGGACCATAAAGTGGCATTTCTCCCAGCTGAGTACCATATTTGTCTCGACACATCTCTCAGCACTAGGACCAGATTTTCGAGGCATCTATCAAATAACTCCCCAAATACGAAAAAATCATCCATAAACACCTCCACGTTTCGCTCCACCATATCTAAAAAGATTGCCATCATTCAACGCTGAAAAGTCGTCGGTGCGTTACACAGTCCGAATGACATTCTTCTAAAGGAAAAGGTGCCATACGAGCATGTGAACGTTGTTTTCTCTTGATCCTCTGGTGCGATGATGATCTGATTGTAGCCTGAATACCCATCCAACAAGCAGTAGTACTCATGTCCGGCTAGTCTGTCCAACATCTGATCAATGAAAGGCAAGAGGAAATGATCCTTTCTAGTTGCCTTATTCAGCTTTCGGTAGTCCATGCAGACCCTCCAGCCGGTCACTGTCCTTGTTGGAATTAGTTCGTTATTCTCATTCTTGACTACCGTCATACCACCTTTTTTTGCGACACATTGAACTGGGCTCACCCATACACTGTCTGAAATTGGGTAGATAATTCCAGCATCCAGCCATTTCAAGATTTCCTTCTTCACTACCTCTTTCATTATGGGGTTGAGCCACCTCTGTTGTTCCACTGTTGGCTTGCTATCATCCTCCATCAGATTCTTGTGCATACAGAATGACGGGCTGATTCCTTTAATGTCGGCGATTGTCCATCTAATAGCAGACTTGTATTCCCTTAGAACTCTTAACAGCTTACTTTCCTGCGGGTCGTTTAGCGCAGATGTAATAATAACAGGTAAAGTAGATGAATTACCCAAATAAGCATACCTGAGGTGATTAGGTAATGGTTTGAGTTCTAGTTTAGGTGGTTCCTCAAGAGATGGCTTCATTTTTTCTGATGAAGTTCTTGTTGCTTCCAATGGCTCAAATGGTAACTTGAACATGTTCACTCTTGGGTGGGCCTTTAATAGTTTCAGGTACTCCTTTATCTCAGCATCCTCTTCATCATAGTCTCCCACCAAAGTTGATTCTAGCGGGTCGGTACTCAGTATTCGCTGTTGTTCATCCCTCACCACTATGTCGATGATATCCATCCAAAAACACTCCTCATCTTCCTTGGGGAAATTCATGGCCTTAAACACGTTAAAGGTGACCTCTTGATATTGCACCTTCATGGTCAACTCTCCTTTTTGAACATCAATGAGAGTCCTGCCAGTAGCCAAAAAATGGTCTCCCAAGGATTATTGGAATATCTTATCTTCTTCATAGTCGAGAATGATGAAGTCCGCTGAGAAGATGAATCTATCCACTTTTACCAAAACATCCTCAACAATTCCTCGTGGATAAGTTACTGATCTATCTGCTAGTTGTAGGGAGATGTTGGTCGGTTTAGGTGCTGGTAACCCTAACTGAGTATAAACTAACAATGGCATGAGGTTTATACTGGCACCTAAATCACATAGACATTTATTGAAGGCCGAACTCCCTATCTTGCATGGAATGGTGAAACTACCCGGATCTTTCAACTTTGGTGGAAGCTTATTTTGCAGAATCACACTACATTCCTCTGTTAGTGCCACAGTTTCGAAGTCCTCTAATTTCTTTTTCTTCGACAAAATGTCCTTCATGAACTTGGCATAACTGGGCATCTGCTCTAATGCCTCTGCGAAAGGGATGTTTATATGTAATTTCTTGAACACTTCCAGAAATTTGTGAACTCTTACTCTAATTTTTGTTTTCGGATACGTTGTTGAAATGGCGGTGGAGGGTAAACTACCGGTGTAATCACTTGTTCTGTTTTCGTAAATTTTTCTCCTGCTTTCCCTTCCACTGTTTATTCCACACTGGTCTCAACCTGCTTATCCATAGTCGGCTTCTCTGACTCCTGCTCGGCTAGTTGTTTCCCACTCCGAAGTGTTATAGCTTGACATTGCTCATGTCCTCCCCTTGGATTCTTTTCTATGTCACTTGGCAAGGTTTCTTGGGGTCGATTAATTAATGCACTCGCAATCTGTCCAATTTGAGTTTCTAGATTTTTAATTGCAGCCAAATGAGTTTCATCATCGCTTCATTTCCTGTAATGTATTTTGCCACTACTTCCTCCAAATCTAGCTTTTTCTCCTTCTGTGGAGCCGCCTGTTGATGCTGATCTTGAAAACCAGGAGGGTATGCTTGTCGTGGAGCCTGCTGCTGGTTTTGATTCTGGTTGTTGCTCCAAGAAAAGTTTCGATGGTTTCTTGCCCCCTGATTGTATGCATTCTGATATGTGTTGGGTGGCCTGTTGTAGTTACCCACATACTGAACTGAAGCTGGGTTGATAGCACACTGTTCTGTCGGATGCTCACGTGCAAAAAGTTCACATATAAATGCTACCTGCTGCGCGTTTCCCATAGACATGACATCCATCTTCTTCTATAACACTGCTAGTTGTGCAGATATAGCTGTCATATAGTTCACTTCCAGAATACCTGTTGCTGTGGGTTGAGTCAATCTCTCAGTCGGCCATTGATAGCCGTTTGAAGCCATTGTGTCTATCAATGCCCATGCCTCCTTAAATTTCTTTGCCAGAAAAGCTCCACCTGAGGCTGCATCGATGCTAGTCCGTATATGACTCCCTACCCCATTGTAAAAGTTACTCAGCTGCATCTAATGCGGGAATCCATAATGTGGGCACTTTCTCAATAGCTTCTTGTACCTTTCCCATGCTTCATAAAGTGGCTCCCCTTGTAGCTGTGCAAATGAAGATATCTCTGTTCTCAATTTATGTGTCTTTGCCGGCGGGAAGAACATAGCTAGGAATTTCTGCGCCAGATCATTCTATGTGGTGATTGACCCATGTGGTAAAGAATGGAGCCAACCCTTTGCCTTATCTTTGAGTGTGAATGAAAAATAACCTCAATCTTATTGCATCGTCTGAAACCCCGTTGCACTTGATGGTGTCACAAATTTTTATGAAACTGAAGATGTGTTCTTTCGGGTCGTCATTTTAAAGACCCCCAAATTGGCAATTATTCTGCACCATATGTATTGTCCCAGGCTTAATCTCAAAATTGTTTGCATTGATCGCCGGCCTGGAGATACTCGATTGGATTTTCGAAATCTTTGGTGTAGCATAATCCCTTAGTGGTTTATCTTCCTATTCAACCATGTTTGCTTTGGGTGTTTCAAGTTCTTCTCGAGTCTTTGCAATCCACTTAGTTAGCTTCTGGAACTATTTGTCGATATCGTCCTCGAAAGGCAACAAATCTAGCTTCTTCGACTGAGTTTGTATGCACTACTCGAGTGTACCTGAAATAACCAAACAAACAAAAAATTAAGAATATATATATATATATATATATATATATATGTTTAACTAAAACTGATCTAATTAAACTGATATTGTAAGTAATAAACGCAATTACTGTCCCTGACAACTACGCCAAAAACTTATTGGGTAAAATCTATACGCGCTACACGCAAGTGTACGTGGTCAACATGTAATATACTGATAAGATCAGGTATCGTACCCACAGAGACAATAATTCTTATTTAATCAAACAAGTACCAGTTTTATATTAATTCAGCTTTATCAAACTAATGATTAAAAGATGATTTTCTAACTAAATTACTACTTAAACCAAATTTAACAATAACTCAGAATTTTAACAAGTTTTAGAGAATTAAGCCTACAACTTCACTTATTATTTCACTTCAGATAATATCCTTTTCTTCAGTTTATATCAATTACTCCATATTATTAATCAAGAACACTAAAGCAGATAAAACCATCTCTCGATGCATTATACCCATACTCACTCAAATCAACAGATGATAGAATTAAGCAAGACACCTTAAATAACTAATTTACTATATTTCTATGTGAATTACAATTAAAAGCGATTTAATATCAAGTTCTTAGCAGATTATATATGATGCATAGATATCTCTATCCTATACATGAATTGTGAATCCCAACTACGCAGAAATCACAAACATATGTCACTATGGCTAGTTCCAATCCCATATGTCATCTCTCAAATTTATATGGGATAACGGATAATTGGTGATCAAGCAATTATATAGATTAAGTACAATTCATAGCAAATAATCTGGATATAATATTCATCAACTGAATTAAAGGCTATTTAATCATCCATTACATAACAAGATTCGTTATAGGCTTAAATAGAAAGTTAGTTCATCATAAATGAATCAAAATCCAATATCCACATAGTAGAAATCATTCTGATTACAAGATATAGAGAAAGAGAGAAAATAAACTCTAAGTTATATGCTCGTCTCCTCGTTCTTGCGTTCTTCGTGATCCAATCTGCTTCAATTCTCCTAGCTAGATCAAGTCATGAATTAGGGCTTCAAAATCTGTCTAATCTGTGTATAATAGCCTCTCTATTATACTAATATGTTCTCCCTGCCGTAACAAATCAATCTCTCAAAAACTGCAGAATCCTATCTGAAAACGGAAATTGTCATAATTGCTGCCGTACCCACGCCCCGGCGGGGGTTTTGCTCTTGGTACGGCCGCCCCGGCGGCAAACCACTTTGCTGAATGCTGATATTCGCACCCCCGCCCCGGCAGGTAAATTAGCCTTGTGATACCCGCCCCAGCGGGCATCCACTTTATCTAGAAAATCTGAACTTTTGCCCTTTTAGTCCTGGTTTCTCATCAATCCACCTCCTGCACTTAATAACACAAAACCAGGTAAAATAACACTAAAATAACTCGAAGTAAGCAAGAATCAAGCTATAACGAATATCTATTCGTAGGTATAAAACCAACTCATTACGAACAGCGCGGTCGCGCCGCATCCTAGTTCATTCTTGGCGCGGGCGCGCCGTTCTGCAGATTTTGAATTTTTTTTTTCTTAAATTAAGTAAATGGTTTATTTAATTTATAAAAGTTTAAAATAAAGATGTTTGTTTTATCTGAAATATGATTTCAAATTGCTAAAATTAAAGGAGTTTAATTTGGATTTGTTTTTGATTAAAATAAAAGAGTTTATTTTGTTTCAAAAATAAAATTTAGCAAAACTTTTGTCCATTAAATGACATCGATCTATATATGGAATGACTTTATTATTCATGAGATGAATGGTTATTTATTGATGAATATGTTGACGTGTATGATAATAAATGGGGTTGATTATGGACTATTGACCAATGTGATTGAATTTTATTTTAGTCGAATGCATGAATGAATGAGTTTTATTAAATAGGGTCTGCATACCTCGTCTTCTCTGGTTTTTTCTCGATGTAAATTCGATCTCCCTCCTATGTACTTCCCCTTGACTGCTGATCAAGGTTTCTATTTAGTTTAAATAGTTTATGTAATAGAGATAGTTAGAATTATATTGAAGAAACTAGAGACCAAGGAGAAAGGAGCGCGTGAAGACCCGTTTTTATGGAGCCCGAGTTTAAATGTAATAGTTACGTTTAAATTTAAATTTTTGCATTCCTAGGCTTGACCTTTTGGTTCACTTGGTGGCTCTAGTGAACCAAACTAGAATAAAAGTCCATAATCAATCTGGGTAGAATATAGTATTCTATATGTGCATGCTAAGTATTATATATATATATATATATATATATATTATATTTTATGCATACATGCTTCGCATGTTTAATAAAATGACGCGTATTTTATATATATATATATGCACGCTAAACAAGATGAGACAATAATGACAAACCCCTCAAAGAAATTATATTAAGTCCGAAGCGTTTAAATGATATTTGAAAAATCGAACGTCGTCTTCTAGCATGATAAATTAATAGAGTATTAAATATTTAATATGTGCTTGTTGTGCTATTCACAAGGAGAGTATTGCGTATTTAAGATATTAATTTAATCACATTTGATGCTTATCAAGAAAATTGAACAATATTGTCTTGTTGTGCTATCCACAAGGATAAATATTTTTCTTTTTTGAATTTATGGAAGTGCTAGGCTGGACTTAACTTAAATCATTTTAGTTCGGATGTGCACACACTTGACCATTATGATTTAAGAGGCAAAATAAAAAGAGTTACATGTTGATGTAATTGACAAGAGTTATCTACCTATTTATTTATATATCGTTTGTTGTGCTATCCACAAGGCTTTATACATTTGAAATGGGATCATTATTCTCACTAGCAAATCTTTAATTAGATGTTGCCGAACTATATAAATGAGGGTAATATAGTTTGATGAAAATAGTGGGAGATACCAATTTAAAATAAAGACCTACATTTATTTTGGTATGTAAAATTAATTAAATTAATGTTTGCTAAAATGTTATTTTTCACATGCAGAATTTTAAAATGTCAAAATCACTTATTTCACTGCGTAGCATACTTGATGCTAATAAACTTACCGGGCCGAATTACACGGACTGGTTAAGAATTCTGAGAATAGTTCTCACTGCTAAAAAGATTTCTTATGTCCTAAATTCACCTGTCCCTGGAACAGTTCTAGAATCAGCCTCCGAGGAAGAGATTGCCACCATTGTAATGTGGCAAGATGATGCATCTGTGGCTCAATGCATCATGCTCGCATCCATGAATAACGAGCTCTAGCTTCAGCACGAAAATATGGATGTTTCTACTATGTTGCTTCACCTCAAGGAGTTGTATGGTGAGCAAAGTAGGACTACTAGATATGAGATATCTAAGGAGCTCTTCCGATCTCGGATGATCGAGGGCACAGCCATTGAGACTCATGTCCTAAGGGTGATCAATCTGATTGAACGCCTTGGACAGCTTGGGTTCGTCATGGATGGGGAGTTGAGTTAAGACTTGGTCTTGCAGTCACTCCCTGAGACCTTCTCTCAGTTCGTGGTAAATTTCCACATGAATAAGTTAGATGTCAGCTTGCCTGAGCTACTTAACATGTTGAAACTGCAGAAGGTCACTTCCCATCCAAGAAGGACCATATCTTGATGGTGGATTCTTCCAATAAAAGGAAGAGGCCCAAGGTATCTTCTGAAAATAAGATATCTAAGAAGGCTAAGGGAAAGGTGAACTTAAAGGAACAAAAGAAACCTGATCCAGCTGGCAAAGAAATGTGCTTCCATTGCAACGAGCAGGGACATTGGAAAAGGAACTGCAAGAAGTTTCTAGCAGAGAAGAATCTTCGACTTCCAATCAAGATTTTTTCATGATTAAAATTAATTTTTTTGAAAGTCATAATTCTACTTGGATATTGGATACCGGCTGTGGTTCTCACATATGTAATACTGTGCAGGGACTTGTCAAAAGTAGAAAGTTGAGCAATGATGAGGTCGTCCTACGAGTGGGGAATGGAGCAAAGGTTGTTGCATTAGCTGTAGGGACTTATTATTTAGCAATGCCTTCGGGCAAGTCCAGTTATTTAAATAATTGTTATTTTGCTCCAAATATCATTAGAAATATTATTTCTATTTTCGTATTAGATATGCAAGGATTTGATATTATAATAAAGAACAACCGTTGTTCTATTTATAAAAGCAATGTTTTATATGGTATTGGAAATTTGCGAAATGTACTTTATATACTTGACTTGCATGAAAATATACTTCAAATAGAACAAACTAAGAAAAAGAAAAGAGATGATGTTAATTATACCTATAGGTGGCACTGTAGACTCGGTCATATCAATGAAACAAGATTATCCAAGTTGCATAAGGATGGGCTCTTAGAGCTATCTGATTTTGAATCATATCCAACTTGTGAATCTTGTCTCATGGGTAAAATGACTAAATCTCCCTTTAGTGGAAAAGGAAAAAGAGTTACAGAGTTGTTAGCGTTGATTCACACAGACATTTGTGGACCTATGACAACAAATGCACGAGGTGGGTATTCTTATTTTATTACTTTCATTGATGATCACTCAAGATTTGGATATGTGTATTTAATGAAATACAAATTAGAATAATTTAAAAAGTTTAAAGAGTTCAGAAGTGAAGTAGAGAAACAAACGGGCAAGAGTATTAAGATTCTTCGATCAGATCGAGGTGGAGAATACTTAAGCGGTGAGTTTCTTAATTGTCTCAAAGATAATGTTATAATCTCACAATGGACTCCACCAGGTACACCACAGTTAGATGGAGTATCTGAAAGGAGAAATCAAAAATTGTTGGACATGGTTTGATCCATGATGAGTTTTACCGATCTTCTAATTTCATTATGGGGTTATGCCCTAGAAACGACTGCATACCTACTTAACAAGGTACCTACCAAATATGCCCCAAAGACTCCATATGAGATGTGGAAAGGGAGGAAACAAAATCTTAAGCATGTTAAGACTTGGGGTTGTCCAGCTTATGTCAAAAAGTTTGAAAATGATAAACTACAGACTAAATTCGTCAAGTGTAGATTTGTGGGATACCCTAAAGAAACTGTAGGGTATTATTTCTATCATCCAACTGATCAAAAGGTGTTTGTTACGAAATATGCTACCTTATTGGAAAAGGAGTTTATTCATGAAGGGGTCAGTGGGAATAAGATATATCTTGAAGAAGTTCAAGAACCACAAATTACTACGGATCAAAGTCAGGTACCAGACCAAGTGGAAGAACCTACTGTACCACACCCTATTTGTAAATCTGGAAGAGTACCGAAGTTACCTGAGAGGTATGGATTCGTCATAGAAGATAACGATGAGGTACACATCATTAATGATGATGATTAATTGAATTACAAATAGGCTATGAGTAATAAAGACTCAGGGAAATGGCTTGAAGCTATGAAATCCAAAATGGACTCCATGGAAGAAAACCAAGTATGGACTTTGGTCTCACCACCTGAAGTCATTAAGCCTATTGGGTGTAAATGGGTCTTTAAAAGAGAGACTGGAGCGGACGGCAAGGTAGAGACCTATAAGGCCCGACTGGTTGCAAAAGGTTTCAAACAAAGACAAGGAGTTGACTATGATGAAACCTTCTCATCAGTAGCTATGCTCAAGTCCATTCAGATTTTGCTTGCGATTGCAGCTTGTAACGACTATGAGGTCTGGCAGTTGGGCGTGAAAATGGCATTCTTCAATGGAAAACTTGAGGCGGATGTGTATATGACACAGCCAGAGGGATTTATTTCAAAGGTTGGAACAAATCAAGTCTGTAACTTACAACAATCCATTCATGGATTGAAGCAAGCTTCTGGTAGATGGAACATTTGTTTTGATGAGACAATCAAAGAGTTTGATTTAATCAAAAACGAGGATGAACCATGTGTGTACAAGAAGGTGAGTGGGAGTGCAATTTCATTCCTTGTATTATATGTTGATGATATATTATTGATAGGGAATGACATTCCTATACGTCAATCGATTAAAATCTGGTTATCTAAACACTTCTCCACGAAGGACTTGGGAGAAGCATCCTATATTTTGGGGATAAAGATCTATAGAGATAGATCTAAAAGGATGCTTGGCTTATCCCAAGGAACGTACATTGATACGATGCTAAAGAGGTTTAGCATAGAAGATTCCAAAAGAGGTCTCATGCCGATGAGCCATGGAATAAATCTCTCCAAGAAACAGGCCCCAAAGACACCTGAGGAGAGAAACCGTATGAGTAAGATCCCTTATACTTCTGCAATAGGATCTATCATATACGGTATGATATGTACTAGACCGGATGTCGCTCATACACTTAGTGTAACGAGCAAATATCAGTCGAATCCAGGAGAAGAGCACTGGAAGGAAGTGAAGAATATCCTAAAGTACTTACAAAGGACTAAGGATATATTTCTTGTCTACGGTGGGTCTAAATTAAAACTCGAGGGCTTCACGAACTCAAGTTTCAAACGGACCAAGATGACAGTAAATCTATTTTGGGGTATGTTTTTACCTT
The DNA here is from genome assembly GCA_020205555.1 of Panax stipuleanatus. Lineage (NCBI taxonomy): Eukaryota > Viridiplantae > Streptophyta > Magnoliopsida > Apiales > Araliaceae > Panax > Panax stipuleanatus. Next base: position 40,641,409 of record CM035119.1, read on the forward strand.
AAACGGAGGCGCAGTGAGTTAGAAGAGTTCCAAGCAGCAAACAGTTGCTGATTTAGTGACAGAGGCAGAGTATATAACTGCAAGTGAAGCTGCAAAGGAAGCTGTTTGGATGAAAAAGTTCATAACAGAACTTGGTGCGGTTCCTAGCATTGGAGAAGCAGTCCCCGTATACTGTGACAACACCGGAGCAGTTGCACAGGCTAATGAACCCAGGTCTCATCAGAAATCCAAACACATATTACGGCGATTTCACTTGATCACGGAGATCATTGAAAGAGGAGACGTCACATTGGAGCGTGTGGACTCTCAAGACAACATTGTAGATCCATTTACTAAAGCTTTAACAAAACAACAGTTTGATCGTCACTTAGAGAAGACGGGTATGAGATACCATGGCGATTGGTTTTGGTGTAAGTGGGAGATTGATAGTAGTGTGCATACAAGCCAATCATGTATGATGATAAAGCACATACTTTGTAAACAATCATATTTATTTATTAATAAAAGTATTCATTAAAGGCATTTAATTATCTACATGATGCTATTTTTATAATATGTAAATAACCCATAGTTTTAAGCAATGCTTTTAGAATCATGATGTTGATCATGCTAATGAGATTTAAATTCTTAGAAAGCTTAAAACTAAAATAGTTCCCAATCGTTGGATTACTAAAAAGGGGATTAGTAAATCCTGATAGATTGGTACATCTGTTGTTTGCTCATTAGATGAGGATGATTGATCTCATGATCATTTGTGTGAAGACACTAAAGCAAGTATGTAGGTGCTTATTGGAGAATAAGTTCACTGAACGTGACTCACTATAGAATATGTAATGGAGTTTTACTCGCCTGTCAATACGAATTCCTAATGTGATAGTAGTACAAGTGATCCTTGGACTTAAGATCATCATAGTATCTTGTAAGTAATGAATTATACTTTGACTTATTCCTTAAGGCCCTTTAGGGTATATAAAAGGGTATGCTTGGGTATAATGAGTTACATATGGAGATAATGAATGATCAATAAAGAATTTACCACTTCTAGTAAAAGAGGAGATATGTCCTATGTGATTCGTTAAATGACAACCCAGGAATCCTTGGCCAAGGTGGAATGAAATTAGAAAGGAGTTTCTAATTTGTATTATATGGAGTTGTGCATTTTCTAATCGAAATACATATAATTAAATAAAATAAGACTTGACAGTAAATCCATGTCTTATATTTAATTGGGGCATTGTATGGTGGAAGGATTGAATTGTACGGTAACTATTAACTCACAGGTTCTTTTATGATTAATGTTGAAATCTATATTATTTGAAAAGTCGTTGATCGCTAGGGAGGCTTATCCCTATTGTAGAATAAATATTATTTATTTAAATAGATTATTAGTTTAATTTATTTATTTAAATAAGATTAGAATTGTTCTAATTGATTTATTCAAAACCGATTTAATATGGAGAACCTAAAGGGTCACACCATAAAAGGAAGAAGAATTATTTAAGAAGACAATGGCATAATCGTAATAATGCATTAAGTGTAATTAATTTAATCTATGGTGATAGAATAAATTAAATAGCTTAATGTTTATTATTTAATATTTTAGAAATATTAAATATAAATTAATAAGAGGAGTCTTATTAATATTATTACAATTATTATTATTTTAATTCTAAAGGAGTTTATAAATTAATTTAATATTAGTACTCTCAATTATTCCTAATGAGATTATAAGGCAAATTAATTAAATAAATTTAATTAATTAATCCCAATATATTGGGAAGCCTAATTAATTAAAAGGATTTAATTAATTAATAAAAGAAACCCAATTCTAATTATATTAGTAGGGTTAACCTAATATCTATATAAGAGAGTCTTATATCAGATATAAAATATACGTGATTCCAAGAGTTGGAGAGTACAATACAATTTCTACAGAGAATAGAAAAAGGGTTTAGGCAACCACCCATCTTCCTGAGTAATTTCTCTTCCTTGGTGGATCACCTCTAGAGGCCAAACACTTGGGTGGCTAACGTTGATCAAAGGAAGGAGCCACTACAGGATATTCAAGGAGATCAAGGAGAAGTAAGGAGTAGAACTCGTACCTGTGAAAGCTAGAATCTACAAGGGTATGATTCTGATTCATCCTTACTTTTTTGTTATTGATAATTGAGCACAAAGCATGATCATGACATGGGTTTGTATAAAATTTTCAAAACCTTAATTATCGCGCTTCCGCCCTTATTTATGTAATTTGATTGCATGTATGCGTTATGTACAAACCCAACAAGGAAGAGATTGCTACTTTTGAAAAGTGTTAAGATGATGCAAAATTGGCTCAATGCATCATGCTCGTATCCATGAGCAACAGCTTCAGCGTCAGCATGAAACTATGGATGCTTCTACTATATTCATGTATTTCAAGTAGTTGAATGGTGAGGAAAGTAAGACTGCTAGATATTAGTTATCTAAGGAGCTCTTCCAATCTAGAATGACCGATGACACTACAGTATAGACACATGTCCTAAAGATGTTCAATTTGATTGAACAATTAGGATAACAAGTTTTGTCATGGATGGGGAGTTGAGCCAAGATTTGATCTTACACTCACTCCCGAACTCCTTCTCAAAATGGTTGTGAATTTTCCACATGTACAAGCTAGAAGTCAGCCTTGCTGATTTGCTTAACATATTGAAAACTATTGAGAGTCACTTTCCAACCAAGAAAGACCAAGTCTTACTGGTAGGGGCCAAAGGATCTTCTGAAAAGAAGAAGAATTCAAAGAAGGTAAATAGAAAGACAAATATAAAGGATAATAAGAAAAAAACTGATATGGATAGCAAATGAGTTTGTTTCCACTACAATAAGCCTGGACACTGGAATAGGAACTGCGAGAAGCATCTTGCATAGGCTAACCAGAAGAAGCTTAGTGAAGCTTCAGTGACAAATACAGGTTTGTTCATGATTGAAATAAATCTTTCAGCAAGTAAAGTTTCTACTTGGGTATTGGATACCAGCTATGGTTCTCATAAATACAGATTTATGAAGGGACCAAGCAGAAGTAGAAAGTTAAACAAGGGGAAGTCTTCCTGCATGTGGGAATGGAGCAAAGGTTGGTTTATTAATTGCAGGAACTTATTATTTAGCACGGCCTATGGGCTAGTCCATTAGTTTAAATAATTAACAATTTACTGAATGGACTTTACATACTTGACTTATATGAAAATAATTTTAAATTTAACAAACTAGTAAACGAAAAAGAGATGATCATTCAAAGAGTTGAATATTTGTATTTGGTAAAATACAAGTCTGAATCATTTGAAAGGTTCAAAGAATTCAAAATTAAAAATAATTGGAAATGTATTATGATTCTTCGATTGGATCGAGGAATAAATACTTGTGCAATAAGTTTTAAGATCATCTTAAATGGTTTTCTCACAATGGACACTTCCTGATACACAATAATTGATTGGTGTATCTAAAAAAAATCATACCTTGTTGGACATGTGGCAGTCCATAATGATTTTACCGACATTCCAGTATCCTTCTGGGGTAATGCCCTAGAAACGGCTCCATATCTACAAAATAAGGTAACCTCAAAATCCGTCCCCAAGACTTCATAAGAGCTATGGACATGGAGGATTCCTAATCTTAAGTATGTTAAGATAAAGGGTTGTTCAGCTTATGTGAAAAGGTTTCAAAATGATAAGTTTGGGACAACATTTGACAAGTACAAATTTATGGGACATCCTAAAGTAAGTTTAGGGTATATGTTTTATAATCCTACTTAGCAAAAGGTGTTTGTTGCGAAACACACTTCCTTCTAAGATAAAAGTTTTTATCATTGAAGGTCTAGTGGGAGGATAATAGATCTTGAAGGAGTTCAAGAGCCATAAATAACTATTAGTCAAAATGAGGAACATGTAGATCGACTTATTATAACACAACCGAATCATGAATCTAGAATAGTACTGAAGATACCTGGGATGTATGGATTCATCATAGATGATGATGATGAGGTACGCATCATAGAGGATGATGATCTAGTAATACACGATAAAGTTGAGAGTTGTAGACACTCAAAGAAATGGCAAAGTGGAGACCTATAAGGCCAGACTGGTTGGAAAGGTTTTCAAATAAAGTCAAGGAGTTGACTGCGATAAAACCTTATTACCAGTAGTAATGCTAAAGTCCATTTGGATTTTACTTGCGATTACAAATTATTATTACTAGATCTGGCAAATGAATGTGGAGACGCCCTTCCTCAAATATATATTATTAGAGGAGAATGTATGCATGATACAACCAGATAGATTTATTTCAATGGTTGAAGAAAATCGTGTATATGAGCTACAGCAATCCATTTATGGGTTGAAGCAAGCTTCTCAAATATGGAACATTTATTTTGATGAGACAATTAAAAGAGTTTGATTTTATCAAAAATAAGAATGAGCCTAATGTGTACAAAAGGGTCAGTGGGAGCGCTGTGACATTCCTAGTATTATATGTTGATATACTATTGATAAGGAATGACATACCAGTACTTTAATCAGTAAAGATAAAGTTGCCTAAACATTCTTCAATGAATGATTTGGGTAGAACATCCTAAATTGGGGATATAAATCTATATAGATAGATTTAAAAGGATGCTCGGCTTAACCCAAGGAACGTATATTCATTTGATGCTAAAGGCGTTTAGCATGGCAAACTCCAAGAGATGTCTCATGATGATGAGCCATAGAGTGTATATCTCTAAAATTATCCTCAATAAAAGAGAGATTGCACGAGTTACAATCATTTATGCAATGAAATGTACGAGACTTGATGTTGATCAGTCATATTCTGGAGAAGATCACTATAAGACAGTGAAAAATATCTTAAAGTACTTAACCGACACTAAGGATGTAATCATGATTCATGATGGGTTTGAATTAAAATTAGAGGACTAAACAGACTCAAGTTTTTTCAGACTGACCAAGACGACAACAGATCCACTTTAGGGTAAGTCGTTACCTTGAAAGGTGGTGTAGTGAATTGGAAATGTTCCAAACAGCAAAAAGTTGCTGGTTTAGTGATAAAGACAAAGTATATAGCTGTAAATGAAGCTACAAGTTGATGTTTCAGATGAAAAGTTCAGTATAGAAATAGAAATAGTTCCTATGTCTCATCTTGGATCCAAACATATGTTGTGGCACTTTCATTTGATTAAAGGAATCATTGGAAAACGGAGAAGTCACTATAGAGATAATGAACTCTCAAAAACAACATTACATATCTATTTACTAAAGCTTATCCAACAGCAGGATAATCGTCACTTAGAGAAGAATGGTATTAGATACCATGATGATTGGCTTTAGTGCAAGTGGGAGATTGAAAGTAGTATGCACACAAGCGAATCATGTTTGATGATAAAACATATATTTTGTAACAATCTTATTCATTTATTAATAACAGAGTTATTTAATTAAAGGCATTTAATTATCTACATGATGTTATTATAATAAAATGTGATAAATCCATAGTTTTAAGCAATGCTTTTAGAATCATAATGCTGATCATGCTAATAAGATCTAAATTCTTAGATAGCTTAAAACTAAAATAGATCCCAATCATTGGATTACTAAAAAGGGAATTAGTGAATTCGGATAGATTGGTACATATGTTGCTTGCTCTTTGGATGAGGATGATTGATCTCATAATCATTTGTGTGGAGACACTAAAGCAAGTATGTAGGTGCTTATTGGAGAATAAGTACACTGAACGTGGCTCGCTGAGGAATACCTAATAGAGTTTTACTTGCCTATTAATAGGAATTCCTCAAGTGATAGTAGTACAAGTGATCCTTAGACTTGAGATCATCATAGTATCTTCTGTACGATAAATTATACTTTGACATGCCCCTTAAGACCTTTAGGGTATATCAAAGGGTATGTTTGAGTGTAATAAGTTATATATGGAGATAATGAATGATCAATAAAGAATCTACCGCTTCTAATAAAAGAAGAGAATATCCTATGTGATTCGATAAATGACAATCCAGAAATCTTGGCTAAGGTGTAATGAAATTAAAAAGGAGTTTATAATTTGCATTATTTGGTGTTGTGCATTTAAGATCGAAATACATATAATTAAATAAAATAAGACTTGATAGTAATTTCATGTCTTATATTTAATTGGGACATTGTATGGTGGAAGGATTGAATTGTACGGTAACTATTAACTCAAAGGTTCTTTTATGATTAATGTTGAAATCTATATTATTTGGAAAGTCATTGATCACTAAGGGGGCTTACCCTTATTGTATAATAAATGTTATTTATATAAATAAATTAAATAATTTATTTAAATAAGATTAGAATTGTTTTAATTCATTTATTCACAATCGGTTTAACATGGAGAACCTAAAGGGTCACACCATAAAAGAAAGAATATTTATTTAAGAAGCAAATGGCATAGTCGTAATAATAAGTTAAGTGTTAATTTAATCTATGGTGATAGAATAAATTAAATAGTTTAATATTTATTATTTAATATTTTGAAAATATTAAATATAAATTAATAAGAGGAGTCTTATTATTATTATTACTATTTTTATTATTATTATTTAATTCCTAAAGGAGTTTGGGAATTAATTAATAAGATATTCTCTCATATATATTCCTAATAAGATTAGGAGGCTAATTAATTAAAAGAGTTTAATTAATTATTCCTAATAAGATTGGGAAGCTTAATTAATTAAAAGGGTTTAATTAATTAATATAAAACTCTAATCCTAAATTGTTTAGGAGGGTTGTCCACATCTATAAATAATAAATGCTTATTATAGAACAAGGTTACACATTTTATTCTAAGAGTTGGGAGAGTACACCTTTTCTATGGAGATAGAAACTAGGGTTTTGCCAAACACCCTTCTTGAATTCTTGTTCTTTCTTGGTGGATCACCTCTAGAGGCCAAACACTTGGGTGGCTAACGTTGATCAAAGAAAGGAATCAACCCGGTGGATTCAAGTAGAACACGAAAAGGATTTAGAGTTGAACTCGTACCAGAGGAAGCTAGAATCTTCAAGGGTATAAATCTTATTCTTAATATTTTGTTTAATTAATAATTGTGCATAAATGATGATATGGGTATATGGTTTGTAAAATTTTAAAACTCTATTATTTACGCTTCCGCTCTTTGTATGTAATTTGTTGCATGCTCATGAATCTTACAAACCTAACCGCCCGGGATTTAAATGTAAAAGTTATATTTAAATTTAATTCTTGCACCCCTAGGTTTGACCTTTTGGTTCACTTGATGGCTCTAGTGAACCAAACTAGATAAAGTTCATAATCAATCAGGATAGAATTCTGGCAAAGGTTCAAAAATGCCCTTGGCGTTTACCTCGAGGTCTACCGAGCACCCTATACTTTTTTTTCTTCCAAAAATGCCCATAAATTTACATTTTTTGGGTCGACTGTGCCCTTGGCCAGAACGGAGTTACCACATAGACTAACGTTCTCATACATGGCCTTAGTTTGCTGACGAGGTTTCAAACAAAGTCAGAAGAAAGCTTTGGCATATGTTGCTGACTTGGAGTTGGTGCAACTTTATTGGATAAGGTTAAGGAAGCACAACTTCAAGATGAGGACTGTGAGAAGATAAGGAAGAAGATATTCGAAGGTAATGAATTGAAATTCAAGATGGACAGTGAAGGAATGCTAAGATTCGAGAGCAGAGTTTGGGTACCGCCAGTGCCAAAAATTAAGGAGGAAATTTTGAGCGAGGCTCATAGTTCACGGTATTCCATTCACCTAGGGAGTACAAAGATGTACAATGATCTTCGATAGCATTTTTGGTGGCCGAATATGAAACGAGATATCGCAGATTATGTGTCCAAGTGCCTGACTTGTCAGAAAGTAAAAGCAGAACATCATAGGCCGAGTGGGTTGCTACAACCACTAGAGATCCTAGAATGAAAATGGGAGCACATCACGATGGATTTCGTAGTAGGTCTTTCGACGACTCAGAAGGGTTTCGACGCGGTCTGGGTTATAGTGGATTGTCTGAAGAAATCAGCCCACTTCCTACCCATCAAGATCAGATTCAACCTAGAGTAGTTGGCAAAATTGTATGTGAAGGAGATTATTTCAAGGCACGGAGATCCAGTGTCAATTGTTTTCGATTGAGATCCGCGCTTCACATCGAATTTTTGGAAGCGACTATAGGAATGCATGGGGACGCAGTTAAGAATGAGTACGGCATATCACCCTTAGACTAACGGGCAGAGCGAGAGAACGATCCAGACATTGGAAGATATGCTGAGAGTATGCATCATGGATTTCAAAGGAAATTGGGTTGATCATCTAGCACTCGTGGAATTCAGTTACAACAACAGCTACCATGCAAGTATTGGAATGCAACCTTACGAAGCGTTATACGATAGAAAATGCAGAACTCCATTATACTGGGATGAAGTCGGCGAAAGACAATTGCTAGGTCCAGAATTGGTACAACAGACAGCCGAGATCGTCAAGGTGATCCGAAAAAGATTAGTAGCTGCTCAGGATAGGCAGAAAAAATACGCCGATCCACACCTCAAGAATATAGAATTTGAATCGGGTAGCTTTGTTTTCTTGAAAGTCTCTCCATGGAAGGGAAAGATCAGATTCTGCAAGAAGGGGAAATTGAGCCCGAGGTTCATTGGACCCTTTGAGGTGCTGCGAAGAATCAGAGAAGTTGCTTATGAGGTAGCCTTACCTCCGACGCTAGAGCATATCCACAATGTCTTTTATGTTTCAGTCTTACGACCGTACAAACCCGATTACAAACATGTGATTGAATATAAACCCCTGCAATTTGAGAAAGATTTATCCTATGAAGAAGTTCCTATTCAGATCGTTGATAGGAAAGAACAAGTTTTCAGAAATAAAGTAATACCTTCTATTAAGGTAATTTGGAGGAACCACAACACTGAAGAAGCTACGTGGGAACTCGAAAACCATATGATGAAAACTTACCTACACTTATTTGCTTAATATATGTGTAAACGATTCTGGGGACAAAATCTTTATAAGAGGGGGGGGGGAGAGAATGTAACGGGACGAATTTAATTGAACAGTGATTCTGAGGACAGAATCCTTTTAAGGGGTGAAAGATGTGACAAATGAGAATTTTATAATTTATATTAAATATTTATTAAATTAAATAAATATTTTTGATGACTTATTTATTGAGTTAAATAATTATTTGATGGAATTGTGTTAGATTAATTTAATTATATGCGTTGCATTGATTAAATTAATGTGGAGAATTTTATAGTTCAAAATGTGAATTTAATTGAGTTTATTTAATTAAATGAATTATTTAATAAGAATAATGTTATTCTAATTATTTTAATGATTAATTGGAGGTTTAATGATTTGATATAATTAATAAATAAGAATTTTAATTATGTGATGATGTGATTTAATGTGTAATGTAATCTTTTATTTAATTGAATTTAAATGATATTATTTGATTAAGTAAAGTGTGACAATTAAACTATATAATAAACACTTTAATTAAAATAATGGAAAATGAGGAATAAAGGAGGACAAACAAACAAGCCCTTAAGGGAGTGGGTGTCAGTTAATTTGATTTAACTGCTCCCACTATCCCTGACAGTTATATATATATATATATATATATATATATATATATATATATTATAGACGTATATTATTAGACCTTATATATTATATCAGTATTATTTCATATACTATATTCATATAGAGAACTCAGAGAACTAAGAGAGAAAATTGAGAGAGAAATTGTGAGTTGAAGAAGAAAAGTGGAAGATTCTAAGTTATTATCATCATCCTAACAGAGATTGCAAGGGTAAATTCTGAACCCCCAATTTATATTATTTTTTAAAAGTTTTTCCAATAACGTATACTTTCAAGTTTGTCGACGTTAGTTTAAAAAATCTGTGGGTCGGGTCACAACCTAGATCTTTTAATCTCTTTTTCTAAGTTCTCTCTACCCTCAATCTTTTTATTTAGAAAAAAGGTTTTGAAGGGTTTTTTTTAGGAGAAAAGCCAACATGTATCATGTCAACGATTTGAACATTTTACAGAGTCGCCAGTTGGTAGATTTGAAATAGTTGTACCAACTCAATCGAGTTTTGTTTGAAAGAGGCCCAATTGCTGGACACTGTCGAAACTTGATCTGTGAAAACAAAGTTTTGAGCTCGGGGGCTTGGCTAAGTGTGGGGAAGGTGTTAGGCACCCCACGACTCCCGTGTAAATACGGTACCGCATCTTTTCAATATTTTTCTTTAAAACTGAAATGCGTGAGTGAATGCTGTTTAAAAATTGGGCCTATTGATTTGATTGATTGAAAGTAGTGCTTTGCTTCGTTGAACCTATATACGAAGGGTTTGATTTGATTTGAAAATCATTCTTTGATTTGATTTAAAAAAGCATTTAATTTGATTTTCTTGAAACGCTTTTCTTTTGATTGATTTGAAAATGATGTTTTGAAAGCTGGTTTATCAAACTCTTACGCTGTCATAGGAATTGAAGCCTATTGATACTTCTAATTTTATCTTTATAGCCTTAAGGTTGCATGTGAACGGTGATTTGTCGGGCTGCAAAGCATCCTCGACCACAGAATATACAAGTGTCGGTCTCCTCATGGGTATGAAACCCATCGGAGGGACGCTGACACGACAATCGATATTTTTTCATTATCTGGAGACCTTAAATCTGGATAACCATTTTAAGGTTTGTTTACATGTACATTTTTACAGAAAAACTGGCAGGGTACATTTGTAAATCTTAGTTTGTCCATCGTGGGAATCAGATTCCGATCGTTTTGATCGTGAATCCCATGATTCCTAGGCTCACATATAAATAGCCAAAACATGCATAGTTCAAATTTGTACAAAAAAAGATAAATATCCCAAAATTGCCAGAACCGAGGATTTATTCAGTAAATTCCGGTCCGCACGGCCAAAGCGTCTCGTTCCCACTAGATAGCGATCTAAGGGACGCGAGGTTCCTTTTGAAGCTGAAACTAGAAAAAAAGCTAGATTTAAGAAAATCTCCGCCATTCTAGCTTCCCGGTTCAGTTTGGAGGTTTTAAACCATTTGAAAACTAGAATTGGCGAGATATCAGTGTCAATTCATATAAGATGAATATTTACAGCAGCAGTTGAATAGAAAGGGAGTAAAGCAATATATATATATATATATATATATATATAAGCTATAAAGGGCGATGGGTTTTCACGCCGGTGCCCTGACTGGAATTGAAATATATATATATTAACAGAAACGTAGTCAACCAATACTGGGAAGAGGACCAGTGATGGTGAAGGCTGCTTATATATGCATAAATATATATAAAAGCAGTAAAAAGGCCACATAATGATCCAGGCCGAACATGAATGTAAATGTACAGAAAAGTAGTCAACTAGTGACTGGGAAGATCACCCAGTATGGCAAAGTGTGCAAAAATAGTATAAAGGCCACAAAATAGTCCAGGCTAGATGGGAATGTAAATTACAGAAAAGTAGTCAACCAGTGATTGGGGAGATCACCCAGTATGGCGAAATGTGCAAAAAATAGTATAAAGGGCGATAGGTTTTCACGCCGGTAAAAATATAGTTAACCAAGACTGATACGAGGACCAGTGATGGTGAAAATTGCTCATATATGCGTAAATATATAAAAGCGGTAAACTACCTCGGATTTGACATCCGGGCTTGATAGAATTGAAATGTTAGTATATATACAGTTAAATATATACAAAAATAAGCCAAACCCGGACTGGGAAGATAACCTAGTCCGGTGAAGTTGCCAGAACGTGTGTGCTAGTGCATTGAAGCTGTTGGAGCTGACGGATCGTCAATCCGAGTTATAGAAATGCTAGAAAATCAGTTTATGTACAAAAATGTACCAAATTTTGACGAAAACGGCCACGAAACTAAGTTTCGGGCATTTTTAAAAAATGAAACTTAACGTGCAAGTGTATAAAAGTATGAAGAAGTAATATTCACTTTCTGATAGTGAAAATACTTACAATAGACTGCTACACGGGCTTTTTGCCAAATCGTAGGCTCTATACGTCCAAATCTACTAGTTATTTTCTGATATGTGGTAGTATATGGGTATATCTACATGTTAGAGTGAAAATATTTGGGTTTGGAAGAGGTGTAAAAGTCAAAAAATTGAACTGTCTGAGCTTCGCTGCGTTTTTCGATTCTTAAAAATGAGGGGGTGGGGGGGGGGGGGTGGCCTCATATTTATAGACCAGGGAGCCTCCACTCTACTTGTTGCTACCTCAGGTAGAGGTGCGGCTCCCCTAGTGGGGCCCGCGGTGCCGGGTTCTATCATCTCAAAGTACATACACGTCGGACAACGCGCAGTCGAAGTAGAAACTTTCTAACTTTTGATCAGAGCGCCCGTTTGAGGCGTACCATACCTTTTCGGAAAGCCCTCGCCAAGAGTGTTGCAATGACATGGGATAAAAAAAAATTTGGGTCCTAGAAGACGGGTTCATAACCAGGTCTTCGATTCCCCGCAGTTTGTCCGTTGAGTTGTCTTGTGTTGTTTGCACTCGGGATCGTCGTTATGGTTCATTCTGACTTCGATGGCATCAATTTGGCTTGAGTTTGACCGAATAGACTGCAAGTTGCTAAAATGACCATTTTACCCCTCCTGGGGTGGTCCTTGGTGGATCTGGCTTCCCAGGGTTATCTCTGGGGCTGAACTGTACTTCCCGGATTGATACCGGGGCTGATCTGTACTTCCCGGGTTGAGATCGGGGATGATTTGACACGTTCTATGTTGATGTCAAGGTAGACCTGTACCTCCCGAGTTGATGCTGGGGATGACTGATGGCCCAATATTAAGATCAGAATTGATCGGTATCTCTCGAGTTGCTGCCGGGGCTGATTTGTACCTCTCGGGTTACTACCGAGGCTGATTTGTACCTCTCGGGTTGCTTTCGAGGCTTGATTGGATAGACGGTTTGATTGGAGATCGGAGCTGGATAGACGGTCTGATTGGAGATCGGAGCTGGATTGACGGTCCGATTAGAGATCGGAGCTGGATTGACGGTTCGATTGGAGATCAGAGCTGGATTGACGGGCCAATTGGAGATCGGAGCCAGATTAACTGTTTGATTGGAGATCGGAGCTGGATAGATGGTCTGATTGGAGATCAAAGCTGGATTGACGGTCCGATTAGAGATCAGAGCTGGATTGACGGTTCGATTGGAGATCAGAGCTGGATTGACGGTCCAATTGGAGATCGGAGCCAGATTAACTGTTCGATTGGAGATCGGAGCTGGATAGACGGTCCGATTAGAGATCGGAGCTAGATAGATGGTCCGATTGGAGATCAGAGCTGGATTGACTGTCCGATTGGAGATCGGAGCTGGAGTACCGATATTGGGGATCAGATTTAGATTGACAACTCGATTGGAGATCGGAGCTGGATTGATGGTCCGATTAGAGATCAGAGCTAAAGTACCGATATTGGGGATCGAATTTGATTGGAGTACCGATATTGGTGATCAAATTTGACTGAAGTACCGATATTGGTGATTGGATTTGACTGGAATACCGATATTGGTGATCGAATTTTAGTTTACCGGCATTGGTGGTCGGATTTAGGTTTACCGGCATTGGTGACCGGATTTTAACTGAATGACTGATATTGGTGGCCGAATTTGGATTGGAAGCCTGGTATCGGTACCGGGATTGGCTTGATTGACGGTTTTATCCTCCCACAGTGTTCGTATTAGGGTAAGGAAAATTTTGAGTGTCTACAGATGCCCCTCTTTATCATGTCCATGCAATGGAGTGGAATGGATAGGATAAAGATTAGTAGACACTGGAAATAAGATAAATGCCAGAGTCACTACGAAGACTGGGTGTCTTTGAGTGGAACGGGGCTGCTCTTGGCTACTTACGGCATCTATCTGCTGGGGATAACGTTATCGTGGATAGCCTTTGATGTTATTGATAGGTTACCATGAACTATTCTTATCATTTTCTGCTGGGGATGACGTTATTCATGGTAGCCTATTTAACTTTGATGGGGATGAGGTTGTCGAAGATGAGCTATCACAGATTGTTCTCGTCTTGATCTACTGGGGAGAACGTTCTGAGCAATAGTTTCGTAGATTCTGATGAGGGTGATATGATTGATACTACCTCAGTGATCCCTTTGAGGATGTGTATAAAAGATTCCATCATTGGTGATGGATTATTATAATTACTCTTGTTACCGGATCTATTTCGATGCTTGGCTGGGGTTGAGCCGATTGTTGAAATGTCATTAGGGTTGAGCCAATGGCTGTACTAGATTTTGGTCTGTACCCGAACTTTGCAGGAATGAAACCAACGGTTGAAGTGTCATCGGTCAGTGCCCGACGCTTCGCTGGGGTTGTGCCAACGGCTGAATTGTCATCGGTCATTGCCTGACGCTTTGCTGGGGCTGAGCCAACGCCTGAATTATCATCGGTCAGTGCCCGACGCTTCACTAGGGTTGTGCCAATGGCTAAATTGTCATCGATCATTGCCCGAAGCTTCGCTGGGGCTGAGCCAATGGCTAAATTATCATCGGTCAGTGCTTGACGCTTCGAAAGTGGCAGTTTTTGGCAGTTTTACGCAGTTTTTGCGCAGGTTTTCTGCAATTTGCTTTGTTAATCCCCGGACATGGCTCCGGGATGAATACCAAGGGTCTCTGTGGGGTTTCCCTTTCTGTCAGATTCCCGCTGTTTAAACGCAGATTTTCAGGACAAACCGCTCAATCGCGTAGCGATTTTTCTTCAGATTTGACTTGGCATCACATAAGAACTCCGTTTTGACAAGAACTAAACTTAGCCCGGGGGAGTGGGACCCATGATGCGCTGCCGCAGGTGGGCCCGCTTCCACCTGGGCTATTTAATGGGCTGCGAGATTTTCATTTTTCAAGTTTCAATTTTGAGTTCCAAACAAATTTCGATCTTCTTTTTCAGATCTACGGAGCTTGGACAGTTATTTTTTGAATCCGTCAGTTCCTACCCGATAAGTGCAGCACAGGTAACGTTTTACGTCCTTTTTTCGTAAGTTTTGACCGTTAAAAGTATGCGAACCACTCAGGGGCCTTTCAGACGCATTATATGAAAAATATATGCCTATATGACTTGCTAAAAATTTTCTGACTACATATGCACGTTTGGATGTAAGAAAACTCAGGTTCTGAGACAGTGATATTTTTCACTTTTTCTACCAGTTTAGTCATACTTTTTGAGGCCTATTTAGCTTGGATTTTCAACTAAAAATGTCCATGGTAATTTGGCTACCATGTGAGGTTGACTTTTGATTTTTTCTTCATAAATATGAACTATTTTTGTTTTTGGGTAGGTGTGCTACTGAATGGCCACCTAGACATGCCTGTGTGCATGTGGACAGTCCATTTTACAACCGAGACTCTGGAGAAATTTTTCCAAAATCTTAGGCATTGAAAAACATGCATTTTTGACTCTACTAGGGATTTTTATCTAACCCATGCAGGTTTTTAGCTTCTAGGTTTTGAAAATATGCAGTTTTGACTTTACTAGGTATTTTTGACCTACCCATGCATGTCTTAGGACCTAGAGAGATATATGTTGTACTGATTGAAAATGATAAGTCACAGGTTTTAGGCTTACCTCACCCTTTCTGAGGTGATTTGGAGTATTGGTGTATGCGATGGATCGCGAGAGACCCGGCAGTTCCAGCAGGGTATCCTCAGGTATCAGAAGGAGAAGGGTTTTTAATGTTCCCTAGCCTCGCCCAGCTCGGATGCCTCGTAAACTGGTGGAGGCGGTGATTCATCTAGCACAGGACGAGCAGCCACTTGATATTGACGATGAGGAGGCTCCTTTTGTTACTCATGTTCCCGCTCAGGCTCCACGTGCGGAGGTCCCTGGCATTATTGTGCAGACGCAGGAGCTGCTGGGCGACTTGAGTTGCCATTCATCGAGATATCTTCATGCCAATGAGGTGACTTGATGTTTTTTTCTTAGATTCTTTTCTTCCTTTTTGCCATTCTCGGGGCACAAGTTTTTAACATGGGTTGATTTTTGATGCAGGTTCCCGGCTTTACGCTGCCTCGAGGGAACTGTTTTAGTGTGCACTCCCTGTATCATACTTTGCACGAGGATTACAGGGAGATCGTAGATGGCTGAGGCTTTCAGGCCTTTTTCTCGATCCTTCCCCGCCAATGCCCCTGGGGGTATATGAGGGCTTTGTCTGAGCGCTGGTTCCACCAGACTCAGTCCCTTCATCTGCTAGATTGCGAGGTGATGATGACTCTTATGGATTGGAGATTTATCACCGGCATTGAGTTTGAGGGCGAGCCAGTGCTTGTTGTAGCTGACATTATGTCCACTATCGTTCGATCCCTGCTAGGGGTCCCTACGATGGAATTCAAGGGTCGGACGGTCCGATCTGGCCCCTTGAGTATAGATGCCCAGGATGGGACTTTACAGGAGCCCCCGCTTGATGATCAAAGGGCTAGAGATCGCATTCTGAGGCAATTATTTTTATCAATCATCAGGGGCTGTTTTGTGGCAGACAACTCGTCTATTGTGTCCTTCGCCTTGATTAGCGCCACTCGACATGTAGAGCGCCTCAGTGACTATGATTGGGGCTCCTATACCTTTGCCTATTTTCTCCATAGCATGCGTACGCTTTCGGAGGGTGTGACAGAGGCTTGGCTCGGATTTTACCCATTTCTGCTTGCCTCAGTCACTAAGGAGTTTTGATATTTGCATGATTAGCTTTGGGCATTTAAGAGGCTTCCTTACCTACGACCCGCTTGTACCCTAGGTTTGGAGACCTATCCTCGGGGACGGAGATGGCATCACTCCACTTTGACGGAAGTCCCTGTTGCTAAGGGATCCACTCACGCCAGTTTATAGTTGGAGCTTTTAACGGCGGGTTCGATCACCTGGACTTCGTATACCTCTAATTTTTTGATCGTCGGATTTGAGGGAGGCATCCCTACAGGTCGGGAGTTTGTTTTGTCTACCCGTAGAGTCCCTTTGTTGACGGTGGTAGGCTGGGAGCTCTATCTTGGAGAGCGTGCCATTAAGAGCGTTACGAGGGAGATCCACATTCCCCCTGCTCCTCCTAATTGTCATGTAACGTCCCCAAAATTGGTCCAATCCACCCAACCTATTCTGGGTCGCCACGAAATACACTCAACAAAAATTTTAAATACAAATCTTCAAATTCTAACTTAAACTTTATATCACACGGTCGTGCAAAATACGACCACAATTAAACTGTGAGTTTCAATATAAATACAGTGCCCATACTCCAAATCAATAATACGTTACAGAAAGGTACAGTCAATAACTGTTTTAGGAATTAAAATCTTTGGAAAATACTCAAGGAAACCTTCGTACATGGGAGGCCATGCATCCATGTTATAATAGATATCGTAGGACTCGAGAATTATCCTTGGTTGACCCAATAGACCCCAAAGAAAAACGAGAAGATTACTATCTTGTTCATTCCAATGGTGGGTCTTCTCTTGCCATATAATTATCTCTGTTGTCACAAACTGAGAATTATATTCTAACCGTACTCCAAGATTATATAGGTAGTGTTCATGGATATAATCAGCCAGTGGATGTGCATAACCATGTCTTATAATAACACGACGTTGTATATCATTAGACATCTTGTATAATAGTGACAAAACACCCTTCCAAAGTTGGGTTCACCACACCTAAGTCAGGTCACCAAAATCAACGGTTAAATGACGTATAAAATACGACATACTTATCTAAAATTTTCAACAAAATTATTTTCATACTGTTTGGTGGAAAACTTCAACAGTTATAGACCCTCGTTCTATTCCCCTGTTATCCCCGCTCGACCCAGCTACACTCTTATTACCTGAAAGGAATTGTGAAGCAAAAGGGTGAGCACAAATAGCCCAGTAAAGAATATTATGACTAAAGATAATTAAATTATCAATAGTCTTCATCAGTGATAAATCAGAGATTTATAACATATGGTAGATGATAAAACTTTTCAACCATAGTTGCAGTGGAACGAGCAATCCATTAGAAGAGTCAAATAGACTATAATGTCTATTATCTTCTCCATGTTAAAAGTCCACCAATAATATTTCATCCCTGTAACATCAATCAACAATTCCTGTCCACAATCATGTAAGTTCATGATCATAATTATCTTGATGAATTCCTCTTCGCACTCAGGACGAAGATAATTCACATCACCTGTCTTTACCTGAAACACCAAAGATCATGGTTATACCAAATCACAGTTCATGTTCATAATCATGCTAATCAATTCATCTTTGCATTACAAGCCAAAGATATTCAACAATTAATCATTCATCTTTGCACTACAGGCCAAAGATATTCACAAGTCACCCGCTCATCTTTGCACTATAGGCCAAAGATATTCATCAATAGTTCATCTTTGCACTACGGCCAAAGATATTCAACAACAGGCCATCTTTGCACTACATGCCAAAGATATTCATATCTCAAAAAAATATCGAATCATTTCAGAATTTATATAACAATAATTATAACCATGTTGATCAATTCACCTTTGCCCTTAAGCTAAAGATATTCAATTGTAAATTCAATGGTCATGAACATACCAGTCAACAATCCATCTTTGCACTACTGGCCAAAGAGAACCCATAGTCATGATCATACCACTAATCTACTCATCTTTACACTCAAGTCAAAGAGAAATTTCATCACCAGGATTATAAAAATGTTATATATGAGAATACGATCCAATTGTCAACATGATAACCAATTGTGGAGTAAAATTCAAGAATAAAGTTCAAAATATGAATCCGATCAAAGATAGGAACCTTAAAAGTAAACTTGGACAAATAGAAGAAAATTTAATTTTTTCGTAAATAGTGCCGTATACGTGAATAGTGCCGTATACGTGAATAGTAACCCCGACGGAAAAAGTAAGAATTTCAACATAAAATCCATGACAATATTTCTGTATAATGATATTGAAAAGAATAATATCATTTACGAAGAAAATAACATCCCTTACCTCAAAATAATAGTACTTCTGGCTGGAATATCGGATATAATTTCGAAAGAAACTTGCACTGAATGCTAATACTCAAAGTATTAAAATACTCACAAAAATACGCTCGATATTATAGAGAGAGAAAACTTCTGATTTCTGGTGTGATTTTCAATTCTAACCTAAGCACCCTATTTATAAGAAAAGCTTAGGATGCCAAAGGAGACTAAATGAATAAAATAATATTTTTTTTTTCTTCCGCCGCCTGGCTGCTGCCCAAAAATTCTAATTTTTCAACAAACCAACAAAAGTGGGGCCCACCTTTTATTTAAAAAATATTTATTTTCCAAAACTTCAATAATTCACAACAAATAGCCCCTTTGTCAGAAAAATACAAATTCTATGTCCTTTCATAGGAAATTTAATTCTCTACAACTTTGCAGAAGGAAGATTTTCCAAATTCCAAACATAAATTATCCGAAATCCATAAACAGATGATTTCTCACACCAAAATACTGATAAAAACACATCAGCACAAATTCCTTCTTTTATATCCACAAAATAAATATTTCCTTATCATATAAATCAATAATCAATTATTCACAAATAATATTATAGAACTACAATATTAACAACCAGGTCGTTCCCAGGACAGAGGGGGCCTTCCGATAAGGACTTCTCCTTACTGGCGCGCAATTAAATAACCCCTCCTAGACAGAACTTCCTTAGACATTGTCAATAATGCTATCTAATAATATTATTCAAATAGTATGAATTATTGAGTTGATAACGTGAAATACTGTGCAACAACAATTATTGAATCAATACTACAAAATATCAACTGTAGCCATTATTGAATCAATCATAAAAAAAATAGCAACGTAGCAATTATTGAGTCAATAAAATATCAATGCAGCAATTATTGAGTCAATAATATAAAATATCAACGTAGCAATTATTGAGTCAATAATATAAAATATTGAATAGTAAATACTGTAACAATAATTGAGTAGGTTCCTTCTCACGTAAGACTCAATAATTCGAAATACTGTGCAATACCGTGTGCTACTGCGCACCACCGCGTACTGTATTTTAACCATCGGGTATTTCAACAGTACTAACGGTAACAACTCCGCCGTTATTTTGTAAAAAGTTATTTCTGTCGCTTTCTATATCCGACAGTTATTCCGTTGTGGGGTCCACAAATAGCTGCGCCGTCGTACGAATATTCCCCGACAACAAGAATATTCCACGACCAAACGAATATTCCCCGACAACAAGAATATTTTATAACCACTTGCTTATTTTGAAAAAATTTACATATATCACCCTTAACTTTAAACTTTTATCAATTTAACCATTTACTAAATAGAAAAATTGAATACTTTTATTTCATAAAATTCGGGGTCTTACATGTCATCATTGGCCATTGACCGTACCATTGACATATATCCCTATGGAGGGCATAGATGGCTTTGCCTATGCAGTTAGTGGAGTCCTTGCACTATTGGAGCTCAGACTCGTGCCACCTAGTTTATGGCAGACATGGTGCCACGGTCTGTGATGATGATGGACTGGATAGCTTGCCTTAGGGAGCCCACTCATGCTGACCAGATAGCAGATCTGACCATGGAGTTGGAGCAGGCCAATTTATTTATCAGGAATCTTGGCCGAGATCCGTCAGAGGCATCTTTTTTTGACCCGTCCAGCTCTGGAGCTGGCCCCTCTTCAGGTTCATTTAGAAGTAGCTTTGCAGGGGCAGATCCTCCCTTATACCGCCCAGACATGCCTGATAGCAGCGGTTTTGTATCCACTGAGGAGATGGAGCAAGTCGATCGCTTTGACACTGATGTCTTCGACTTCCTCTGATACCTATTGGAGCTATATTTTTGGTCAGCCACTGTTTTGGTTATTTGGTAGTTGTGCCATTATTTTGATAGACCAATGCATTAGTTGGGTGGTGGTGCCCTATTTCCCTATATTTTCCTTTCTGCTTTGTATTATCAAACAAGGATGATGTCCTGCAGTAGATAGTTTATTGTAGATATTTATGATCTTCTCTATCTATTGCATCATGTTTATATTTGTCATCATGCATATATTATGTCATGTGTATGCATTAAGACAGCTGGGACTTGATTTGACCTCTGGATGGTCTTGTGGTACGGTGCTACAGACGACGTTGTCTGCGGTCAGCCGTATTCAGCATTCACCACCTTTTGAGGTGGCCGCATCATTAAGGTCGTGGTATGAGAGTCTGCCCTACCCATTCAGAGGGATAGTGGACCACATGCTGGGGCATTTGTTGGAACTCACAGATTTTCTGGTGCCATTTGGATTTGTTGATGGCATTTTACCCTTCTGGATATCTGAGAGACAGGTGTTCCGCTTCGGGTGGCATGAGTTGACGCCGACTCTTGAGAAGTACGAGCAATTTACTGGGTTGGCTCTGCGGATGACGTCGTCTGCGGTCAGCCGTATTGAGCATTCACCACCTTTTGAGGTGGCCGCATCATTGAGGTCGTGGTATGAGAGTCTGCCCTACCCAGTCAGAGGGATAGTGGACCACATGCTGGGGAATTTGTTGGCCCTCGTCGATTTTTGGGTGCCATCTGGATTTGTTGATGGCATTTTACCCTTCTGGATATTTGAGAGACAGGTGTTCCCCTTCGGGCGGCATGAGTTGACGCCGACTCTTAAGGAGTACGAGCTATTTACTAGGTTGGCTCTGGATTTATCATGTGCTTGTACGGCTATTAGTGATATGTGGAGACCGTTTACCCGTATGTCCGGTATACGTCAGAGTGTGATTAGGGACGAGATTGTATCTGGACACGTGGTCTCAATTGATTTCCTGATTAATCGATTTGGCGAGCTCGACAGCTATGATCGCTATGTCAGAGATTTTATTATTTTAGCAGAGGCATGGCATCTGGCCAGAGTAGATATTCTGTTGATGTGTATTGTGGCATATGTCTATATGTTGCTTCGCTTGGATTATTTGGACGTGGGATTAGTAGTTGTGGTTCGAGCCCTCAGACAGGGTAGCACCATCTTCTCGATGATATTGGCTGAGACATTTAGATCTGCCACACATTGTAGTACACATCCAGAGGGGTTTTTAGGGTCAGCTCGGTCTTGCTGTATATATGGTTGATGTCCCATATACAACTAATTGGATTCTTCAGGCCTCGGGGTTTTTACTTTACTCATGAGACATCCACATTTTACTCCTTTCAGCCTGCGGAGTGCATTGATGCAGAGTCATGGTTGGCATTTCTGTCAAATATTGAGCATCCGTTTTCGATCTTGCCATGCTCAGGGCTAGTGTCCCCATATAGCTTTATCACCCATGCTTCTGGCCTGGATTATTTGCCCCTGGCTGGATTGAGGGGAGTGACTACCTATCATCCTTTGGTAGTCATGTGTCAATTTGATCAGCTGCAGAGTTTGCACCATTTTGAGGGGTCTGCTGATCAGACGACGTCGACTTCTTCTACGTCGTCCACCGACTTGGTTAGAGTATATGAGTGTTGGACTCATCGAGAGAGGGCTGATTTCTCTGGCAGCCATCTGGGTTGTTCCCCGGAGTATTCTGCATGGCTGGAGGCAGAGACCGCAGTTGCAGTAGCAGAGCCTCATTTATCTCCGATTGTGGACTCTGACGAGGAGGAGCCTATGGAGGACTGAGGATGAGCTGTTCACGGGTTTGACAGCGGCTCTAGTGAGTGATCCGCCAGTTATTCATACAGAGATGGATCTGGCTTTAGTGGACTCACTATTCAGGATGACCTTTGAGCGAGATTCAGCTAGAGCGCAGATGTCGGCCGCCTTATCTGGCAGAGATTTAGCTTTTGCTGAGAAAGATGGGCTCAGGGCCGCTCTAGATGCTGGATTGATTGAGCGGGAGGAGCTCTGATCTTCCAGAGATGTAGCTGTTGTAGAGCGAGACGAGATCCGCTTAGCTAGAGACGCAGCATATGTTGAGATCGAGGAGACTTTGATTGCTCGAGACGCAGCTTTTGCAGAGAGAGATGAGGCTATAGCTTCCCGTGATTTCCACATTGCTAATAGTACTGCTCTTCGATCTTACACTCATGGTTTGATCACCAAGATGAGTGCATACATTGATGACCACAGTGCCACCTTATAGATGACTGTGGAGGTATTGAGCTGTATGGAGGCTGAGTGGATGGCACTTACAGCTGCTCCCCCATCTTTAAAGAGAGATGCCATGCCGGCATTGCTGACGCGCTTGTCCTTGGGTCCATAGACTAGCTTTAGTTTTTCTTGCACAGACTAGATCAGCCATTTTTGTCATGTACAGGGCACTATGTATATATTAAATAGTGTTATATATCAGATAAATATAGTTTTGATTCACTTCCCTGATTGGATATGTACTGTCATTGCTGAGTGATTACCACTTCTTTCATGACTCGTAGTTGTTAATGTATCTTGAGCTTCTCCTTGATGGATTGACAGTTGAGATGTCAGGGAGTATCTCAGATGGGCTTGTTGACCAGGGTAGCTTGATAGAATTTGGCTTCTATTTATCTTTGGTGTCTTGAAACTGGTCTTTTATTTATTTTTTATTTTTCTTGGAGGTCAAACCGCTCCATAGATGCCTACGTACTCCCGGGTTGAGGGAGATCAGGTCATTTGTAGTTCAGGTTGTTGGGTTGTAGAGAGGTTTGAAAAGTATTTATCTTAGGTTTTTGAGTTTGGTTTGATGAGTTTTTGAGTTTTTTTTATTTAGTTTGACCTCACCAGAAATGGCTGCCTACGTACTCCCGGGTGTAGGGAGATCAGGTCATTCGTAGTTTTGGCTTTCTAGTGAAAAATCGAACCTGATTTGATTCGTAGGACCCGGATGCGGGTATGCACGTGTCTTAGACGTAGTACCTTTTTAAGGTGTCTGAATTGATGAGTTGGGGAAATTCATTCCCGTCCATTTCTTGTAGTCTAACAGCTCCCCCCTGTCAACACCTCCTTGACAATGAAAGGGCCTTGCCAATTAGGGGTGAACTTTCCTTTGGCTTCATCCTGATTGGCTAGGACTTTCTTTAGAACCAAGTCGTTTTCTTTGAATTACCGGATTCGAACCTTTCTGTTGTAGGATCTAGCGACCCTTTGCTGGTATAACTGTCTGTAGAAAATGGCCATAGCCCTTTTTTTATCAATCAGGGACAGTTGATGATACCGGTCTTGGAACCATTGATCCTCGTCTATCTGAGCATCGATCAATGCTCACAATGATTCCATCTCTACCTCTATGGGGAGGACTGCCTCCATGCCATAGACCAACGAATAGGGGGTAACCCCAGTAGAGGTACGCATTGACGTCATGTATGCTAACAGGGTGAGAGGTAGCAGGTCAAGTCATTCTTTGTGATTGGCAGACATTTTCTGCATAATTTTCTTGATGTTTTTATTGGCCGCTTCGACATCGCCATTCATCTTGGGCCGATAGATGACGAAATTGAGATGCTTGATGTGGAACTTATTGCACAATTCTTTCATCATTTGATTGTTCAAGTTCTTGGCGTTATCTAATACGATCACCTCCGGTTGTCCATATCGACAAACGACATTATTTTTGATGAAACTAATGATAACCTCTTTTGTGACTTTGGGAAAGGAGGCTGCTTCAACCCATTTGGTGAAGTAATTGATCATGGTGAAAATGAATCGATGACCATTGCTAGCTTTTGGTTCCACTGGACCTATCACATCCATTCCCCACATGGAGAAAGGCCATGGTGAACTTATGTTGTGCAACTCATTTGGAGGAGCGTGGATGACATTTCCGTGTATTTGGCATTGAAAACATCTCTTAACGTGATCGTCGCAGTCAGCCTTAAGAGAGATCCAATAATGGCCTGTTCTGATTATCTTCTTGGCTAGCAGATGACCGCTCATGTGTGGACCACAGACTCCACCGTGGATTTCATCCATAAGTCTTTGGGCTTGCTCTTTGTCGAGGCACCTCAATAGGCCTATTCCAGCATCCCTTTTGTAAAGTGCATCTCCGCTCAAATAGAACTTCATGGCCATTTTGTGAATTCGCTTTCGCTCTGATTGACTTTCCCCAGTGGGTGTGGACCCATCACAGAGATATTCCTTGATGTCTTGATACCAAGGATGCTTGACAGGAGGTATTTCATCTGATACTTGTCTAATGTAATTCCCATATGTCGGGGCTTTCTGAATTATGAACTTGATGCTGGGTAATCCACTCTTATCGAATATGCGAATTAATGAAGCCAACGTTGCCAATGTATCAGCGAAGTCATTCTGACCCCGAGGAATATGAACGAAGGTTATGTCTTCAAATTCCCAGGATATTTTGAGGACCTGTCGATGATAAGGCAGCAAATGTAATTCTTTGGTAAGATACGTGCCGGTGGTTTGTCTGATGACCAGCTAGGAATCTCCGAAGACGAGTAGGTGTTTGATAGACATGGATTGGGCTAATTTCAACCCTATTATACAGCCTTCATACTCGACCGTGTTGTTGGTGTTGCCAAATTAAAGTTTGGTAGCTATAGGATACTACTTTCCTGAACCAGAGATGAGGACTGCCCCAGCTCCGGCACTTTCCATGTTTACCACTCCGTCGAAATACATATTCCATGGTTGGACTATATTCTCTAACTGGAATTGTTGAATTGTCATGATCCCACCATCTGGGAAATATGTCTTCAGGGGCTCGAACCCTCCTGAAGGTGTTTCAACTAAATGATCTGCAACGCTTTGACCCTTGATTGACTTCTGAGTTACGTAGACAATGTCGAACTGTTGTAGGATCAACTACCATTTGGACTGTCGACAATTCAGCATTGGTTTATTGAATACGTATTTGAGTGGATCCATGCGGGATATGAGGTAGGTCGTATGCCCATGCAAATAGTGTTGTAACCTCATGGCGGCCCATGCTAACGCACAACATGTCTTTTCGATTAGGGTGTACTTATATTCACCACTGCTGAATCTTTTGCTGATGTAGTAGATAGCTCTTTCTTTACTACAATCATCCTTCTGTCCTAACATGCAGCCCATTGCGTTGTTATTGACAGACAGGTACATGAATAAGGGAATTCCATCCCTTGGGTGTACCAAAACAGGTGCTTCAGTCAGCTGCTTCTTGATGGCAAGGAAGGCTTGTTGACAGTCCTCATTCCATTTGGCGGAGGAATTCTTCCTTAAAAGCTTAAAGATAGGTTCACAGGTTGCTGTGAGCTATGAAATGAATCGGCTTATGAAGTTGATCCTTCCCAAGAATCCCCGTATCTTCTTCTCTGTATGAGGTATGAGCATTTCAATAATGGCTTTGATCTTGGTAGGGTCGAGTTCGATGCCCCAATTGCTCACCAAGAATCCTAGCAGCTTGCCTTCTTTGAAGCCAAAAGCACATTTGACAGGATTGAGCTTGAGGTTATACTTATGTAACCTATTGAACAGCTTCCTGAGATGGTCGATGTGATCATCCTCCCTCCGAGATTTGATAATGATGTTATCCACATAAACTTCGATCTCTTTGTGCATCATCTCATGAAAGAGGGCTATCATGGCTCGCTGATACGTGGCTCCGGTATTGATAAGGCCGAAGGATAGTCATCTATAGCAGATGGTTTCCAGGGAGTAATAAAAGTTGTTTTCTCCCGGTCCTCTTCAGCAACCATGATTTGATGATAACCAGCAAAGCAATCCACGAAGGAATACATGCCATACTGCGCAGTATTGTCAATCAGGATGTGGTTGAATGGTACCGGGAAATTATCCTTGAGGCAGGCTTTGTTCAAATCCCTGTAATCCACGCAGACTCGTACCTTCCC
The DNA here is from genome assembly GCA_020205555.1 of Panax stipuleanatus. NCBI lineage: Eukaryota > Viridiplantae > Streptophyta > Magnoliopsida > Apiales > Araliaceae > Panax > Panax stipuleanatus. The sequence continues at coordinate 40,668,284 of CM035119.1, forward strand.
TCCGAGTTTAGGTTCGGGAACTATGTTTGACAGCCATTCTGGGTATGTTGATACTATGATGATTTCGGCTTTGAATTGTTTAATAATTTCTTCTTTGACTTTTAGACTCCATTCAGGTTTCAATCGCCTGAGCTTTTGCTTGACTGGTTTGAATCCATCTTTGATGGGCATTCGATGGATGACAATATCAGTGGATAAGCCAATCATGTCTTCATGTGACCATGCAAATACATCCTGGTACTATCATAGGAGCTTGATCAGGTCGACTTTTTTATTGGGCGTGAGGTCTGAACCTATTTGGATTTCTTTGATGTTTTCGAAGGTTCCTATGTTGATGGTGGTGATTTGTTTGAGGTTTGGTTTGGTTTGGTTTGGGTTCGGGCAGGTCATAGTCATCTTCCTCCTCTTGATCAATATCCATCAAGTCGAAGTTCAGTTTTACATCAAAGCCGTAGTCATTTTGACAGGTGGCATCTCATCAGCAGAGACACACACATCAAATGCTTGGGTCCTGAAAACAAAATTTCTTTCATTAATATATAAAACTGGTTAAACATACAGAGCATTTGTAAAGCATGACAAAAGTTACTGCTATAACTGTGAAAGCAAAAGTAAGCAGTAAATGAAAGCATGATTAAAGGCAGATTGACTTTCTGCCCCTTTACCCTTTTCGACCGAGGCAAGGGACATTGCTCCAATTGTCCAAGGTCAGATCCTCATGAACCGAGAGGATCAGGGATTTTTGATTATCTGTCTCGTCTTGGATGATGACTGAGACATCCTTTATAATAGGGTCAGGGATCTTCTTTGAACTGCTCCTTTTTTCCTTCTTGATGCTAGGAATTTGATCTTGATCCTCGTCGTCGCTGTCTGGGAGTTTGTCATTCATGCCCTCGTAGTTGATAATGACCCTTATGCTAGCAAATGGGTCTCGTCCTTCGTACAAGATCTTTTCTTTTCCCTTTTTGCTGTCTGCCTCAAGATTGAGGGCTTTTCTTTCATTGACAGGTATGATTGGAGGGAATAGCATGGCTGATACCACATCCAGGATTTTCCTCGCAGGTTTCACCCATCCGGCATTTGTGAGGTTTGGCAATAGGATTATGGAGACATGAGCCTTGGGATGTTTATGTGAGTTTCGATGGCTTGACCCGGATGAATATCCTAATCCTGCTCTCCCAGTTTGACTTGGGATTTGGACTGGCATCTTGATACCTTGCTTATCCTTTCCCAACCCTTCTCCAGGTTGGAAACCCGAAGATACCATTTCTTGCCCCACTGCCATTACTTCGGTGGAGACTTTAGGTTTTAGGGCTGGTGCCCCGATAGGTAGATACTGAGTATCACTCACCTCTAGAGCTTGAAAACTGGCAGGTTCATTCCCCGCATCCAGGCTAATCACTGGCATATTCCCATGTATGTAGGTAGGGTATTCTGGTTCGGCATTGACTGTGATGAGGCTGCCATTGATAATGTACTTGAGTTATTGATGGAGGGTGGATGGCACTGCCCCTGCCATGTGGATCCAGGGTCTGCCCAGTAATAAGTTGTATCCGGTGGCGATGTTGAGCACCTGGAAAGATACGTAGAAAGTGTGTGGGCCAATCTCTAAAGGAAGCTCTACTTCCCCCATAGCTTGTCGGCAAGATCCATTAAAGGCCTAGATGACCATATGACTGGTTTTGATCCGATTCGGATTGATCTTCATCCTTTCTAAAGTGTCGTATAGACAGATGTTGAGGGATGATCCTCCATCGATGAGCACACCTCCGATCACATATCCGGAGGACATTGCAACTATATGCAAGGATTTGTGGTGGCCCGTTCCCTCTGCTGGGAAATCATCGTCAGTGAAAGATATCACATTGCTATTGAAGATGTGCTCTATCACGTGAAGAAATTTCTCAGTGTCCACTGTATGTGGCAAATGAGCTTCTTCTAGTACTTTTACTAGAATGTTGCGATGATCCACTGAGGATAGGACCTAGTTGAGAATGGACATTTGTTTAGGTTCGTCCTTCAAGCTTTGCACTATTTTGATTTCCTGGTGTCCCATCTGTTTGAGGAACTCTTTGATTTTCTCTTCAGCCACCTTCTCTTTTGCTTTGATGACCGGCTTGATTACCCGTTACGGTAGGTATAAGGGATTGTCCTTCGGCACAACGGTAACGTTGTTTGAAGTGGAGCCTTCACTGTCCCCGTAGTTCTATGGGACACACTTCAGACTGATGATTGGATATTGAGGTCTGAAGGGCAAGATTAGAGGCTGAGGTACAGCCACCTTCATAGGATCTGGTAGTTCTTGAACCCCTTTCCCAGGCAGTACTAAGGGTTTGAGAGTCGACTCCCCATTGCAAGATATAGCAGCCACTATGTTCTGGTTCCATACAGTGGGGATCCAGAGAGTGTCATTGTCTGGGAGATCGAGGAGTTGATTTCCCCTTATCAGGTCCCCATTTTTAATCATGTCTTGAATCAAGTTACGAAGTGCCCAACAATATTTAGTATCATGGCCGGGTGAATTTGAATGGTATTGACATATTTGGTCAGGTTTGATTTTTCTGGCTCGAGGATTCAATGGAGGTAACAAGTCTGCAACCATTCCTTCGTTGATTAGCATTTGAAGGATTTCTTCCATTGATTGATTTAGGTTGGTGAAGTTCCTTTGGAATAGGAATTTCCCATCTGCTCGGAGATTCTCTTCTTCGGCCACCCTATTGGCCCAAAAATCATTCTTATTAGATTGGTATTGACTTCTCGGGGAAGTGATCTCTGGTGTGAGAGGATAATCTACAATGGACTGGTTGATTTGTTTCACCATATTCCTGGTGAACTGATGCTGGTAAACGATCAATTCTGCTAACTGCTCGATCTTTTCCTTGATAGACTTGATCTCCTGCTCTCTATCAGGAACCGCTTTTCAAAAACATCCCAACTATCTGGGCTGATGTTATTGGATTGAATTGATTCTCCCACATAACGTAGGTAATTGGATCCTTCTCCATTTGTGGCACTGATCATGTTGACATTCTCCTCTTTATGCTGTGGCAGAGGATTGTCCTGCACATGGGGTTGCTCAGGCTTTGTGACCACAATCTCTCCACTATCAATCAAGTCTTGTATTTTGTGCTTGAGAGACCAACAGTCTTGAGTGTCATTGTCTGGAGATCCAGAGTGATAAGCACACTTCTTGCTTGAGTCAAAATTTGGACCATTAGTGTTGGTTGGTGGAAGGAGTTGGACAATCTTCTTCTGGGCTGTCAGAAGTTTGAATACATTCTCGAGTGAATCCCCTAGAGGGGTGAAAGTTCTTCGACGCCTAACCTCCATACTTTTCTGGAGTGGAGGGTTTGAAGGCTGCACTGGATTTTAAAAAGGGGTATAACTCCTCCTTTGAATAGGCATATTGTTTGACTCGCCCCTTGGATTTTGTCCTTGTAATACTAAGGACACTTCCTCGTCTTTCTTTTTGTGCACCCTTCGGGGATTACTCCCATAATTTTGGGATTGGATATGCTCAGCGACAGCTTTAAGGGCAGTTAGATCTTTTATCTTCTCGGATTTGAGCCCCAATTCGGCCATTTTGTCATATTTGATCATTTTAGAGAATGGTTTTCCTATGCTTGCTAGGACCCTCTCATAATAAGGCGCTTCTTGGATGTCGATAAAGGTCATAACTATTTTGGATTCAGTCATGGCTGGGATGACTTGTGCTGCGACCCGTCTCCATTGCTGGGCATATTCTCTGAATGATTCGTGTTATTCTTCCTGATCTTGGTAATATGGTATCTATCTGGAGCCAGCTGAGATTGGAAGCTGTATTGACCGAGGAAAGCGTGGGCCAGTTCTTCCCAACTGTGAATTTTAGAGTTGTCCAGACAGGCATACCATGCTCTCGCCTCTCCGGTTAGACTCTTCTGAAATAGATGCATTCGAAGCTTCTCGTCCTCTACATAGGATCCGAGTTCTCCAATGAATACTTTCAAGTGTGTGTAAGGATCTCCCGTTCCATCATACTTCTCGAAGTTAGGAGTCTTAAATTTTTTGGGATAACGAGCCCCGGGGAATATACAGACATCGCAGTAATTGACACTACCGAATGCCCCAATCCCTTTGATTGATCGAAGAGCTTCCTCCATTTGTTGTACTTTCTTCATAATGTCACCAGCTTCCTGTTCTTTGATGAGGGGGGTGATTTCAGGGGTTTGGTTTTGTGGTCCAGGAATCTGAGTTTCGACCTTTTCAGTCTCTTGACTGCCAGCACTACCACCAGATGCTCCTGGTTCTGTGTGAGCTTGAGATTGCTTCCCTCTAAGGGCCTTACTTTGTTCTCGTAAGAAACCGGCTAACTCGGCTATCTGATTTTTCAGTCCTTCGAACTCTTCCCGGGATACCGGGGTGGATTCTGTTTGAGCACTGGAAGCCATGTCTGTGGATGTACTTGGTGCTTTAGATTTAAACCTAGTAACAGGACCAATTTTTACCTACTACAAAATGTAGGCGCATCAATTTCCTGATGTAGGTAAGGACAGGACGCATGATGTGTTTTTTAGATTTAATCTTGCAAAACCGAGGTTAGTTGTTTTGATGGCAGGATGACATGGTATTTTGACAGGTAAAGTAAATCTTTCATTATGATATTTACATTGTGCTCCTTGATAATTGGAGACTTAACATGGAATTGAAAGAGGAAGGCATGAAGAAGCTTCCCTTCGGATTTGGTTAATCAGAGGCTGACCTAACTTAGGTTACTCTCGCGGATTTTATTTCGGCATGAAGGTTCCCAGATCATCGCAATCTACTAGAGGAGAAATTAATCCAATCTTTCAACTGGAGCAAATCTGGGTGGTGCATTTTCATGAGCCCCAGAGACTTAGCCTTCCACAGAGACATTACTTATCACCGACCGGGTTTTCCTCCTTGTGAGAAGGACACACAACATATATTCACATACATCGTGCCTTACCGTAGTGCATATGATGACATGGGTGGGAAGCACTAAATATAGGTGTGAAGCACTAAAAAGCAGGAAAGCATTCATTCACATTCATTCAATGTAAAGATGTAGCATTCACTCTTTTATTGACTGTGGAGACACAGAATTTCATGCATTCAATAGTTTTGAAAGGGAAATGTTTGAAAAGATTTAAAAGCGGCCTAAGCCCTCTACTTTCCCCAGCAGAGTCGCCACCTGTCGACATTGGTTTAAAAAATCCGCGGGTCGGGTCACAACCCGGATCTTTTAATCTCTTTTCCTAAGTTCTCTCTACCCTCACTCTTTTTATTTAGGAAAAAGGTTTTGAAGGGGTTTTTAGGAGAAAAGCCAACATATATCATGTCGACGATTTGAACGTTTTACAGAGTCACCAGTTAGTAGATTTGAAATGGTTGTACCAACTCAATCGAGTTTTGTTTGAAAGAGGCCCAATTGCTGGACACTGTCGAAACTTGATCTTTGAAAACAAAGTTTTGAGCTCGGGGGCTTGGTTAAGTGTGGGGAAGGTGTTAGGTACCCCACGACTCCCATATAAACACGGTACCGCATCTTTTCAATATTTCCCTTTAAAACTGGAATGCGTGAGTGAATGTTGTTTGAAAATTGGGCCTATTGATTTGATTGATTGAAAGTAGTGCATTGCTTCGTTGAACCTATATACAAAGGGTTTGATTTGATTTGAAAATCAGTCTTTGATTTGATTTGCAAAAGCATTTAATTTGATTTTCTTGAAACACTTTTCTTTTGATTGATTTGAAAATGATGTTTTGAAAGCTGGTTTATCAAACCCTTACGCTGCCATAGGAATTGAAGCCTGTTGATACTTCCAATTTTATCTTTATAGCCTTAAGGCTGCATGTGAATGGTTATTTATCGGGCTGCGAAGCATTCTCGACCACAGAATATACAAGTGTCGGCCTCCTCATGGGTTTGAAAACCATCGGAGGGACGCTGACATGACAACCGATATTTTTTCATTATCTGGAGACCTTAAATCTGGATAACCGTTTTAAGGTCTGTTTACATGTACATTTCTACAGAAAAACTGGCAGGGTACATTTTTAAATCAGAGTTTGTCCATCGTGGGAATCAGATTCCGATCGTTTTGATTGTGAATCCCACGATTCCTACACTCACATATAAATAGCCATAACCTGCACAGTTCAAATTTGTATAGAAATAGATAAATATCCCAAAATTGCCAGAATCGAGGATTCATTCAGTAAATCCCGGTCCGCACGGCCAAAGCGTCTCGTTCCCACTAGATAGCGATCTAAGGGACGCGAGGTTGCTTTTGAAGCTAAAACTAGAAAGAAAGCTAGATTTAAGAAAATCTCCCCATTCTAGCTTCCCGGTTCAGTTTGGAGGTTTTAAACCATTTGAAAACTAGAATTGGTGAGATTTGAATAAATATAGTCTGCCTGCAGAGATATCAGTGTCAATTCATATAAGATGAATATTACAGCAGCAGTTGAATAGAAAGCGAGTAAAGCAATATATATATATATAAATATATATAAAAGCTATAATTGGCGATGGGTTTTCACGCCGGTTCCCGGACTGGAATTGAAATATATATATATATATATATATATATATATATATATATATATATATATATATATATATATATATATGTATAGAAACGTAGTCAACCAAGACTGAGAAGAGGACCAGTGAAGGCTGCTTATATATGCATAAATATATATAAAAGCAGTAAAAAGGTCACAAAATGATCCAGACTGAACTAGAATGTAAATGTACAGAAAAGTAGTCAACCAGTGACTGGGAAGATCACCCAGTATGGCGAAGTGTGCAAAAATAGTATAAAGGCCACGAAATAGTCCAGACTAGACGGGAATGTAAATTGCAAAAAAGTAGTCAGCCAGTGACTGGGGAGATCACCCAGTATGGCGAAATGTGCAAAAAACAGTATAAAGGGCGATGGGTTTTCACGCCGCTATGGGTTTTCACGCCGGTGCCTGGACTGAATTAAAATATATATATATATATATATATATATATATATATTGACAGAAATGTAGTCAACCACGACTGATGCGAGGACCCGTGATGGTGAAAATCGCTCATATATGCGTAAATATATAAAAGCGGTAAACTACCTCGGATTTGATATCCGGGCTTGACAAAATTGAAATGTTAGTATATATACAGTTAAATATATACAAAAAAGGGCCAAACCCAGACTGGGAAGATAACCCAGTCCAGCGACGTTGCCAGAACATGTGTGCTAGTGCATTGAAGATGCTGGAGCTGACGGATTGTCAATCTGAGTTGTAGAAATGCCAAAAAATCAGTTTATGTACAAAAATATACCAAATTTTAACGAAAACGACCACAAAACTAAGTTACGGGCATTTTTAGAAAATGAAACTTAACGTGCAAGTGTATAAAAGTACGAAGAAGTAATATTCACTTTCTGATCGTGAAAATACTTACAATAGACTGCTATACGGGCTTTTTACCAAATCGTAGGCACTATACGTCCAAATCTACCGGTTATTTTTTGATATGTGGTAGTATATGGGTATATCTACGTGTTAGAGTGAAAATATTTGGGTTTGGAAGAGGTGTAAAAGTCGAAAAATTGAACTGTCTGAGCTTCGCTGCATTTTTCGATTCTTAAAAATGAGGGGGGTGGCCTCATATTTATAGACCAGGGAGCCTCCACTCTACTTGTTGCTGCCATAGGTAGAGGTGCGGCTCCCCTGGTGGGGCTCGCGGTGCCGGGTTCTGTAGTCTCGAAGTACGTGCACTCAGGATAACGCGCAATCGAAGTCAAAACTTTCTAACTTTTAATCGGAGCGTTCGTTTGAGGCGTGCGATACCTTTTCGAAAAGCCCTCGCCAAGAGTATTGCAATGACATGGGATAAAATATTTTCTGGGTCCTAGAAGACGGGTTCATAACCAGGTCTTCGATTCCCCGCAATTTGTCTATTGAGTTGTCTTGTGTCGTTTGCACTCGGGATCATCGTTATGGTTCATTATGACTTCGATGGCATCAATTCAGCTTGAGTTTGATCGAATTGACTGCAAATTGATAAAATGACCGTTTTGCCCCTCTCGGGGTGGTCCTTGGTGGATCTGGCTTCCCAGGGTTATCTCTGGGGCTGAACTGCACTTCCCGGATTGATACCGGGGCTGATCTGTACTTCTCAGGCTGAGATCGGGTATGATTTAACACGTTCTAGGTCAATGTCAAGGTTGACCTGTACCTCTTGGGTTGATGCCGGGGATGTAACCTTAACTGTTACAACAACATAATTCCCAAGGTCTGTAACCTTAACTTAATACATGCATTCAATATCCTACACGACATACAATGTCATTTGTATCCTATACTATTACCATTTTAACCGTATAATAATTCCATCCTGGAACTTGTCTTTGCCTTTGACTGTGTTCGAAGTTTCTTCTTTAATCTGAAATATTTATCATGATATAGCAAGGGTGAGCAACAAGTTTGCCCAACAAGTTTAAGTTCAAATGAAGATATATCATCAAACATATTCACAAGTCTAAACCTAGCACACATCGAGTCTTTAATAGTATTCAATATAGTATACTGTGTGGTTTTCCACAAACAACTAACAAATTAGTTTTCCATCTCGTCTACACTGTTTTCACAGTGAGTTAGATCGGTTACTAATTCGTATACACCTCCGCTCCCTGAAAGAATCGTTTAGCCCAGCTACTATACATCAACCATTAAAGGGTACGATTGCATTATCTTAAACTTAACACTTACTCGTTCACTTTATAAATTCTTATTATAACTTGGTAAACTGTTTACTATTTCAGAAAAATTAAATTCCTCATTTCAATAAACTAAAATCAAACTATCTTCCCTTCCTAACCTTTTCAGTTTCCATTTCAGCAAGCTGAAACCAAACTGTTTTCCTAACATTTTCAGTTTTCATTTCAGCATCCTGAACTGTTCATTTCAGGAAGCTGAAATACCCTTTTCACGAAAATACCAAATCAGTTTATTATTTTTCTATCCTTTGGCCAAACATATATACATATAATCCATACACAAAAATAATTTTTCTAGAATTTTTCAACTCCCTTAAGTATTTTTTAAAAATCCATTTCTAGTTAATTCTTTAAGAAATTAGCTACCTCACGCTTAACTCCAAAAATTCCCAACTCTTGGCGGGATCTTACACATGTTAATGTGAGCTTACAGTTTGAATTTCGTGGCAATCAGAGTTATACAACTCCGATATAGAGATTTTCGTCGAAAAAATAGAAATATTGAAATGGTCTTAACTTGCTCAATTTAAATCGGAATGAGCTCATTTTTGGACACAAGCTACTTTATAACATATATTTTAATGTCCCGAAAGAGTGGAATTTATTTCATAAAATAAGTAGACAAAACTATCCCTAGAAGTTTCAGATAGATTGCATTTTGGCATTTTTCAGATTTTATGTCCTTTGCTAATTTCAGTCCACACGAAAATCTATGACTTCTTTTTCAGTAATTCCACTTGAAAAAGTTAGAAGACTCATATATCTAAGTCCAAAAATTTACCACACTCAAAAATTTAAAATAGAATAGGAGATATGGTCTTTTGAATTTCATGTTATGTTTTCTAAAAATCTAATTTTTCCAGTTTTGTGTTTTGGAAGAAAACTATCATAATTTCTTGATTAATCCAATATTAGCCATCATAAACCATCATAACACATAGTAATACACCTTAAGATCATGGATCTACCATGATCTATGATCTACCATGATCTATGATCTACTACACCAAACATACACCAAATCCAAGCAAAATATAATTTAGGCTAGGAAAATTTAGGTTTTTCTAACTTTTGAAATATAGTTTCATTTTTCTTGCTTTTGATCCAACTATTAACACTTAAAAGTGATAGATCCAAACATATAATACTTATTAACATATAGATCTAAGGTTTTGTAGTTTTGAACCATAAATCCAAGTTTTGATTCAAACAATTAAAAATAACTTTGATAAAATGTGTTTATACCTTTGATTTGTGGCTATGCTTCCTTGATTTATCAAAGTAGATGATGATTTAGAGTAGAAGAAAGATCAAAGCTTCCTTCTCTCTCTCCCTCTTCCCACCGTCCCTCTCCTCTCTCTCTCTTGTCTCACTTTAGTTTGTTTTGCTAGTTAGGAAAATAAAATAAAATAAAAGATGAAAGAAGAAGTCATTAGATTTTTAGTTTAATAAAATGTATAGATATGTAATGTATATCTATATTATTCTCCAACTTCTCTCTTCCCTAATAATTATGAGGTTGCTTGCAAGCTTAGTAATGAGTGTTGGTTGAATTAGTTCTTGACACATAAGGGGAGTTATTGAGAGTTGGTAAGTAAAATGATGAGCTCACATGCTCTCCTTTCTTCCTTGTTCCTTGTTGACCGAATTCTCCTCCCTTATCCCCAACTTTGTTTTCTTTTTATTGTTATATTTGGCTTTATAAAATGCCCAAAGTGTCTCTCCTCAATTGGTTAAGCTTGGACCATTAATGTTTGGGCTCCTTATTTATTACTTAGGCTTGCTAGTAAATAATTGGACCATGTAAATTACTTTTAATTCTATCTTACCCTAATTATTCAATTAGGATTTTCATTCCCCACACTTGTAATTCAAATCCTTACTTATGTACATTTAATTACTTAACCCAATTAGACTTGCTTTAATAAAATTAATAAATTGAGATAATAAATTTAATCTCTTAGGTTAGTAAAAAATTTAAATACTAACATCCTTATATATTATAACCCTTAGGTTATTAAATTTTCATACCTAATATATATATTAGGCTACGAGAATTTATTCTTAATTCTCTTTATATGTTAAATAAATATATAAACAATACACAAAATCATATAAGTACTTCAAAAAAAAATTAAATCCATACTCTATTTCCAGTCTAGGTCTTATTATTTAAACTTGATTTAATTATTTAAGATTTTATTAATCTTATAAATTCTCGGGTTGTCACAGGAATTAGTGGTCGAATTTGAATTGGAAGCTTGGTATCAGTACCAGGATTGGCTTGATTGACGGTTTTGTCCTACCACAGTGTTCGTATTGGGATAAGGAAAATTTTGAGTGTCTACAAAGTTCTCTGGAACTAAGTTTGTTGATGATTGTTGAATATATGATGATATATGTGTTATTATATGTTCATAACATGTTTATATCATTTATTCATGTTTTAAAACAATCAAATTCACGTAATTATGCTTTAATTGGAGATTTAAAAGTTATAGAGTATGAAAAGTATGAATATGGCCCACATGTACCAAATTTCATGCTTTAACTGTTTATTAAACTTGAAATTGATGGTTGATTATGATTATGCATGTTTAAATGAAGAAAACAAAATTCAAATGGACAGATTCGATGCTTGACATAAGAATAAGGAATAGAACGCTTATTCAACTTAAAGAGTTTAGATAAGAAAACTTGCTTAACGATAATGAGTTAGGGATAGAATACTTGTCTCGTGCGTAAGCTACAAATCTAGTTACAATTCAATTTCTCAACGTCCTACACATTACATTATGCATACGATGTAGATTAGTTTCATCACTTGTATGTTTAACTGTTGAACTTTTCATTTAAGTCAACTTACAACTTGGTTCATAGTGTTAACTTATTAACTAATCACATAACATGAGTATGAATTCGCAATATGTGTATCGTATAGGTATAATCATTTAAACAATCATAATCAAGTTTTACAATCACAATATTCAAGTTCGCACTTAGTTTGTTAACTTGAACCTTCACATTATCTTATACATGTCAACAACTTAGTTTATTAACATGACCTTCAAATCATATAATATGTGTTAATAACATGCTATAGTATAACATTACATGTTCATCAAGTCCTCAAGTAGGTTATAGCATAGTATTACACTTGGCACGACATTTCGACGTTCATTCGTCGTACGTTCGACTCGTCCCTCTTGCGTACGCTTAACATGCTCATGCAATTTGTATAACACATCATTGATTACTGTTAAACATCATTATATTTCATAATATTCATATTTTATAACTTATAACAACATCTTTTATCGTCGAGAGCACTACACTTGCGTACGGGCATGTCCGACGCCCTTCGATTGCCTTCGAATATGCATCAGTCACAAAGATGACCATTTTGACCACTTTTAACGACTTCAAATTGAAAATCTTAAAGAATGAAAGTTGTAGTTCTACTCGTTATCTTTCCGAATCATCTTGAATAGCCTTAATCGGAGTTCGTATGAAGAAGTTATGCTTATTTTACTACAGGAGGTCAAAACAGTCTTGGTTTACATTTTTTTCACTTCGGACAGCACCCACCCCGTTGGGGCCGAGCTTTAAGTTTATGAGGACCCGTTGGGGCGGGCCCCTCTGCTGGTGCATGTTCTGGTTCACAATTTTGACAGTTCGTTGGCCCAATTACTCCAATTAAATACAAATTAAACTAACACCGTGATTTCTATGAAGTATAAACTTCATAGAAACATCATACAATGTTACTAACATGTTTTTAACATCTTAAATCATGGAATTACTCAAATCAAATCATGAAATTTCACTGTTCTTGGTGTTCTTGACGGTTTTGAAGAAAAACATAAAATTTGACGTCACGGATTCGTTATAACTCCGAATCCGTCTGTTCAAAGTTTCTTTCCTTTGGTTTAACATGTATATCATAATTTACTGACAAATTTAAGTTAAACAAACAATTCATGGCATACAATTGTTCGTAAGGGCCATAAGGGCCATATATACAACTTTTATACTCTATAACTTTTGAAAAATCCAATTAAGACATAATTGCATGAATTTAATCATTGTAAATCATGCATACATAGTATAAAACATGTTATGAGTAATTAGTAACACATATATGGTCAGATAATCAACAATCATCAAATTCCCCATTCACAGAAAACCTTTAAAACACGTAAATGGAAAAACTCTAAAAACTTTTGAAAACTTAATTAAAACATAATTACATAATTTTAATCACTGTGATTCATGTATACATGATATATAACATGTTATTAACATATACTAACACATATATAATCACATCTTAAGTTAATTATCAAAATAATTCTTCAAAGAGAACTTGAACAGAGTTTTCATAGAAATTATATAAGAACGTAAATATAAAATTGAATCAAGAGATTACCCTTGCTAACTTTGTTTGATTGTATAATTTCTTCTTCTCCAAATTCATCTCTCTCAAACTTTTCTCTCAATTTTCTCTAACTATTCTCTCTGATATTTTCTCTAACTCTAGTATGAATATGTTATAAGAACTGATATATGATATATGTATAAGTATAATACGTATATGATATATAAGCATAGTGGGTAAGTGGTTGTCAGTTAATCCCATAATGGGTTAACTGACCAACTTCTTCTAGGGCCTTGTTTGGCTAGCTCCAGTACTCTTTATTTTCCATCAATTTAATTAAACTCTTATTATATAGTTTAATAATGTCACACCCAATTAATCATATAATCTTATTTAAATTAATTAAATAAAATAGAATAAATTCACATAATCACATAATTAAAATTCTCATTTATTAATTATGTCAAATCATTAAATCTCTAATTAATTATTAAATTAATTAGAATAACATTATGCTTATTAAATAATTCATTTAATCAAATAAGCTCAATTAAATTCATATTTTGAATAATAAAATTCTCCACATTAATTTAATCAATATAACACATATAATTAAATTAATTTACCAAGAATTCATCAATTAATTATTTAATTTAATAATTAAATCATCGAAAAAATATTTAAAGAGGAATTAGTTTATCCCTTGAACATAGAGATTGCGAATAGGGAGGTTATTCTTGTTAAGTTTGTTTATAAGAACTGTAGATTGGACATTAAGGGTCAGGAATTGATGGTAGATTTGATTTCGATAAAACTTGGGGAGTTTGATGTTATACTGCGTATGGATTGGTTGTTCAACTATGGAGCGGTAATCGATTGCCAGAAGAAATTGGTAAACCTTACGACTCCGTTGAAGGTAGTGTTTTATGGCAGCAAATCGCCTAGACAAGCGAGTTGTCTGACGATTATTCAAGCTAAGAGGCTATTGAAGCAAGGTTGTGTAGGGTACTTAGCCTACATAGTAGATACTCGTAAGGAGAGTCCAAAGATAGAAGAGATATCAGTGGTTAAGGAGTTTATGGACATATTTTTCGAGCGATTTGCCAGGACTTCTGCCAGATAGAGAGATAGAGTTCGTGATCGACTTAGCACAGGGGACTGCTCCGATATCGAAAGCCCCGTACAGAATGGCTTCAATTGAGATAAAGGAGTTGATGGTTCAACTGCATGAATTGCTGGACAAGAAGTATATTCAGCCGAGCGTATCATCGTGGGGAGCGCTAGTACTATTCGTGAAGAAGAAGGATGGGTCAATGCGGCTATGCATTAATTATAGGGAGTTGAACAAAGTCACTGTCAAGAATAGGTATCCTTTACCTACGATTGATGACTTGTTTGATCAATTGAAGGGTGCTAGGTACTTCTCAAAAATAGATTTGAGAAGTGGGTATCATCAGTTGAAGGTGAGAAGGGAAGATATACCGAAGACAACATTTAGAACTCGATATGGACATTACGAGTTCTTGGTGATGTCATTTGGTCTAACGAATGCACCAGCGGCATTTAAAGACTTAATGAATAGGGTGTTTAAGCCATTTCTAGATATATTCGTAGTGGTGTTCATAGACAACATTTTGGTTTATTCCAAAATGGAGGAGGAACACACTGAGCATTTGAGGCTAATATTAGAATCGCTGAAACGGGAGAAGCTTTACGTGAAATTCTCGAAGTGCAAATTCTGGTTAGAACGTGTGCAATTTCTTGGCCACGTGATTGACAAAAATGGGATTTCAGTAGATCCGTCGAAGGTTGACGCTGTGATGAATTGCGATCAGCCGAAGACACCATCAGAAGTTAGGAGTTTCTTGGGATTAGAAAGTTACTGCCGAAGATGTATCCAAGACTTTTCCAAAATCGCAACTCCGCTGACGAATTTGACTCGTAAGACGGTTAAGTTTGTTTGGACGAAAAAGTGTGAGAGGAGTTTTCAAGAACTAAAGAAGAGGTTGAGTACTGCTCATGTGTTGTCATTGCCGGATAGTACAAAAAATTTTGTGGTTTACAGCGATGCTTCACATAAGGGTTTAGGCTGTGTGCTGATACAGAACGGCAAAGTCATTGTGAAAGTCCAATAATAATCTAGAAAGGGTGTTGAATAGATTATCACTGTTTTAAAAATTATCTTTGTCCTTTTTGAATTTTTAGTAGGTTAATTTATAGTATAAAGAATTTAATAAGCAGTTTAAAAATTCAATCACACAATGCATAGATATTTATCTGGTTCACAACATACAGCTCGGGTATGTTGCTACGTCCAGTCTCAAGCTCCTCTCCAGGACTTGAGATCCTATTACTCCCTGTAATAAATACTCCTTCAATAGGTGGAGAAGACTTTTTAAAGTTTTAAAGATAAACTTACAACTATCCACAACTAACTATCTTGGATAGCGAACTCCCAGCTCCTTCCTCAAGCTTAGTTGAATCTTCTTTTTGAGTTTAGAACTATTCTATAACTTGGTTTTGAAACAACAATCTCTTTCTCACCTCACAAGTACACTATAGACCCAACTCCCAGCTGACCTCTCTAAGACTCTGGTCTTGGTCAAAGAATTTTTGTTTTTCTCACAAGTACAAAATAAACTAACTCAACCTTTCCCTTTTTACAAAGAGTTTTGTTTCAATTTTTGCTTCTAAAGTAAGTAGACAAAATTTAGAACAGATTTATAAAAGTTTAAATAAATTTTATAATTGATACTTCTTAGATAAGTAGATATATAATTTAAGATCAAATATCAGATAAAAGTTCAAGACTTTTAAGTGGAATGCTTCAGATAATCAGATAAGTAAATTGATGCAGTTTTATAAAGATTTTCTTTTCTTTTGATAAAGAATATTTTTCTATGGTTTAAATAATTCTAGAAAAGATTCTTCTTTATAAAGAGTATGTTTCTATGGTTTTGAATAGATATAACTTTGATTTTAGAAAACCATATAAACTTATATAATGCAACAATAATCTATGAACAATTATATGAGCAGTATATATTTTTAATAACAGTTTATCAAGTATAGTAATTTGATCAATTTAAATAATACTTGAATAAACTTGTTTCACCCACTTATATATATTATATTTTATTTGATCTATGTTGTGAATAATTTGGTCACTTAGGATTTCAAAGACCGTCCAGATAATATTCTTTGTTAAGAAATATCTCCGAATATCGGTGTCTAAGTACTGACTAAATTGTTCGATTCACAACTTGATAATCATATAAATATTATATAATATTTATATAGATTATTTATATCAGTAAAAGGCCACTTAGGATTTTAAAGACCGTTCGGAGAATTTCAAAGAAATTATTTTTGAATTATATCAGTATCTAAGTACTGACTTTTTACTCGTATTGATAGATGAAATATAGATATATATATAAATGTGTATAGCAGTTTATATCTAATTATCTATATATATAAGCAAGTATGAGATAACATGAACAGTAATAAATTAATAACTTATCTCAAATACTTTGACCAATTTTTTGCTCTTCCAAAATAGAATTAGAACTTTGATTAGAAGAAGAGAGAGTGAAAGCTTAATTGGACAAAATGTAGGCAAGGAGAGTAAGCTTTTTGGATTTGTAAATTGGTAAATTGCAATGAATGAAAAAGCTTCCTATTTATAGGAGTTTTGAAGTTAGGGCAAAACTGTAATTTTGAAAATTCATTTTTAAAATAGAAGGTCCGGATTGCATGATGAAAATTGAAGGATTTGGATCACTTGGAATTTTGTCGGATGGAGAAAATTTTTGGCCCAAAAAAAATGTTTGCAACATGTGAGTCATCACAAAATTTTTGCCAACTTTCAAAACATAAGGCATATGCCTTGTTTCTTTTTCCAAGGCACCACACACACACATTCTCACGGCACACGCATTCACATGCACACACTGCACGTATACACATGCACACACTGCACGTATACACATGCACACACACACACACACACATATATATATATATATATTATATATACTTCATATATATATACACAGATATATATATATATATATATATATATATATATAATATTTAGAAAATCTTTTTGCCCATAAAAGATTTATAAAATCATTTTGAAAAAGAAATAAGAATCTCCTTGCCTTAAGAAATGTTACTGTATGAAATTATTTTATTAACACTTGATATTAGATTTATCAAGGTTATAAAATAAATTCAAATGAAGTTTAGAAAATAATATTTTTGGTCAAAATATATGAGGTATTTAAAATCAAATTTAATATTTTTTAATCCTATGGAGAGGATTCTACTCTTTTGACACATTTACTTAATTTGTTATCATCAAAATAAAATACTCAAATTTGGAGACCTATCAATCTCCCCCTTTTTGATGATGACAATTAGTAAAAATATTTTGGTTTTCAGAACTCCCCCTTAATTCATGATGCTCCCCCTAGGATCATGAATCGGTTTTTAGAAAAGAAATTTAAAATTTTGAAAACCTATTAGACGAACTAACCATCCAAACCATCCAGGCAGTTATATCCGGCATGCAAACCATTCAACCCATCCAGGCAGTTATGACAGCTATATAATAGTTATATCCAGTATGTAGTTATATCCAGCATACTCATTCTTGTCAATCTCATATACTACTTATAGTTTACACTAAGTAGTATATCTCTTAATCTGATATTTTTCTTCTCCCCCTTTGTTATTAACAAAAATGGAGGGGTTAATAAAAGATACCGAGTACCTGTAGAAACTGTTAGTTAAAACATTTACCTGCAGAGTTAAAGTAGTTAAACAAGCATGATAGATAATCCTAAGTATCAGTATGTTAGTATGTTAAACAGTTATCCTGAATAGTTAGTTAAGTATATATGGATACATTTATCCCGAATAGTTAGATGTCATAAATATTAAGAGGGGAGAAGTTCAAACCAAGGGTTGTAAGATTGGGATCAGTGGGAGTTTGATTAGTGTGATCAATCTGTGCAGAGCTTGTTGTGGCAGTGAAATTATATGGAGGAATTGATACCTTCTGGTGCTCCATCAACACACTCATCATGTCTTGTATATGATGCACAGACAACTGCAAAGCTTCTAATTGACTCATAATGGCAATTTGATTCTTCAAAGAAAGTTGATTCATACTGTTCAGAGAATCAATTTGTGACAGTAGGTTTAAATGAGACTCAATATGATCAGTGTCATTTGGTTGAAAAATGATCAACAATGTTACTATTGTGAACCATTTGAGCCTTATAAAAATGAACTGGAATGCCAAAATGTATGAAAATGCGAGTCAACAGAAGACCATATCCCATGCAGTTGTTATAGTAGCAGAACTCAAAAGATGTTAGGAGAAAGTATGGCAGACTATATGGCATACATTTAGTCAAAATGCATTTCATGAGTTCTATGTCAAATGGGTGCAGAAGTTTGTCATTTCTGACAGGCATAAAATTATGTTTAAGAATTTTTTCCAAAAATTGACATTTAGTAGTGAAGAAGTCAAAATGAACTTTGCATGGATAGTCAAATAAATTTACAGGCACAAGTTGATCAATGGTGAGTGAGAGATTGTGTTTAAAAGTAATGCATTCAGTAGTAGAGATTCCTATAGGACAAGTGTATTCATTTATCTTTGGAAAGTCTAAGAACTCATTTCTAAGACTAAGTGCATGAAGAAGAAGTATTTCATCAATAACTTAATCTTGGCCTTGTATGCAAGTTTCAATACAAGATAAGAAACCAGTTGAATCACGAACAAATGTCATGTGAGCATAAAACTTTGCAATCAAACTAGGAAATATTTCTCTATTTTTGAAAGAAATGAGACAATCACATCCTATATTTGTTATATTTTCTAACAACTGAGGAAAACTGTTGAAAGAAGTTCCTACCCCAGGAGTCAAATTGTGTCTCATATGCTCATACTTAGTTTTGGCAGTAAGTGTAAATAGCATAGGGGTATAGATATCAGGATGAGACTCAGTAAGTAGTGCAAGTTTCTTTCTTTTGGAAGAATAGACTGGAGGCATTGTTTTTAAAAGATAGTGTATGCAAAGAGATAGAAGTTCAAAGACTTCAGAAAATAGGACTGGTAGTTTGATGCAATTAGTTTTGAAAAACTATCCTTTTATAGAAAAAGTACATTTCTAAAACTATCAGTTTAAGTAATATGATATGACTTGAGTGTCAAAATAGTTCTCAAGTAGTGACAATGCACAGTAAGAAGTAAGAAGATCAGTCATGCTTAGCACTGTAGTGGGTTTAAATCATTTGTTAGTTTTCTCCTTTTTTAAAAAAAAATAGCAGATGGGTAGGAATGATGGATTAGATTAAGTCAGTTCCAATTTTTTTTTTTAAATAACTAGATGTCCAATCAGAAGACATAAAAATTTCAGAAATCTGCAGGTTGTATACAGAACACATATGGTTCAATATTAATAAAGAGATATGCTATCATTGCTTCTTAGCCCATATCAATAGATAGTGAACCAACACAGAGATGCAACAAGTCATTGTTAAATACAACAAATAACAATGATATAGTAAACATGATCTCAATCACACATAACAACGGTATAGATTGTCAAATATAGTAAGATGCAGAACATAAACATGAAAATTATCTCTATCACCCAATGTCTATATCCAGATGATATCACCATCTAATCAGTTTATCAAAGAGAGAGAGAAACAGATATTACCTGAGCACAGCTAACTCAAGCTAAGTAGCTTTCAATTGTTCCATAGTATAGCAAAGATGTATCAGCAGAAGAAGTGGATATTCATACAGAAGAAATCACACTCACAGATACATACAGTTGTATATATACACATAGAAATTTCAGACTTGCAGACTCTTGGCAACGGAACCATGTATATATATATATATATATATATATATATAAGGTATACATCAGTTATTACACACATATATATGATATTTTAAATATATATTTATATATATATATATATATGTGTGTGTATTCTGATAAAATAAGAACATATCTATATATATAAATGAAAAGTAAATAAAAAAAAATAGGGTTTAATAAAATTTCAGAAGGAAAAAAATATTTAGACAGAAACATTTAGGGTTTCAAACATATCAGTTACCGAGAAAGAACATATCAGTTTTGAACATATATTTACGAATATATATCAATACCGAGAAACCCCCCTTTTTTTAAGTGAAAATTCTAGGGTTTCATACACACATATGTATATATATATATATAAATTTTTTGAAAATATTTATATACTTATATATATATATATAATTTTTAAATATTTTTGTATATATATATATATATAAATTTTTGAAATATATATATATATATATATAAGAAATATATATGAACTCGTAAAATTTCATCAGAAACTAGAGAGTTCCTCCTTTTTTTTTAAAAGAAAACTTTAAATATGTCTAGGGTTTCGCAAATAAACAAACATTTTTTTTAAATCTAAAAAATTTATTTGATAGAAAACAAACAGAAGAGGAAGAAAAAGAAAACAGAAAAGAACACATTAGAAAACAGAAATGAACACATTTAAAAAAAAAATCAAACCCAAAAAAAATCAGTAAACATATGAAATCGAAACAAATATTAATTTTTTTTTAATATATATACGATATATATGAACCAGTAAGAAATCTCATAGGAAATTTTATATGGATCTAGGGTTTGAAAACGTTGAGAACACAAAGATAACTACATTTTTGAAGGTAGTAGATCTTACACAAAAGTAAAAAAAAATTAACAAAGACGATTTTTGAAAGAAATTTGAACACAAAAACACATAGAAGAAAAAACCAAATCGATAGAAACGTTAAAACGACAATGAAGACTCATTTTATTGAAAAAGGTACAAAGAAAACTCACTTAGATTGATCGATTTTGGCTGAGAGAGAGTTAGGGTTCGTGAGTGTTTGAGAGAGTTTGAGAGATAGAGAGAGAGAAGGAAAGAAGTCGGCAGAGGTGAGAGAAGAGAGAAGAGAAAATGAAATAAAAATTAGATTTTAGGTATTTATATTTAGGTTAATCAGATGGATCGGAAGGCTGAGAATTGATCTAGGATTTGATCAACGGTCGGGATGAAATCGAGAATTTTAATCGGTTCGACTGACCTGTTGACTTCAATCGGACGGCTGGGATGAGTTTGTGTTTTCGTTTATTGATCGAACGGTTGATATGTGTGATCCGTGTGTTTTGGTTAGCTGGCTCTTGATTGGTTGGATTTGATAGACACGGATTGTGCTTTGTGTTGACCGTTAGATGCTTTCCTTGATCAGCGGCTCAGATTTGATCAGTCATATAAATATATAATAAATGCTACAAAATATAATTTTTGATACAATTAATAATAAAAAATACTAAAATATTTATATTAAAATCTATAAATTAATAATTTTAATTATTATGTATATATATATTTATGTTTATAATAAAATATTTATAATAGTAATAGAATGTAATTTTTGCTAGATAATGTGTAATTAAATGATAACTAAGAAAGATTAATATATATATATATATATATATATATATATATATAATTTTAATATATAAAAATACATACTTAAATAGAAAATATAAGTATATAGATATATTAACATATAAAGGAACAAATATTATATATATATATATATATATATATTTAAATATATAATTATATTTGTATATATATATAAAATAATATAACTAAATATATGTTAAAAAAAATTAAAATATGATAAAAATAAATAATATTAATAATATGACTATATAACTCAAGAAAATTATATTTATATTTTACTAGTAATGATAAGATATATATATATATATATATATATATATATATATATATAAATTTTAAATAAAATTTAAATAAGAGAAAGATTTAATATTTTATGGGATAATATCTAACATTCCCAAATTCAAACGTAATTTACAAAATCTATCAGAACTTAGTGGTTTAGTAAATATATCAGCAATATTTAATTCTATGTCAATATGTTCTAGTTTAATAATACCATTGTTTACATGATCTCATAAGAAATGATGTCTAACATCAATGTGTTTTGATCTAGCATGTAATACGGTATTTTTACTCAAGTTAATAGTGCTTGTATTATCACATAAGATTGAGACACAATTAAATTTTATATTGTAATCTGCAAGGGTCTGTTTCATCCATAATATCTGTGCACAACATCATGCAGCAACTATATTGTGACGCCCCCAGAATAGGTCCATTCAACCCAACCCATTCTGAGTCGCCAAATACATGGTACAGAATTCAAATACAAACTTTATATCATACGGTCGTGCAAAATACGACCACACAACTGTGAGTCTCAATACAAATATGTAGAAAATATTAAGATTCAAACTAAGTCCTCATTACAATTATTATCACACTATTTATCAGAAATAGTGAGGACTACTACTGCTCTAACTCGGACCATCACTCTGTCCCCCGACTAGTCCCCGCAACATTCTCATTTCCTGAAGAGGACAACAGATGAAAAGGGTGAGCTCAACTAGCTCAGTAAAGAATATTATGACTAAGATAATGGGAAACAAATTATCGTTAGTCTTCAACAAATAAGATAAAATATAATGGACAACCAACTTTAGATCAATATTCGCAGCGAAAATAACAAATCATTAGAAGAGTTAAGCAGAGAATCAAGTCTACTATCTTCTATGATTTAAAAGTCCATCATCAATATTTTATCCCTGTAACATCAATCAATATACATCTCGAATCAATATTCATCTTTGCACTACAGGCCAAAGATATTCATTTGTATCATCAGTGGTCATATTCATCTCAACACCTGTCATCTTTGCACTACAGGCCAAAGATATTCATCAGGTAATCATTCATCTTTGCTCTACAGGCCAAAGATATTCATCAAGTAATCATTCATCTTTGCTCTACAGGCCAAAGATATTCAGTTACATCACCTTTTAGGACTGAGGATGATGAAAAATATTTTAAAAAAACGAATCCAGTGAGATAAAAGACAAAGACTAAGGATTCGTATTTTAGTATATCCAATTCAAAAATACCTCGTAATAATCAATTATGGAGCAAAATTCAAGAATAGAGCTCAAAACTTGGATACAATCAAAGATAGTAACCTTAACAAGCAATTCGGACAAATAGAAGAAAATTTAATTTTTCCGTGAATAGTGCCGTATACGTGAATAGTAACCCCGACGGAAAAAGTAAGAATTTCAACATAAAATCCATGACAATATTTCTGTATAATGATATTGGAAAGAATAACATCATTTACGAAAGAAAATAACATCCCTTACCTCAAAATAATAGTACTTCTGACTGGAATATCGGATATAATATTGACGGAAACTTGCGCTGAATACTAATACTCAAAGTATAGAAATACTCACAAAAATACACTCGATATTATAGAGAGAGAAAACTTCGAATTCTGGTGTGATTTTCAATTCTAACCTAAGCACCCTATTTATAGGAAAAGCTTAGGATGCCAAAGGAGACTAAAATAATAAAATATTATTTTTTATTCTTAGCCGCCGGCTGCTCCAAAAATTCTAATTTTTCAACAAACCAACAAAAGTGGGGCCCACCCTTTATAATATATATTTATTTTCCGAAACTTCAATAATTCATAACAAATAGCCCCTTCGTCAGAAAAATACAAATTCTATGTCCTTTCATAGGAAATTTAATTCTCTACAACTTTGCAGAAGGAAGTTTTTCCAAATTCCCAACATAAATTATCCGAAATCCATAAACAGATGATTTCTCACACCAAAATACTGATAAAAACACATCAGCATAAATTCCTTCTTTAATATCCACAAAATAAATATTTCCTTATCATATAAATCAATAATTAATTATTCACAAATAATATTATAGAACTACAATATTAACAACCAGGTCGTTCCCAGGACAGAGGGGGCCTTCCGATAAGGACTTCTCCTTACTGGCGCGCAATTAAATAACCCCTCCTAGACAGAACTTCCTTAGACATTGTCAATAATGCTATCTAATAATATTATTCAAATAATATGAATTATTGAGTTGATAACGTGAAATACTGTGCAACGACAATTATTGAATCAATACTACAAAATATCAACTGTAGCCATTATTGAATCAATTATATAAAGTAGCAACGTAGCAATTATTGAGTCAATAAAATATCAATGCAGCAATTATTGAGTCAATAATATAAAATATCAACGTAGCAATTATTGAGTCAATAATATAAAATATTGAACAGTAAATACTGTAACAATAATTGAGTAGGTTCCTTCTCACGTAAGACTCAATAATTCGAAATACTGTGCAATACCGTGTGCTACTGCGCACCACCGCGTACTGTATTTTAACCACCGGGTATTTCAACAGTACTAACGGTAACAACTCCGCCGTTATTTTGTAAAAAGTTATTTCTGTCGCTTTCTATATCCGACAGTTATTCCGTTGTGGGGGCCCACAAATAGCTGCGCCGTCGTACGAATATTCCCCGACAACAAGAATATTCCACGACCAAACGAATATTCCCCGACAACAAGAATATTTTATAACCACTTGCTCATTTTAAAAATATTTGCACATTTCACCCATAACTTTCATATTTATCAAGTCAACACCTTACTATTTCGAAATAATATATAAAGAAAACTAAATCTTTATTCATAAAAGTTGGGGTCTTACAACCTCCCCTCCTTATGAAATTTCGTCCTCGAAATTGACGTACGTACCTGGTATGTCGAAAAGGTGAGGATACCTCGCTTTCATTTCCGATTCTAACTCCCAGGTCATTTCCTCAATAGCCTGGTTTCTCCACAAAACTTTAACTTGAGGTATAATTTTCGAGCGTAGGACATGCTCCTTCCTATCCAAGATCTTGACAGGTACCTCCTCGTACGTTAAATCTTCAGCTATCTCGTCTGGTTCTAACTCAATAATGCGGTTTGGATCCTTCACATATTTACGTAACACGGATATGTGAAACACGTTATGAACACGAGACATGCTTGGAGGTAAAGCGAGTCTATAGGCCACATTTCCTATTCGGTCAAGAATCTCAAATGGACCAATGAATCGTGGGTTGAGCTTTCCTCTCTTCCCAAACCTTGTAACTCCTTTCCATGGAGCAACACGTAATAACACATGGTCTCCAACATTAAATTCCACGTCCTTTCGATGAAGATCTGCATAACTCTTTTGTCGATCCTGTGCCGTTTGTATACGTTGTCGGATTATTTGGATCTTTTCTGTAGTCATACGTACTAACTCTGGTCCCAACAATGTTGCTTCACCCACCTCATCCCAACATACTGGAGAACGACACTTTCTCCCATACAACGCTTCGAATGGAGCTACGCCTATACTTGCCTGATAACTGTTGTTGTAGGAGAATTCCACCAATGGTAAGTACTTATCCCAACTCCCTTTGAAGTCTAGAACACAAAGTCTCAATAGATCTTCAAGAGTTTGGATAGTCCTTTCCGATTGTCCGTCTGTTTGAGGATGATAAGCCGAACTGAATCGTAAATCCGTGCCCATAGCTTTCTGCAAACTGATCCAAAATCGTGAAGTAAATCTGGGATCACGATCCGAAACTATGGATACTGGCATGCCATGCAACCTCACAATCTCATTCACGTACATATGAGCAAGACGTTCAAGGGAATAAGTCTCTCGTATCGGCAAGAAATGAGCAGACTTGGTTAATCTATCAACAATAACCCAAATCGCATCTAAGCCTTGAGAAACCTTGGGAAGACCCGTAACGAAATCCATCGTAATGTGTTCCCACTTCCATTTCGGAATCTCCAGTGGTTGCAATGGACCCTTCGGTACTTGATGCTCCGCCTTTACACGTTGACACGTTAAACATCTCGAGATAAACTCCGCGATTTCTCTCTTCATATTGCTCCACCAAAATGTATGTCGAAGATCACGATACATTTTAGTACTCCCAGGATGGATTGCAAACGGTGTGTTGTGTGCCTCCATCATGATTCTATACTTCAAGTCGGAATCGTTAGGAACACAAAGTCTGGAGTTGACTCGAAGTATTCCATCTTCATCGATTCTCGCTTCTGGAATTGCACCTTCTTGCACCTTCTTCTTCATCTTCATCAGCTCCGCATCCGTAGCTTGAGCAGCTTTAACTTTATCAATCAAAGCTGGTTCTACGCGTATACTTGACATCATCGCACTCGTTCCCACATATGATCTTCTACTCAACGCGTCAGCTACCACGTTCGCTTTTCCAGGATGGTATTGGATAGTATGATCGTAATCTTTCAACAGCTCAAGCCAACGTCGTTGTCGCATGTTGAGTTCCTTCTGAGTGAAGAAATATTTAAGGCTCTTATGATCTGTATAAATCTCCACTTTCTCTCCGTACAAGTAATGTCTCCAGATCTTCAACGCGAAAACGACTGCTGCTAACTCTAGATCATGAGTAGGATAATTCCTCTCATATTCTTTGAGTTGTCGCGAGGCATAGGCTATGACTTTCCCATGTTACATGAGAACACATCCTAACCCTTTGCCTGAAGCATCGCTGTAGATAACAAATCCATCCGAACCAGATGGTATTGTCAGAACAGGTGCCGAAATAAGTCTCCTCTTGAGCTCTTGGAAGCTCTTCTCGCATTCCTCGCTCCAAACGAATTTCATATCTTTCCGAGTCAACTGAGTTAATGGAGTAGCGATTCGAGAAAATCCCTCTACGAACCTCCGATAATAACCAGCTAAGCCCAGAAAGCTTCGTACTTCGGTCACCGACTTAGGTTGCTCCCAGCTTTGTATTGCTTCAATCTTCGCCGGGTCCACAGATACTCCACGTTTCGATACCACGTGCCAAAGGAATGCTACTTCCTCAAGCCAAAACTCGCATTTCTTCAGCTTAGCATATAGCTTGTTCTCACGAAGCTTTTGAAGTACCAACTTCAAATGGTGTTCATGATCTTCACAGCTTTTAGAATAGATGAGAATGTCATCAATAAAGACAACAACGAATTGATCTAAATACTCCTTAAACACACGGTTCATCATATCCATGAAAGCAGCAGGAGCATTAGTCAATCCAAAAGACATGACTAAGAACTCATAATGCCCGTACCGTGTTCTAAAAGCAGTCTTTGGAATATCCTCAGTTTTAATCTTCAACTGATGATATCCAGAACGAAGATCGATCTTTGAAAAGAATTGCGCTCCTTGCAACTGGTCGAACAGGTCATCAATACGAGGTAACGGATACCTATTCTTAATGGTGACATGGTTCAACTCTCGATAGTCAATACAAAGTCGCATACTCCCGTCTTTCTTCTTTACGAATAAAACAGGAGCACCCCAAGGAGACGTACTAGGACGAATAAAACCGATATCTAACAACTCTTGTAATTGGATCTTTAACTCCTGAAGTTCAATAGGAGCCATTCGATATGGGGTTTTAGAAATGGGCTTTGTACCGGGCTCAAAGTCAATAAAGAATTCAACTTCACGTTCTGGGGGTAGACCGGGAAGTTCTTCGGGAAATACATCAGGAAACTCATTAACAACGGAAATATCATTCAAATCTGATGTATTCTGATTTAGATCAGTGACATGAGCTAAGAAAGCTTGACATCCGTTTTTCAATAAACGAATAGCTTTATGACTTGAAATGATATTGACTGATTTTAATGGTTTGGTGATTTGAATTCGTACCACAGGTTGATTAGGAATATGAAAACTAACAACCTTACGAAAACAATCAATTCTGGCATGGTAAGTGGTTAACCAGTCAATTCCTAAAATCACGTCAAATGCAAGTATTTTCAAAGATATAAGATCAACAGGTAAGGTAAGGGTACCAATCTGAATCAAGCAAGATTTGTAAACTGTAGATGTAACAAAGGTTTCTCCTAACGGAGTTTCAACAGATAAGTCAAAGTCTAATTTATCAGAAGTCAAGTTCAAACGTTGAGCACAAGCAGGTGAAATAAAGGAATGGGTAGCACCGGTATCTAACAAGGTATAAACTTCGCAAGAGTTTATGATCAGCTTACCCGTAATCACCTCGTGCGGATTCCTCGCGTTTTGGGATGTCACGACAAACGCTCTTCCAGGAATCACCGACTTTGACTTGTCTGCAACCGCCTTTGGAATCACCACCCCCGCTGGACTTGGTTTCGCAACAGGACAATCTCGAGCTATATGTCCTTCTTTTCCACAGTTATAGCATCCTTTGAATAGTAGTGGGCAGTTTGGGCTGATATGTCCCTCTTTCCCGCATTTATAGCATACGACCGGTGGTCGTTCTCCTCCCCTCGAAACAGTTAATGCTGGTGCTGATGTCGACGTCTTCACGTTCTCATTGTTGTACCTTCTCTTCTTGAAATCTCCCCCCGATTCGCTTTTCCTACTATCATGGCCACGATAACCACCGGAGTGGTTACCGCTTCTGTCATACTTTCCTCCTCGCTGGTTGTCATTGCTCCGACGACTGCTGCCACCGGTACGACCTTGGTTGTGGTCCCTCGGTTGAACATAATCATTATCTCGTTCTAATAACTGGGCCCTATTTACTACATCCGAATATAAAGAAAATTTATGAGAAATGAGGTATTGACGTATTTCGGGTTTCAAACCTCTTAGAAACATCCGCGTCATACGTTCCTCATTCTCCACCAAATGAGGTGCAAACCTGGACAGCTCTGCGAACTTAGCCTCGTACTGGGATACCGTCATGTTGTTTTGTTCGAGTCTAATAAATTCTACCTCCCTCATATGACGAATACTTTCAGGAAAGTACTTGTCATTGAACAGTTTCTGGAACGCTTCCCAAGACATCTGGAGTGCGGCAGGCTGGGTACGCTTCACAGACTCCCACCAGTAATCTGCCTCTCCACGGAACATAAACGTGGCGAATGGAACCTTCTGTTCCTCCGTGCATCCCAAGACATCAAATATCTTGGTAATTTGTTTAATCCACGTCTCCGCCTTGATCGGATCTGGCTTTCCCAGAAACTCTGGTGGTCCCAATTCTTTGAACTGCTTAGCAGTGACAACTCGTGTGTTGTTATTATCTCCACCTGTATGTTGCACATGAGTCTCCCTCGTCTGATTTTGCATGAACTGCAAAAAATTTCTAAACATCTCATCATTTATCGTTTGACCAGCGTTGTTTTCAGGATGAACATTGCCTTCTTGTTGCACGTTCTCCTGGCTAATGATTAAAGGTGTCTCCACAGTCTCATTCACTTCGTTGTTAACATTCTCAGCTGCCATTCTCAAATACTGCCATAAAACAAGGGTTAATTAAACAAATCAACATATCCCATATTAACCCAATGCTCCGACTGACCAATTAAATACCACATAAGCTTAGGTAGGACATACTAGCGAAGGATTTACTCGTCTCTCCCCTCCTAGTTCTATTCCCCGATCTCCGCCAGAGATCATATCCCTAAGCTCTGATACCAACTGTGACGCCCCCAGAATAGGTCCATTCAACCCAACCCATTCTGAGTCGCCAAATACATGGTACAGAATTCAAATACAAACTTTATATCATACGGTCGTGCAAAATACGACCACACAACTGTGAGTCTCAATACAAATATGTAGAAAATATTAAGATTCAAACTAAGTCCTCATTACAATTATTATCACACTATTTATCAGAAATAGTGAGGACTACTACTGCTCTAACTCGGACCATCACTCTGTCCCCCGACTAGTCCCCGCAACATTCTCATTTCCTGAAGAGGACAACAGATGAAAAGGGTGAGCTCAACTAGCTCAGTAAAGAATATTATGACTAAGATAATGGGAAACAAATTATCGTTAGTCTTCAACAAATAAGATAAAATATAATGGACAACCAACTTTAGATCAATATTCGCAGCGAAAATAACAAATCATTAGAAGAGTTAAGCAGAGAATCAAGTCTACTATCTTCTATGATTTAAAAGTCCATCATCAATATTTTATCCCTGTAACATCAATCAATATACATCTCGAATCAATATTCATCTTTGCACTACAGGCCAAAGATATTCATTTGTATCATCAGTGGTCATATTCATCTCAACACCTGTCATCTTTGCACTACAGGCCAAAGATATTCATCAGGTAATCATTCATCTTTGCTCTACAGGCCAAAGATATTCATCAAGTAATCATTCATCTTTGCTCTACAGGCCAAAGATATTCATCAAGTAATCATTCATCTTTGCTCTACAGGCCAAAGATATTCAGTTACATCACCTTTTAGGACTGAGGATGATGAAAAATATTTTAAAAAAACGAATCCAGTGAGATAAAAGACAAAGACTAAGGATTCGTATTTTAGTATATCCAATTCAAAAATACCTCGTAATAATCAATTATGGAGCAAAATTCAAGAATAGAGCTCAAAACTTGGATACAATCAAAGATAGTAACCTTAACAAGCAATTCGGACAAATAGAAGAAAATTTAATTTTTTTCGTGAATAGTGCCGTATACGTAAATAGTAACCCCGACGGAAAAAGTAAGAATTTCAACATAAAATCCATGACAATATTTCTGTATAATGATATTGGAAAGAATAACATCATTTACGAAAGAAAATAACATCCCTTACCTCAAAAAGATAGTACCTCTGACTGGAATATCAGATATAATATTGACGGAAACTTGCGCTGAATACTAATACTCAAAGTATAGAAATACTCACAAAAATACACTCGATATTATAGAGAGAGAAAACTTCGAATTCTGGTGTGATTTTCAATTCTAACCTAAGCACCCTATTTATAGGAAAAGCTTAGGATGCCAAAGGAGACTAAAATAATAAAATATTATTTTTTATTCTTAGCCGCTGGCTGCTCCAAAAATTCTGATTTTTCAACAAACCAACAAAAGTGGGGCCCACCCTTTATAATATATATTTATTTTCTGAAACTTCAATAATTCATAACAAATAGCCCCTTCGTCAGAAAAATACAAATTCTATGTCCTTTCATAGGAAATTTAATTCTCTACAACTTTGCAGAAGGAAGTTTTTCCAAATTCCCAACATAAATTATCCGAAATCCATAAACAGATGATTTCTCACACCAAAATACTGATAAAAACACATCAGCATAAATTCCTTCTTTAATATCCACAAAATAAATATTTCCTTATCATATAAATCAATAATTAATTATTCACAAATAATATTATAGAACTACAATATTAACAACCAGGTCGTTCCCAGGACAGAGGGGGCCTTCCGATAAGGACTTCTCCTTACTGGCGCGCAATTAAATAACCCCTCCTAGACAGAACTTCCTTAAACATTGTCAATAATGCTATCTAATAATATTATTCAAATAATATGAATTATTGAGTTGATAACGTGAAATACTGTGCAACGACAATTATTGAATCAATACTACAAAATATCAACTGTAGCCATTATTGAATCAATTATATAAAGTAGCAACGTAGCAATTATTGAGTCAATAAAATATCAATGCAGCAATTATTGAGTCAATAATATAAAATATCGACGTAGCAATTATTGAGTCAATAATATAAAATATTGAACAGTAAATACTGTAACAATAATTGAGTAGGTTCCTTCTCACGTAAGACTCAATAATTCGAAATACTGTGCAATACCGTGTGCTACTGCGCACCACCGCGTACTGTATTTTAACCACCGGGTATTTCAACAGTACTAACGGTAACAACTCCGCCGTTATTTTGTAAAAAGTTATTTCTGTCGCTTTCTATATCCGACAGTTATTCCGTTGTGGGGGCCCACAAATAGCTGCGCCGTCGTACGAATATTCCCCGACAACAAGAATATTCCACGACCAAACGAATATTCCCCGACAACAAGAATATTTTATAACCACTTGCTCATTTTAAAAATATTTGCACATTTCACCCATAACTTTCATATTTATCAAGTCAACACCTTACTATTTCGAAATAATATATAAAGAAAACTAAATCTTTATTCATAAAAGTTGGGGTCTTACATATATATTCGGCTTTAGTGGTTGAAATAGATACCGAGTTTTGTTTTTTAGAGAAACAAGAAACTAAACATCTGCCTAAGAACTGACAAGTGCCACTTGTGATTTTTCGATCAACATGATGACCAACAGAGTCAGAAAAACACACAAGGTCAAATGATTGACCTTTAGGATACCATAGACCTATGTCTGTAGTTCCTTTAAGATATCAAAATATTCTTTTTACTGCAACCAAATGAGATTATTTAGGGTTTGCTTGAAATCTGGCACATTTGCAGACACTGAACATAATGTTAGGTCAACTAGCTGTGATGTATAGGAGACTGCTAATCATTCCTCGATACTTCTTTGTGTCAACACTTTTTCCATTTTCATCAGCAGTTAGTTTATCAGTAGTTGACACAGGAGTATTAAGAGGTTTCACAAATTCTAGACCAAATTTCTTAATCATTTCTTTGCAATATTTGGATTGAGAGATATGAATACATTTTTCTCCTTGCTTGATTTGTAGTCCTAGAAAGAAATTCAATTCTCCCATCATGCTCATTTCCAATTCCTTACTCATGCTTTCAGAGAAATCATTACACATAGTCATGTTAGTAGATTCAAAAATGATGTTATCAACATATATTTGTAAAATAAGAATATCATCATTTTTATATTTTGTAAAAATGGTAGTATCTACTGTGCCCCTTTTATAACCATTTTCTAACAAGAATTTACTTAGCCTCTCATACCATGTTCTGGGAACTTGTTTTAGACCGTATAAAGCTTTGTGCAGTTTATATACATATTCAAGATGATCAAAGTCTTCAAATCCAGGGAGTTGTTTAGCATAAACTTCTTCCTCAATGACACCATTCAGAAAAGCAGATTTGGCATCTATTTGAAATAGTTTAAAATCTTTATGGCATACAAAAGCTAATGACATACGTATAGATTCAATTCTAGCAACAAGAGCATATGTTTCATCATAGTCAATTCCTTCAAGTTGATTGTACCCGTGTGCAACTAATCGTGCCTTATTACGTATAACAATTTCATTTTCATCTAACTTGTTACGAAAAACCCATCGAGTTCCAATAATTGAGGTTTCTTTGGGAGTTGGAACTAAATCCCATACTTTGTTCCTGATAAACTGTTCAAGTTCTTCTTGCATAGCTACTATTCAGTCTTCATCAAGCAATGCATCTTTTATATTTTTAGGCTCAATTTGGGACAGAAAAGATAGATGACTGGCCATGTTTTGTGCTTGTGATCTTGTAAGAATTCCTTTATCGATATCACCAATTATATTTTCTATTGGATAATTTCTTATAACATGTAATTCTTTGGGCAAGTCATTTAGCTAGGGATTAGGATTTTCAAGAGGATTAATATTGACAGGTGGAGATATATCATCTATTTTTAGTTCTTCCATATTTCTGAGAATGTCTTCAATGACTGTATCATTTTTTGCCAGTTCTTTGTGTTTTGAAGGGGTTTAGATTCATCAAAGGTTACATTCATTGACTCTTTCACGACTGGAGTTCTTTTATTAAAGACTCTATATGCTTTACTATTTAGTGAATATCCCAGAAATATTCCTTCATTAGATTTGGGGTCGAATTTCACTAGATATTGTTTAGTATTTAGAATAAAGCATTTACTCTGAAAAACACGAAAATAATTTATTTTTGGAATTCTTTTATAAAATAGTTTATAGAGAGTTTTGAGTAACATTGGTCTTAGCAAGACTCAATTTAAAATATAACAGGATGTTGCAATTGCTTCAGCCCAAAAGTATTTAGGAAGTCGATATTCATTAAGCATAGTATTGGCCATTTCTTGTAAAGTACGATTTTTTCTTTCAACTACACCGTTCGATTGTGGTGTGTAGGGTGCAGAAAAGTTATGACTTATACCGTGCTCATCACAGAACATTATGTAATCAGAATTGTCAAATTCTCTTCAATGATCAGACCGAATATAAACAATAGAGCTTCCCTGTTGATTCTGAATTTTATTACATAGAGTAGAGAAGGAGTCTATCGCTTCATTTTTGAATTTTAGAAAATCAACCCAAGTGAATCTTGAATAGTCATCAACTAGGACTAAAATATAGACAGCACCACCCATGCTATGTTTAGGAATAGGTCCTACTAGATCCATATGCAAGAGTTCTAGTGGTCGAGAGGTTGATACTGTGAGTTTAGGTTTGTGAGATGCATGAATTTATTTTCCTAATTCACAGGCTTCGAAGATGTGGTCTTTAAGAAATTTTAGTTTTGGAAGACCTCAAATATGTTCCTTAGAAGATATGTTATTAATTAATTTCATATTAATGTGTCCTAATCTACGATGCTAAAGCCATGGATCATCATTTGCAGATACAAGACACACACTGTCCAGGTGTGGGTATGAATCTAAATCACATGTGTACACATTTTGACTTCTAGGACATAATAAAATTAATTTTCCAGTTTGGTCAAATATTGAACAGTTGTGAGGACTGAATGTTATTTTAAAACCATTATCACACAGTTGACTAATGAATAGAAGATTGTGCCTGAGTTCCGTGACTAATTGAACGTTGGAGATTGTTATGTGTTTATTGCACACACTTCTAATTCCAACAACTTTACCTTTGTTGCTATCTCCAAATGTTACCTCATTACAGTCTGTAGCTTTTAGATTGCTCAATTTTGTTTTGTCGCCAATCATATGTCTTAAACAACCACTATCAATTAAGGTACCATTTATTTTTACTAGAGTCAGTTGTGAGATATACCTGCAACATATATTATATTCACAAACTGGTACCCTTTAATGAGAAGGGTCCTTTGGGTAAGTTTTTCATCTTGTAGAAGGATCATTTGTGTTTTCCTTTACAAAGTTTCGTACAGGATAATAATCATTGGTAGACACAAATGTTCTATGGGTAGCAGATTTATAATATGTATGATTAACTCTTTTATTTGAATGATTTTGACGAGAGTTTCTAGATGATCTTTCATAAGAGAGAAATTATCTTTTTGTGATAATAGGTGTAGTATAACTTCCTTTTGGTACCCAAATCATTTTTCCTTTGTAGTTTTCATTCTTGGCATTATATGAGTAAATTGAATGACCATTTTTGTTACAGTAAAGCATTTATCAAAAGGAGATGCCTGACCTTTTTCTTTACTTTTAACATGATAGAGTTTTTTTATCTTTTGTCTTACTAGATTCTCCGATATACCCTAATCCTTCTTTATTAAAACTACATCTTTGTTGACTAAGCATAACATCAAGATTTTCTTTTCCTTTTGTAAATTTAATAACTCTAGAGTTTAAGTCATCACGCTCTAGAGTTAACACTCTAATTTGATTCATTAAAGTTGATTCTTCATTTTGCTTTTCTAATTTCTGAGATGAGTTTTCCTCTTTAATTATTTCTTGATTTAGTGTTTGAGAATCTTCTATAATCACAGCAAGAGTTGAATTTTCAATTTCAAGATTTTCAATAGAAATAATAAGTGTTGAATTTTCTATTTCAAGATTTCTATTTATTTTTCTTAATTTTTCTAGTTCTTCTTTTACTGCAAGATTTCCTAAACAATCATTTTCTAGTTTCTCATTTTCTTCTTTTATGGTTTCATTAATGATAATTAAATTTGAATTTTCTATTTCAAGATTTCTATTTTCTTTAATTAATTTTTCTAATGATATTTTCAATTTAACAAAATCTTCTTTGATAATTTCATTATCTTCATATAGATAATTATATGCTTCTTGTAATTCATGATGTTCTTCATTTATATTTTCTAAATTATGTGAGACATATGAAGTGCTAGGTAATTGATGTTTCGAATTTACCTCAGATCTCGGTGATGAATCATTGTTCGCCATTAAACATAAATTTGCAGTTTCCTCGGTTGGTTTAGTAGGTTCTTCTTCATCACTTAGATCCCAGCCTTCTTCAGCTACTAGAACTTTGTTGTTGACTAGTATCGGGCAATCCTTTTTGAAGTGTCCTGGTTGGTTACATTCAAAACAGGTATTTCAGTTTTCATTTGAGCCAGCATTTCTAAAGTTACTGTTGGTAGCTTTAAAATTCCATCCTAGTATTTTTGGCTTGAAAGCTCGCTTGTTTCGGAAGATGTTGAAGTTGTTATTTGTTTTCATAAATCCTTTTCCATATCTCTTTGCTTTGCTTTGGATTACTTTCCTGAGTTGTCTTGATAACAAGGCAACTTCGTTATTATCTAGACTGAAGTGTTCTTCATTTAATTCCTCATCACGCTTTCTTGATCAACTAGTAAGGCTTTGAAGGCGACTCCTTTCTTTTTGAGATCTGTATCTAATCCTGCTTTTTCGACTAGCATGTCGACTTCGTGGGCACAAAGGTTACCAATGAGGCTATCAAGAGAATAAGCAGTTAGATCATGCATTTCCTTAAAGGCTGTAGCTTTCATTTTCCATATAGATGGAAGGGCTTTGAGAATTCTTCTATTCTTCTCATTTGTTGTGTAAGCTTTTCCCAGTTGTTCTAGCTCATCAATGATTCTGGAAAAATGATTTTCTCACCTTCTTCTAGCTTGAAGCTTTAATACTCTTGGATTAGAGTATCTTTTCTGGTTTCTTTGATATGACGTGTTTCTTCATAGGTTATAATCAATTTTTCCCAGATTTCTTTAGCATTCTTGCAGTTGCTAACTCTTTTGTATTCTTTTTCTAAAAGAGCACTTGTTAGCACTTGTTCAGCTTTGGATGCGATATTCATAATCTCCTCATCCTCGGTGGTGAATTCCCCAGCATCTTTTTCGACGATCTTTTCATCTTTGATTTTTGTGGGAATTCTTACACCTCGTTTTATTGCTAGCCAAATTTTGATTCCTTGTGATTTGGCGTAGATTTTGAATCTATTTTTCCAAGTGGCAAAGTTTGTGCCATCAAATAGTGGAGGTCTGGACATTGATAGTCCTTCTCCACAACCGGTAGCATTTGTGTAGGCCATAGATGGATCTACTCTTAGATATGCATGTAATTACTTAACAAACAAGTTAAAGAGCAGTGCTTTGATACCAATTGAAAGTCCAATAATATAGAAGGGGGGGGGGGGGTTGAATAGATTATCACTATTTTAAAAATTATCTTTGGCCTTTTTGAATTTTTAGTAGGTTAACTTACAGTATTAAGAATTTAATAAGCAGTTTAGAAATTCAATCACACAATGCACATATATTTATCTGGTTCACAACATACAGCTCGGATATGTTGCTACGTCCAGTCTCAAGCTCCTCTCCAGGACTTGAGATCATATTACTCCCTGTAATAAATACTCCTTCAATAGGCGGAGAAGCCTTTTCAAAGTTTTAAAGATAAACTTACAACTATCTATAACTAAGTATCTTGGACAGCGAACTCCCAGCTCCTTCCTCAAGCTTAGTTCAATCTTCTTTTTGAGCTTAGAACTATTCTATAACTTGGTCTTGAAACAACAATCTCTTTCTCACTTCACAAGTACACTAGAGACCCAACTCCCAACTGACCTCTCTAAGACTCTAGTCTTGGTCAAAGAATTTTTGTTTTTCTCACAAGTACAAAATAAACTAACTCAACCTTTCCCTTTTTACAAAAAGTTTTGTTTTAATTTTTGCTTCTAAAGTAAGTAGACAAAATTTAGAACAGATTTATAAAAGTTTAAATAAATTTTATAATTGATACTTCTTAGATAAGTAGATATATAATTTAAGATCAAATATCAGATAAAAGTACAAGACTTTTATGTGGAATGCTTCAGATAAGCAGTTAAGTAAATTGATGCAGTTTTACAAAGATTTTCTTTTCTTTTGATACAGAATATTTTTCTATAGTTTAAATAATTTTAGAAAAGATTCTTCTTTATAAAGAATGTATTTCTATGGTTTTGAATAGACATAACTTTGATTTTAGAAAACCATATAAACTTATATAATGCAACAATAATCTATGAACAAATATATGAGCAGTATATATATTTTTAATGACAGTTTATCAAGTATAGTAAATTGATCAATTTAAATAATACTTGAATAAACATGTTTCACCCACTTATATATATTATATTATATTTGATCTACGTTGTGAATAATTTGGCCACTTATATATATATATTATATTATATTTGATCTGGTTCACAACATATAGCTCGGGTATGTTGCTACGTCCAGTCTCAAGCTCCTCTCCATGACTTGAGATCATATTACTCCCTGTAATAAATACTCCGTCAATAGGCGGAGAAACCTTTTCAAAGTTTTAAAGATAAACTTATAACTATCCACAACTAACTATCTTGGACAGCGAACTCCAAGCTCCTTCCTCAAGCTTAGTTGAATCTTTTTTTTGAGCATAGAACTATTTTATAACTTGGTCTTGAAACAACAATCTCTTTCTCACCTCACAAGTATACTAGAGACCCAACTCCCAGCTGACCTATCTAAAACTCTGGTCTTGGTCAATTTTTTTTGTTTTTCTCACAAGGACAAAATAAACTAACTCAACCTTTCCCTTTTTACAAAAAGTTTTGTTTCAATTTTTGCTTCTAAAGTAAGCAGATAAAATTTAGAACAGATTTATAAAAGTTTAAATAAATTTTATAATTGATACTTCTTAGATAAATAGATATATAATTTAAGATCAAATATCAGATAAAAGTTGAAGACTTTTATGTGGAATGCTTCAGATAAGCAGATAAGTAAATTGATGCAGTTTTATAAAGATTTTCTTTTCTTTTGATAGAGAATATTTTTCTACGGTTTAAATAATTCTAGAAAAGATTCTACTTTATAAAGAGTGTATTTCTATGGTTTTGAATAGACATAACTTTGATTTTAGAAAATCATATAAACTTATATAATGCAACAATAATCTATGAACAATTATATGAGCAGTATATATATTTTTAATGAAAGTTTTTCAGTATAGTAATTTGATCAATTTAAATAATACTTGAATAAACTTGTTTCACCCACTTATATATATATATATATATATATATTATATTATATTTGATCTACGTTGTGAATAATTTGGCCACTTATATATATTATATTATATTTGATATGGTTCCCAACATACAGCTCGGGTATATTGCTACGTCCAGTCTCAAGCTCCTCTCCAAGACTTGAGATCATATTACTCCCTGTAATAAATACTCCTTCAATAGGCGGAGAAGCCTTTTCAAAGTTTTAAAAATAAACTTACAACTATACACAACTAACTATCTTAGACAGCGAACTCCCAGCTCCTTCCTAAAGCTTAGTTGAATCTTCTTTTTGAGCTTAGAACTATTCTATAACTTGGTCTTGAAACAACAATCTCTTTCTCACCTCACAAGTACACTAGAGACCCAACTCCCAACTGACCTCTCTAAGACTCTAGTCTTGGTCAAAGAATTTTTGTTTTTCTCACAAGTACAAAATAAACTAACTCAACCTTTCCCTTTTTATAAAAAGTTTTGTTTCAATTTTTGCTTCTAAAGTAAGATGATAAAATTTAGAACAGATTTATAAAAGTTTAAATTTTTTTTATAATTGATACTTCTTAGATAAGTACATATATAATTTAAGATCAAATATCAGATAAAAGTTCAAGACTTTTATGTGGAATGCTTCAGATAAGCAGATAAGTAAATTAATGCAGTTTTATAAAGATTTTCTTTTTTTTTGATAAAAAATATTTTTCTATGGTTTAAATAATTCTAGAAAAGATTCTTCTTTATAAAGAGTGTATTTCTATGGTTTTGAATAGACATAACTTTGATTTTAGAAAACCATATAAACTTATATAATGCAATAATAATCTATGAACAATTATATGAGCAGTATATATATTTTTAATGACAGTTTATCAAGTATAGTGATTTGATCAATTTAAATAATACTTGAATAAACTTGTTTCACCCACTTATATATATATATATTATATTATATTTGATCTACGTTGTGAATAATTTGGCAACTTATATATATATTATATTATATTTGCTCTGGTTCACAACATACAACTCGGGTATGTTGCTACGTCCAGTCTCAATCTCCTCTCCAGGACTTGAGATCATATTACTCCCTGTAATAAATACTCCTTTAATAGGCGGAGAAACCTTTTCAAAGTTTTAAAGATAAACTTATAACGATCCACAACTAACTATCTTGGACAGCGAACTCCCAGATCCTTCCTTGAGCTTAGTTGAATCTTCTTTTTGAGCTTAGAACTATTCTATAACTTGGTCTTGAAACAACAATCTCTTTCTCACCTCACAAGTACACTAGAGACCCAACTCCCAGCTGACCTATCTAAGACTCTGGTCTTCGTCAAAGAATTTTTATTTTTCTCACAAGTACAAAATAAACTAACTTAACCTTTCCCTTTTTACAAAAAGTTTTGTTTCAATTTTTTTCTTCTAAAGTAAGCAAATAAAGTTTAGAACAGATTTATAAAAGTTTAAATAAATTTTATTACTTCTTAGATAAGTAGATATATAATTTATGATCAAATATCAGATAAAAGTTCAAGACTTTTATGTGGAATGCTTCAGATAAGCAGATAAGTAAATTGATGCAGTTTTATAAAGATTTTCTTTTCTTTTGATAAAGAATATTTTTCTATGGTTTAAATAATTCTAGAAAAGATTCTTCTTTATTAAGAGTGTATTTCTATGGATTTGAATAGACATAACTTTGATTTTAGAAAATCATATAAACTTATATAATGCAATAATAATCTATGAACAATTATATGAGCAGTATATATATTTTTAATGACAGTTTATCAAGTATAGTAATTTGATCAATTTAAATAATACTTGAATAAACTTGTTTCACCCACTTGTATATATATATATATATATATATATATATATATATATATATTATATTTGATCTACGTTGTGAATAATTTGGCCACTTATTTATATATTATATTATATTTGATCTGGTTCAAAACATACAGCTCGGGCATGTTGCTACGTCTA
The DNA here is from genome assembly GCA_020205555.1 of Panax stipuleanatus. Lineage (NCBI taxonomy): Eukaryota > Viridiplantae > Streptophyta > Magnoliopsida > Apiales > Araliaceae > Panax > Panax stipuleanatus. Next base: position 40,709,447 of record CM035119.1, read on the forward strand.
GTCTCAAGCTCCTCTCCAGGACTTGAGATCATATTACTCCCTGTAATAAATACTCCTTCAATAGGCGGAGAAGCCTTTTCAAAGTTTTAAAGATAAACTTACAACGATCCACAACTAACTATCTTGGACAGCGAACTCCCAGCTCCTTCCTCAAGCTTAGTTGAATCTTCTTTTTGAGTTTAAAAATATTCTATAACTTGGTCTTGAAACAACAATCTCTTTATCACCTCACAAGTACACTAGAGACCCAACTCCCAGCTGACCTATCTAAGACTCTGGTCTTGGTCAAAGAATTTTTGTTTTTCTCACAAGTACAAAATAAACTAACTCAACCTTTCCCTTTTTACAAAAAGTTTTGTTTCAATTTTTTTCTTCTAAAGTAAGCAGATAAAGTTTAGAACAGATTTATAAAAGTTTAAATAAATTTTATAATTGATACTTCTTAGATAAGTACATATATAATTTAAGATCAAATATCAGATAAAAGTTCAAGACTTTTATGTGGAATGCTTCAGATAAGTAGATAAGTAAATTGTTGCCGTTTTATAAAGATTTTCCTTTCTTTTGATAAAGAATATTTTTCTATGGTTTAAATAATTCTAGAAAAGATTTCTTCTTTATAAAGAGTGTATTTCTATGGTTTTGAATAGACATAACTTTGATTTTAGAAAACCATATAAACTTATATAATGCAACAATAATCTATGAACAATTATATGAGCAGTATATATATATTTTTAATGGCAGTTTATCAGTATAGTAATTTGATCAATTTAAATAATACATGAATAAACTTGTTTCAGCCACTTATATATATATATATATATATATATATATATATATTATATTATATTTGATCTACGTTGTGAATAATTTGGCCACTTATATATATATTATATTATATTTGATCTGGTTCACAACATACAGCTCGGGTATGTTGCTACGTCCAGTCTCAAGCTCCTCTCCAAGACTTGAGATCATATTACACCCTGTAATAAATACTCCTTCAATAGGCGGAGAAGCCTTTTCAAAGTTTTAAAGATAAACTTACAACTATCCACAACTAACTATCTTGGACAGCGAACTCCCAGCTCCTTCCACAAGCTTAGTTGAATCTTCTTTTTGAGCTTAGAACTATTCTATAACTTGGTATTGAAACAACAATCTCTTTCCCACCTCACAAGTACACTAGAGACCCAACTCCCAGCTGACCTCTCTAAGACTCTATTCTTGGTCAAAGAATTTTTGTTTTTCTCACAAGTACAAAATAAACTAACTCAACCTTTCCCTTTTTACAAAAAGTTTTGTTTCAATTTTTGCTTCTAAAGTAAGTAGATAAAATTTAGAACAGATTTATAAAAGTTTAAATAAATTTTATAATTGATACTTCTTAGATAAGTACATATATAATTTAAGATCAAATATCAGATAAAAGTTCAAGACTTGTATGTGGAATGCTTCAGATAAGCAGATAAATATAATTGATGCAGTTTTATAAAGATTTTCTTTTCTTTTGATAAAGAATATTTTTCTATAGTTTAAATAATTTTAGAAAAGATTATTCTTTATAAAGAGTGTATTTCGATGGTTTTGAATAGATATAACTTTGATTTTAGAAAACCATATAAACTTATATAATGCAACAATAATCTATGAACAATTATATGAGCAGTATATATATTTTTAATGACAGTTTATCAAGTATAGTAATTTGATCAATTTAAATAATACTTGAATAAACTTATTTTACCCACTTATATATATATATATATATATTATATTATATTTGATCTACGTTTTGAATAATTTGGCCACTTATATATATATATATATTATATTATATTTGATCTGGTTCACAACATACAGCTCGAGTATTTTGCTACGTCCAGTCTTAAGCTCCTCTCCAAGACTTGAGATCATATTACTCCCTGTAATAAATACTCCTTCAATAGGCGGAGAAGCCTTTTTAAAGTTTTAAAGATAAACTTACAACTGTCCACAACTAACTATCTTGGACAGCGAACTCCCAGCTCCTTCCTCAAGCTTAGTTGAATATTCCTTTTGAGCTTAGAACTATTCTATAACTTGGTCTTGAATCAACAATCTCTTTCTCACCTCACAAGTACACTAGAGACCCAACTCACAGCTGACCTCTCTAAGACTCTGGTCTTGGTCAAAGAATTTTTGTTTTTCTCACAAGTACAAAATAAACTAACTCAACCTTTCCATTTTTATAAAAAGTTTTGTTTCAATTTTTGCTTCTAAAGTAAGCAGATAAAATTTAGAACAGATTTATAAAAGGTTAAATAAATTTTATAATTGATACTTCTTAGATAAGTACATATATAATTTAAGATCAAATATCAGATAAAAGTTCAAGACTTTTATGTGGAATGCTTCAGATAAGTAGATAAGTAAATTGATGCAGTTTTATAAAGATTTTCTTTTCTTTTGATAAAGAATATTTTTCTATGGTTTAAATAATTCTAGAAAAGATTCTTCTTTATAAAGAGTGTATTTCTATGGTTTTGAATAGATATAACTTTGATTTTAGAAAACCATATAAACTTATATAATGCAACAATAATCTATGAACAATTATATGGGCTGTATATATATTTTTAATGACAGTTTATCAAGTATAGTAATTTGATCAATTTAAATAATACTTGAATAAACTTGTTTCACCCACTTATATATATATATATATTATATTATATTTGATCTACGTTGTGAATAATTTAACCACTTAGGATTTCAAAGACCTTCCTGATAATATTCTTTGTTAAGAAATATCTCCGAATATCAGTATCTAAGTACTGACTAAATTGTTCGTTTCACAACTTGATAATCATATAAATATTATATAATATTTATATAGATTATTTATATCAGTAAAAGGCCACTTAGGATTTTAAAGACCGTTCGGAGAATTTCAAAGAAATTACTTCCGAATTATATCGGTATCTAAGTACTGACTTTTTACTCGATATTAATAGATGAAATATATTTATATATATATATATAAATGTGTATAACAGTTTATATCTGATTATCTATATATATATAAGCAAGTATGAGATAACATGAACAGTAATAAATTAATAACTTATCTCAAATAATTTGACCAATTTTTTTCTCTTCCAAAATAGAATTAGAACTTTGATTAGAAGAAGAGAGAGTGAAAGTTTAATTGGACAGAATGTAGGCAAGGAGAGTAAGCTTTTCAGATTTGTAAATTGGTAAATTGAAATGAATGAAAAAGCTTCCTATTTATAGGAGTTTTGAAGTTAGGGCAAAACTCTAATTTTGAAAATTTATTTTTGAAATAGAAGGTCCGGAATGCATGAGTAAAATTGAAGGATTCGGATCACTTGGAATTTTGCTGGAGGGAGAAAATTTTTGGCCCAAAAAAAATGTTTGCAACATGTGAGTCATCACAAAATTTTTGCCAACTTTCAAAACACAAGGTTCTTTCTTTTTCCAAGGCACACCACACACACATTCTCACGGCACACACATTCACATGCACTACATGTAAGACCCCAACTTTTATGAATAAAGATTTAGTTTTCTTTATATATTATTTCGAAATAGTAAGGTGTTGACTTGATAAATATGAAAGTTATGGGTGAAATGTGCAAATATTTTTAAAATGAGCAAGTGGTTATAAAATATTCTTGTTGTCGGGGAATATTCGTTTGGTCGTGGAATATTCTTGTTGTCGGGGAATATTCGTACGACGGCGCAGCTATTTGTGGGCCCCCACAACGGAATAACTGTCGGATATAGAAAGCGACAGAAATAACTTTTTACAAAATAACGGCGGAGTTGTTACCGTTAGTACTGTTGAAATACCCGGTGGTTAAAATACAGGACGCGGTGGTGCGCAGTAGCACACGGTATTGCACAGTATTTCGAATTATTGAGTCTTACGTGAGAAGGAACCTACTCAATTATTGTTACAGTATTTACTGTTCAATATTTTATATTATTGACTCAATAATTGCTACGTTGATATTTTATATTATTGACTCAATAATTGCTGCATTGATATTTTATTGACTCAATAATTGCTACGTTGATATTTTATATTATTGACTCAATAATTGCTACAGTTGATATTTTGTAGTATTGATTCAATAATTGTCATTGCACAGTATTTCACGTTATCAACTCAATAATTCATATTATTTGAATAATATTATTAGATAGCATTATTGACAATGTCTAAGGAAGTTCTGTCTAGGAGGGGTTATTTAATTGCGCGCCAGTAAGGAGAAGTCCTTATCGGAAGGCCCCCTCTGTCCTGCGAACGACCTGGTTGTTAATATTGTAGTTCTATAATATTATTTGTGAATAATTAATTATTGATTTATATGATAAGGAAATATTTATTTTGTGGATATTAAAGAAGGAATTTATGCTGATGTGTTTTTATCAGTATTTTGGTGTGAGAAATCATCTGTTTATGGATTTCGGATAATTTATGTTGGGAATTTGGAAAAACTTCCTTCTGCAAAGTTGTAGAGAATTAAATTTCCTATGAAAGGACATAAAATTTGTATTTTTCTGACGAAGGGGCTATTTGTTATGAATTATTGAAGTTTCGGAAAATAAATATATATTATAAAGGGTGGGCCCCACTTTTGTTGGTTTGTTGAAAAATCAGAATTTTTGGAGCAGCCGGCGGCTAAGAATAAAAAATAATATTTTATTATTTTAGTCTCCTTTGGCATCCTAAGCTTTTCCTATAAATAGGGTGCTTAGGTTAGAATTGAAAATCACACCAGAATTCGAAGTTTTCTCTCTCTATAATATCGAGTGTATTTTTGTGAGTTTCTATACTTTGAGTATTAGTATTCAGCGCAAGTTTCCGTCAATATTATATCTGATATTCCAGTCAGAGGTACTATCTTTTTGAGGTAAGGGATGTTATTTTCTTTCGTAAATGATGTTATTCTTTCCAATATCATTATACAGAAATATTGTCATAGATTTTATGTTGAAATTCTTACTTTTTCCGTCGGGGTTACTATTCACGTATACGGCACTATTCACGTATACGGCACTATTCACGAAAAAATTAAATTTTCTTCTATTTGTCCGAATTGCTTGTTAAGGTTACTATCTTTGATTGTATCCAAGTTTTGAGCTCTATTCTTGAATTTTGCTCCATAATTGATTATTACGAGGTATTTTTGAATTGGATATACTAAAATACGAATCCTTAGTCTTTGTCTTTTATCTCACTGGATTCGTTTTTTTAAAATATTTTTCATCATCCTCAGTCCTAAAAGGTGATGTAACTGAATATCTTTGGCCTGTAGAGCAAAGATGAATGATTACTTGATGAATATCTTTGGCCTGTAGAGCAAAGATGAATGATTACTTGATGAATATCTTTGGCCTGTAGAGCAAAGATGAATGATTACCTGATGAATATCTTTGGCCTGTAGTGCAAAGATGACAGGTGTTGAGATGAATATGACCACTGATGATACAAATGAATATCTTTGGCCTGTAGTGCAAAGATGAATATTGATTCGAGATGTATATTGATTGATGTTACAGGGATAAAATATTGATGATGGACTTTTAAATCATAGAAGATAGTAGACTTGATTCTCTGCTTAACTCTTCTAATGATTTGTTATTTCCGCTGCGAATATTGATCTAAAGTTGGTTGTCCATTATATTTTATCTTATTTGTTGAAGACTAACGATAATTTGTTTCCCATTATCTTAGTCATAATATTCTTTACTGAGCTAGTTGAGCTCACCCTTTTCATCTGTTGTCCTCTTCAGGAAATGAGAATGTTGCGGGGACTAGTCGGGGGACAGAGTGATGGTCCGAGTTAGAGCAGTAGTAGTCCTCACTATTTCTGATAAATAGTGTGATAATAATTGTAATGAGGACTTAGTTTGAATCTTAATATTTTCTACATATTTGTATTGAGACTCACAGTTGTGTGGTCGTATTTTGCACGACCGTATGATATAAAGTTTGTATTTGAATTATGTACCATGTATTTGGCGACTCAGAATGGGTTGGGTTGAATGGACCTATTCTGGGGGCGTCACAGTTGGTATCAGAGCTTAGGGATATGATCTCTGGCGGTGATCGGGGAATAGAACTAGGAGGGGAGAGACGAGTAAATCCTTCGCTAGTATGTCCTACCTAAGCTTATGTGGTATTTAATTGGTCAGTCGGAGCATAGGGTTAATATGGGATATGTTGATTTGTTTAATTAACCCTTGTTTTATGGCAGTATTTGAGAATGGCAGCTGAGAATGTTAACAACGAAGTGAATGAGACTGTGGAGACACCTTTAATCGTTAACCAGGAGAACGTGCAACAAGAAGGCAATGTTCATCCTGAAAACAACGTTGGTCAAACGATAAATGATGAGATGTTTAGAAATTTTTTGCAGTTAATGCAAAACCAGGCGAGGGAGACTCGTGTGCAATTTACAGGTGGAGATAATAACAAAACGCGAGTTGTCACTACTAAGCAGTTCAAAGAATTGGGACCACCAGAGTTTCTGGGAAAGCCAGATCCGATCAAGGCGGAGACGTGGATTAAACAAATTACCAAGATATTTGATGTCTTGGGATGCACGAAGGAACAGAAGGTTCCATTCGCCACGTTTATGTTCCGTGGAGAGGCAGATTACTGGTGGGAGTCTGTGAAGCGTACCCAGCCTGCCGCACTCCAGATGTCTTGGGAAGCGTTCCAGAAACTGTTCAATGACAAGTACTTTCCTGAAAGTATTCGTCATATGAAGGAGGTAGAATTTATTAGACTCGAACAAAACAACATGACGGTATCCCAGTACGAGGCTAAGTTCGCGGAGTTGTCCAGGTTTGCACCTCATTTGGTGGAGAATGAGGAACGTATGACGCGGATGTTTCTAAGAGGTTTGAAACTCGAAATACGTCAATACCTCATTTCTCATAAATTTTCTTTATATTCGGATGTAGTAAATAGGGCCCAGTTATTAGAACGAGATAATGATTATGTTCAACCGAGGGACCACAACCAAGGTCGTACCGGTGGCAGCAGTCATCGGAGCAATGACAACCAGCGAGGAGGAAAGTATGACAGAAGCGGTAACCACTCCGGTGGTTATCGTGGCCATGATAGTAGGAAAAGCGAATCGGGGGGAGATTTCAAGAAGAGAAGGTACAACAATGAGAACGTGAAGACGTCGACATCAGCACCAGCATTAACTGTTTCGAGGGGAGGAGAACGACCACCGGTCGTATGCTATAAATGCGGGAAAGAGGGACATATCAGCCCAAACTGCCCACTACTATTCAAAGGATGCTATAACTGTGGAAAAGAAGGACATATAGCTCGAGATTGTCCTGTTGCGAAACCAAGTCCAGCGAGGGTGGTGATTCCAAAGGCGGTTGCAGACAAGTCAAAGTCGGTGATTCCTGGAAGAGCGTTTATCGTGACATCCCAAAACGCGAGGAATCCGCACGAGGTGATTACGGGTAAGCTGATCATAAACTCTTGCGAAGTTTATACCTTGTTAGATACCGGTGCTACCCATTCCTTTATTTCACCTGCTTGTGCTCAACGTTTGAACTTGTGCTCAACGTTTGTCGTGACATCCCAAAACGCGAGGAATCCGCACGAGGTGATTACGGGTAAGCTGATCATAAACTCTTGCGAAGTTTATACCTTGTTAGATACCGGTGCTACCCATTCCTTTATTTCACCTGCTTGTGCTCAACGTTTGAACTTGACTTCTGATAAATTAGACTTTGACTTATCTGTTGAAACTCCGTTAGGAGAAACCTTTGTTACATCTACAGTTTACAAATCTTGCTTGATTCAGATTGGTACCCTTACCTTACCTGTTGATCTTATATCTTTGAAAATACTTGCATTTGACGTGATTTTAGGAATTGACTGGTTAACCACTTACCATGCCAGAATTGATTGTTTTCGTAAGGTTGTTAGTTTTCATATTCCTAATCAACCTGTGGTACGAATTCAAATCACCAAACCATTAAAATCAGTCAATATCATTTCAAGTCATAAAGCTATTCGTTTATTGAAAAACGGATGTCAAGCTTTCTTAGCTCATGTCACTGATCTAAATCAGAATACATCAGATTTGAATGATATTTTCGTTGTTAATGAGTTTCCTGATGTATTTCCCGAAGAACTTCCCGGTCTACCCCCAGAACGTGAAGTTGAATTCTTTATTGACCTTGAGCCCGGTACAAAGCCCATTTCTAAAACCCCATATCGAATGGCTCCTATTGAACTTCAGGAGTTAAAGATCCAATTACAAGAGTTGTTAGATATCGGTTTTATTCGTCCTAGTACGTCTCCTTGGGGTGCTCCTGTTTTATTCGTAAAGAAGAAAGACGGGAGTATGCGACTTTGTATTGACTATCGAGAGTTGAGCCATGTCACCATTAAGAATAGGTATCCGTTACCTCGTATTGATGACCTGTTCGACCAGTTGCAAGGAGCGCAATTCTTTTCAAAGATCGATCTTCGTTCTGGATATCATCAGTTGAAGATTAAAACTGAGGATATTCCAAAGACTGCTTTTAGAACACGGTACGGGCATTATGAGTTCTTAGTCATGTCTTTTGGATTGACTAATGCTCCTGCTGCTTTCATGGATATGATGAACCGTGTGTTTAAGGAGTATTTAGATCAATTCGTTGTTGTCTTTATTGATGACATTCTCATCTATTCTAAAAGCCGTGAAGATCATGAACACCATTTGAAGTTGGTACTTCAAAAGCTTCGTGAGAACAAGCTATATGCTAAGCTGAAGAAATGCGAGTTTTGGCTTGAGGAAGTAGCATTCCTTGGGCACGTGGTATCGAAACGTGGAGTATCTGTGGACCCGGCGAAGATTGAAGCAATACAAAGCTGGGAGCAACCTAAGTCGGTGACCGAAGTACGAAGCTTTCTGGGCTTAGCTGGTTATTATCGGAGGTTCGTAGAGGGATTTTCTCGAATCGCTACTCCATTAACTCAGTTGACTCGGAAAGATATGAAATTCGTTTGGAGCGAGGAATGCGAGAAGAGCTTCCAAGAGCTCAAGAGGAGACTTATTTCGGCACCTGTTCTGACAATACCATCTGGTTCGGATGGATTTGTTATCTACAGCGATGCTTCAGGCAAAGGGTTAGGATGTGTTCTCATGCAACATGGGAAAGTCATAGCCTATGCCTCGCGACAACTCAAAGAATATGAGAGGAATTATCCTACTCATGATCTAGAGTTGGCAGCAGTCGTTTTCACGTTGAAGATCTGGAGACATTACTTGTACGGAGAGAAAGTGGAGATTTATACGGATCATAAGAGCCTTAAATATTTCTTCACTCAGAAGGAACTCAACATGCGGCAACGACGTTGGCTTGAGCTGTTGAAAGATTACGATCATACCATCCAATACCATCCTGGAAAAGCGAACGTGGTAGCTGACGCGTTGAGTAGAAGATCATATGTGGGAATGAGTGCAATGATGTCAAGTATACGCGTAGAACCAGCTTTGATTGATAAAGTTAAAGCTGCTCAAGCTACGGATGCGGAGCTGATGAAGATGAAGAAGAAGGTGCAAGAAGGTGCAATTCCAGAAGCGAGAATCGATGAAGATGGAATACTTCGAGTCAACTCCAGACTTTGTGTTCCTAACGATTTCGACTTGAAGTATAGAATCATGATGGAGGCACACAACACACCGTTTGTAATCCATCCTGGGAGTACTAAAATGTATCGTGATCTTCGACATACATTTTGGTGGAGCAATATGAAGAGAGAAATCGCGGAGTTTATCTCGAGATGTTTAACGTGTCAACGTGTAAAGGCGGAGCATCAAGTACCGAAGGGTCCATTGCAACCACTGGAGATTCCGAAATGGAAGTGGGAACACATTACGATGGATTTCGTTACGGGTCTTCCCAAGGTTTCTCAAGGCTTAGATGCGATTTGGGTTATTGTTGATAGATTAACCAAGTCTGCTCATTTCTTGCCGATACGAGAGACTTATTCCCTTGAACGTCTTGCTCATATGTACGTGAATGAGATTGTGAGGTTGCATGGCATGCCAGTATCCATAGTTTCGGATCGTGATCCCAGATTTACTTCACGATTTTGGATCAGTTTGCAGAAAGCTATGGGCACGGATTTACGATTCAGTTCGGCTTATCATCCTCAAACAGACGGACAATCGGAAAGGACTATCCAAACTCTTGAAGATCTATTGAGACTTTGTGTTCTAGACTTCAAAGGGAGTTGGGATAAGTACTTACCATTGGTGGAATTCTCCTACAACAACAGTTATCAGGCAAGTATAGGCGTAGCTCCATTCGAAGCGTTGTATGGGAGAAAGTGTCGTTCTCCAGTATGTTGGGATGAGGTGGGTGAAGCAACATTGTTGGGACCAGAGTTAGTACGTATGACTACAGAAAAGATCCAAATAATCCGACAACGTATACAAACGGCACAGGATCGACAAAAGAGTTATGCAGATCTTCATCGAAAGGACGTGGAATTTAATGTTGGAGACCATGTGTTATTACGTGTTGCTCCATGGAAAGGAGTTACAAGGTTTGGGAAGAGAGGAAAGCTCAACCCACGATTCATTGGTCCATTTGAGATTCTTGACCGAATAGGAAATGTGGCCTATAGACTCGCTTTACCTCCAAGCATGTCTCGTGTTCATAACGTGTTTCACATATCCGTGTTACGTAAATATGTGAAGGATCCAAACCGCATTATTGAGTTAGAACCAGACGAGATAGCTGAAGATTTAACGTACGAGGAGGTACCTGTCAAGATCTTGGATAGGAAGGAGCATGTCCTACGCTCGAAAATTATACCTCAAGTTAAAGTTTTGTGGAGAAACCAGGCTATTGAGGAAATGACCTGGGAGTTAGAATAGGAAATGAAAGCGAGGTATCCTCACCTTTTCGACATACCAGGTACGTACGTCAATTTCGAGGACGAAATTTCATAAGGAGGGGAGGTTGTAAGACCCCAACTTTTATGAATAAAGATTTAGTTTTCTTTATATATTATTTCGAAATAGTAAGGTGTTGACTTGATAAATATGAAAGTTATGGGTGAAATGTGCAAATATTTTTAAAATGAGCAAGTGGTTATAAAATATTCTTGTTGTCGGGGAATATTCGTTTGGTCGTGGAATATTCTTGTTGTCGGGGAATATTCGTACGACGGCGCAGCTATTTGTGGGCCCCCACAACGGAATAACTGTCGGATATAGAAAGCGACAGAAATAACTTTTTACAAAATAACGGCGGAGTTGTTACCGTTAGTACTGTTGAAATACCCGGTGGTTAAAATACAGTACGCGGTGGTGCGCAGTAGCACACGGTATTGCACAGTATTTCGAATTATTGAGTCTTACGTGAGAAGGAACCTACTCAATTATTGTTACAGTATTTACTGTTCAATATTTTATATTATTGACTCAATAATTGCTACGTTGATATTTTATATTATTGACTCAATAATTGCTGCATTGATATTTTATTGACTCAATAATTGCTACGTTGCTACTTTATATAATTGATTCAATAATGGCTACAGTTGATATTTTGTAGTATTGATTCAATAATTGCCGTTGCACAGTATTTCACGTTATCAACTCAATAATTCATATTATTTGAATAATATTATTAGATAGCATTATTGACAATGTCTAAGGAAGTTCTGTCTAGGAGGGGTTATTTAATTGCGCGCCAGTAAGGAGAAGTCCTTATCGGAAGGCCCCCTCTGTCCTGGGAACGACCTGGTTGTTAATATTGTAGTTCTATAATATTATTTGTGAATAATTAATTATTGATTTATATGATAAGAAAATATTTATTTTGTGGATATTAAAGAAGGAATTTATGCTGATGTGTTTTTATCAGTATTTTGGTGTGAGAAATCATCTGTTTATGGATTTCGGATAATTTATGTTGGGAATTTGGAAAAACTTCTTTCTGCAAAGTTGTAGAAAATTAAATTTCCTATGAAAGGACATAGAATTTGTATTTTTCTGACGAAGGGGCTATTTGTTATGAATTATTGAAGTTTCGGAAAATAAATATATATTATAAAGGGTGGGCCCCACTTTTGTTGGTTTGTTGAAAAATCAGAATTTTTGGAGCAGCCGGCGGCTAAGAATAAAAAATAATATTTTATTATTTTAGTCTCCTTTGGCATCCTAAGCTTTTCCTATAAATAGGGTGCTTAGGTTAGAATTGAAAATCACACCAGAATTCGAAGTTTTCTCTCTCTATAATATCGAGTGTATTTTTGTGAGTATTTCTATACTTTGAGTATTAGTATTCAGCGCAAGTTTCCGTCAATATTATATCCGATATTCCAGTCAGAGGTACTATCTTTTTGAGGTAAGGGATGTTATTTTCTTTCGTAAATGATGTTATTCTTTCCAATATCATTATACAGAAATATTGTCATGGATTTTATGTTGAAATTCTTACTTTTTCCGTCGGGGTTACTATTCACGTATACGACACTATTCACGTATACGGCACTATTCACGGAAAAATTAAATTTTCTTCTATTTGTCCGAATTGCTTGTTAAGGTTACTATCTTTGATTGTATCCAAGTTTTGAGCTCTATTCTTGAATTTTGCTCCATAATTGATTATTACGAGGTATTTTTGAATTGGATATACTAAAATACGAATCCTTAGTCTTTGTCTTTTATCTCACTAGATTCATTTTTTTAAAATATTTTTCATCATCCTCAGTCCTAAAAGGTGATGTAACTGAATATCTTTGGCCTGTAGAGCAAAGATGAATGATTACTTGATGAATATCTTTGGCCTGTAGAGCAAAGATGAATGATTACTTGATGAATATCTTTGGCCTGTAGAGCAAAGATGAATGATTACCTGATGAATATCTTTGGCCTGTAGTGCAAAGATGACAGGTGTTGAGATGAATATGACCACTGATGATACAAATGAATATCTTTGGCCTGTAGTGCAAAGATGAATATTGATTCGAGATGTATATTGATTGATGTTACAGGGATAAAATATTGATGATGGACTTTTAAATCATAGAAGATAGTAGACTTGATTCTCTGCTTAACTCTTCTAATGATTTGTTATTTCCGCTGCGAATATTGATCTAAAGTTGGTTGTCCATTATATTTTATCTTATTTGTTGAAGACTAACGATAATTTGTTTCCCATTATCTTAGTCATAATATTCTTTACTGAGCTAGTTGAGCTCACCCTTTTCATCTGTTGTCCTCTTCAGGAAATGAGAATGTTGCGGGGACTAGTCGGGGGACAGAGTGATGGTCCGAGTTAGAGCAGTAGTAGTCCTCACTATTTCTGATAAATAGTGTGATAATAATTGTAATGAGGACTTAGCTTGAATCTTAATATTTTCTACATATTTGTATTGAGACTCACAGTTGTGTGGTCGTATTTTGCACGACCGTATGATATAAAGTTTGTATTTGAATTCTGTACCATGTATTTGGCGACTCAGAATGGGTTGGGTTGAATGGACCTATTCTGGGGGCGTCACACTACACATATACACATTCACACACTGGACGTATACACATGCACACACATATATATTATATATATATACATATATATATATATATATAATATTTAGAAATTCTTTTTGCCCATAAAAAATTTATAAAATCATTTTGAAAAAGAAATAGGAATCTCCTTGCCTTAGAAAATGTTACTGTATGAAATTATTTTATTAATACTTGATATTAGATTTATCAAGGTTAGAAAATAAATTCAAATGAAGTTTAGAAAATAATATTTTTGGTCAAAATATATGAGGTATTTAAAATCAAGTTTAATATTTTTTAATCCTATGGAGAGTATTCTACTCTTTTGACACATTTACTTAATTTGTTATTATCAAAATAAAATACCCAAATTTGGAGACCTATCACATTTCTTACGCAACACGTCAGCTGAAGGATTATGAGAAAGGGTATCCGACCCATGATTTGGAATTTGCGGCAGTAGTGTTTACTTTGAAGATTTGGAGACACTACATTTATGAAGAGAAGTGTGAGATATACATAGATCATAAGAGTCTGAAGTATATCTTTACACAAAAAAATTTGAACATGCGCCAAAGGAGATGGTTGGAACTTATCAAGGACTACGATTGCGAGATTCTTTACCATCTGGGTAAAGCGAATGTTGTTGTCGACGCCTTGAGCAGAAAGGGTCGGGAAAAGTTAATGATATTAACTGCTCAGGATCAGTTGATAGAAGAGATGACTAAGTTAGAACTGAAAATTAAACATCCGAAAGAGTCGGATGAGAAATTATTCCAAGTAACTACTGGTTCAACCTTGGTGGACAAGGTGAAAGAGGCACAACTTCGTGATGAGGAATGTGAGAAGATCCGAAAGAGAGTAACTGATGGTGAAGAAATAAAATTCAAGATTGATAAAGATGGACTGCTACGATTTGAAGGGAGAATCTGGATACCGCCAGTACCAGAAATCAAAGAGGAAATTTTGGGCGAAGCTCATAGTTCAAGATATTCGATTCACCCTGGGAGTACGAAGATGTACCAGGATCTCAGACACCATTTCTGGTGGCCGAATATGAAGAGAGACGTTACTAAATGCGTTGCGAAATGTTTAACGTGCCAGAAGGTCAAAGCAGAACACCAAAGACCAAGTGGATTATTACAACTATTGGAGATTTTAGAATGGAAGTGGGAGCATATCACGATGTATTTCGTGGTTTGTCTACCAACGACTCAGAAGGGTTTTGATGCAGTAGGGGTATAGTGGATTGACTGACAAAGTCAGCGCATTTCTTATCGATCAGGATTAAATTCAACTTGGATCAGTTAGCAAAGTTGTACGTTAAGGAAATTATTTTTAGACACGGTGTTCCAGTATTGATTGTGTCCTACAGAGATCCGCGTCTCACATCAAATTTCTGGAAGCGATTACAAGAATGTTTGGGAACACAATTGCGTATGAGTACGGCGTACCATCCTCAGACTGATGGCCAGAGCGAATGAACGATTCAGACTTTAGAAGATATGCTAAGAGCTTGTGTTATGGACTTTAAAGGAAGCTGGGATGATCATCTACCCATGGTGGAGTTCGCCTACAACAATAGTTACCATGCAAGTATTGGCATGCCGCTTTATGAAGCATTGAACGGCAGAAAATACAGGACTCTATTGTGTTGGGATGAGGTTGGTGAACGACAGCTGTTGGGACCGGAATTGGTGCAACAAACTGCTGAGATCGTCAAGATAATCAGAACGAGATTGGTTGCTGCTCAAAACAGACAGAAGAAAAATGTCGATTATCATCGACAGAATCGAGAGTTCGAAGTAGGAAGCTTTGTTTTCCTGAAAGTATCTCCTTGGAAGGGGAAGATTCGATTTGGAAAGAAGGGGAAGCTGAGTCCCCGATTCATTGGACCTTTTGAGATACTGCGAAAGGTTGGCGAGGTAGCTTACGAGGTTGCGTTACCTTCGTAGCTAGATAATATACATAATATTTTCCATATTTTTGTGTTGCGACCTTACAAACACGACTACAAACATGTGATAGTGTATGAACCTTTACAGTTTGATAAAGACTTAATATATGAAGAGATTCCTGTTCAAATAGTTGACAGAAAAGAACAAGTACTTACAAATAAAGTGATACCTTCTGTTAAGGTAATCTGGAGGAACCACAGTGCTGAAGAAGCTACGCGGGAACTCGAAGATGTAATGATGAAAACTTATCCCAAATTATTTGTTTAATTCCTTATATATCAATTCTGGGGACAGAATCTTTTTAAGGGGGGAAGAACATGGCGAATGAGTTTTTTTTAAGTTGTGATTCTGGGGACAGAATTCTTTTTAAGGAGGGAAGATTGTAACAAATGAGAATTTTGTATATTAGTTTTAAATATTTAATGAATTAAATAAATATTTTAATAAAATTATTTATTAAGTTAAATAAATAATTTATGTGATTATGTTGTGGAGTAATCTAATTAAGTGCAATATGTTAATTAAATAGATGTGTAATAATTTTGTGGTATAGTTCTAATTTAATTGAGATAATAAAATTAGATGATTATTATGTGGTAATTATTACATGAGATTATGATTAGTGAGTAATGATAATTCTGTAGCAATTTAGTATTATGCGGTAATTTTAATTAATGAATGAATGTTACCATGTATTTAATTAAATTAGAATGTTAAGATTTAATTAAATAAAGTGTGACATTGGAAATTATGTGTTAAATGATTTATTAAAATAACAAAAAGGGTTTTAAATTAGTTTTGTCAAACAAGGCCCTTACATCTATTTTAATCCTGTTTTAACAAACAAGACCTTAACTACTAAAAATCTGTTTTTGAAAATAAATGATTTTTGCCAAACAAGCCCTAGTGACTTTTGATTTTTAAAAAATATATAACTGAAGTATTTATTAAGTTGATTAATTGTTATCATTTATATATATTATGTAATTATATGTATAATATATCAGTTATGTTATATCAGTTAGTGTATTATACGTTAAGTTAGAAAATAAGAAGAACAAAGAAAGAGAGAGAGAGAGAGAGAGCAGAGAAAGAAAAGAGAA
This sequence comes from Panax stipuleanatus, assembly GCA_020205555.1. Classification (NCBI taxonomy): domain Eukaryota; kingdom Viridiplantae; phylum Streptophyta; class Magnoliopsida; order Apiales; family Araliaceae; genus Panax; species Panax stipuleanatus. The sequence continues at coordinate 40,726,076 of CM035119.1, forward strand.
AAGGAAACGAAAGAAAGAGGAAGAAGAAAGCTTAGAGAAATCAAAAGCTAGATAATCATCATCATCACCATATTCATCTTCTTTCTCTAGAAGTAAAGGTATAAACTAATTCTAATTATATTCTTCCATTGTGTTTATGAAAAATATGTTTTTAGAAATTCTCTGTAAAAATAGTTTTTTTATGAAATTTATGTGATTATGAAGTATACATGTTGTATTGTATATATATAATATTATATATGTGATATATGATAATTTAAGTAGTTTAATTCATGTAAATATGATGAACATAAAAAAATCATGTTCATAGCAATTTACACTGAATTTACTTTGAAAAATAGTCTTTAATTATCAAAATTTGTGTTTGATTAAGCTATGTTATATAAATTAAGTTTAGATTGTAATAATATGTTAAGAAACAAAATCAATATGCTTTAAATTGTGTGATTTGGTTTAAAAACCAACTCACAGTGTTAATTTTCTTCAAAAAACGCTTAACAATGGTGTTTTCTTTAAAATCATGAACTTAAGTGTTTTGATTATGTGTTGTGGTGTTTATGTATATTAAAAACATGTTAGAAGATTAAGATTATGTTTTTATAAAGTTTCATATGTATTGTGCTAGTTAAAATCGGAATTTGGTGCGAATAAATAAACTAAATTGGCTTTTTCTAGGAACAGTTCGCGAACCAGGTTTTTCACCAGCAAGGGGACCCGCCCCAGCGGACTTTTTGCCTTGAAAAATCTGCCCCAACAGACTTTCTTGCTATCCGAAAAGTTGTGTTGTGTGTTTTTAAGTCCTAGTTTGATGAATTAATTGAATGTAATGAATTTGATGACATGTTAAGTATATGGAACAATAATACAACATATTGTTGACATGTATGAGATAATTTGAAGTCTCATATTAACATGTTATGTGTGAACTTAGATATTATTATCATAGGGTATGATTATGATGGTTTAAAATATTATACACGTGTGATATGCATGTTGTGAGTTTAGACTCAAGTTTTGTGGTTAGTTAGCGAGTTAAGTTTACAAACCACGTTATTAAGTTAAACTTAAGTAAGAAGTTCAACGGTTAAACATAGTGGTTATGAAACTAATCGATATTGTAAACGTAATGTAATATATAGGATATATGTGGAACGTGATTGTAAATTGTAGCTTGTGCACGAGGTAATTTTTTTTACCCTAACTCGATTACGATTATGCAAGTTGTTTTATCCTTAACTTGTTATTTATATGCAAGTTATCTTATTCTCTAATTTCCATATTGAACAAGTATGTTATTGAAATCATTATTGAATTAATGTGACCTTGTCTTAATTATTCAAGCAAGGTCTATTTTATCTTTCAAATGCTTTAAGTTTAATTCTAAAACATTACTATTGAATATGATGTCTATTTTTATGACTCATAGTTATTTCATAATTCTTTTATTATCGAATTCTTATTTATTGTAAGTTGATTCAACTACTCCTTAGTTGATGATAGTTGAACTCCAAATTACCCTTTTAGCTTATCCAAACCAAACTTTCTTTGGTGCGGACTTGTTATTAAATACTGAGATGAACAACCCTATTTAATAGGAGATTACCATGCGAAAACGTTAAGATGTTTGTACACAATACATGGTACAAAGGGCTGAACTCCAAATTACCCTTTTAGCTTATCCAAACCAAACTTTCTTTGGTGCGAACTTGTTATTAAATACTGAGATGAACAACTCTATTTAAAAGGGGATTACCATGCGAAAACATTAAGATGTTTGTGCACAATACATGGTACAAAGGGCTAATCCCCCTAAGTACGAGTTAAGAGTCCATATAGTCTAACGACTGTTAAAAGTTTTAAATAGAAATGTTTATTACCTAGGACATCGTTCAAGGTCTTATGACCTTCAAAAGAATTCTAAATCTTATTCTTGATTATTGATGAATGAAATATTATCTATTCAGTTAAAGCTATTCAATACTATGTCATCACTATTGTATGCTATTTCAAGTGAGCTTTTGTCTGCTCACTTTTACATTATATAACCCTTGCAGCTAAAGTTGAGAAAGTTGACGAACCGTCAACTAGTAAAGGCAAGAGCAAGATGAACAAGTGAAGACTTGTTTATGTTTATGATATGTTTTATAATAAGACATAAATTTTATTATGTGATGTTTTATTTTCTGCATTTGACGATGTTAAGGTTATATAACCCTGGGAATATTTTTGACAGGGTTGTAATCCTTTTTATAAGGAAGATTTTTATTATTTAATTAAGGTTATAATTTATTTTACATTCCTTATTTACGGACAGTAGTTATGTTTTATTTAGATAGTGAGCACCAAATCCCGTGGAATTGAAGTACCCGAATTTGGGGGTGTCACACAATGTCCCAATTAAATATAAGACGTGGAATTACTATCAAGTCTTATTTTATTTAATTATATGTATTTCGATCCTAAATGCACAACACCAAATAATGCAAATTAGAAACTCCTTTCTAATTTCATTCCACCTTGGCCAAGGATTCCTGGGTTGTCATTTATCAAATCACATAGGACATTCTATTCTTTTACTAGAAGCGGTAGATTCTTTATTAATCATTCATTATCTCCATATATAACTTATTATACCCAAACATACTGTTACGCCCCCAAATTCAGATACATGTACCTCGAATTCGGTGCATCACGTGCTAATTCTATTAACATACTAAAATCTCATGCAACATAATAATAGAATAATTTACATTGATTTAATATAAATATTCGCGTCACACGGTCTCGCAACCATGACTAACTTAAACATAACTTAAACCATAACATAACTTAATTCATAATATAAAATAAATCTTATTACAACATGATAATATTTAAACTTCTAACATAAGGAACAAAGCTACTACATAGCCTTGCCCTTGCCTTTATCCTTGCCTGATGTTTTGCCGCATTCAACCTTAATTGAAATGTTTAAGGAAAGTAAGAATGAGCAACAAATTTGCTCAGCAAGTAATATAGCAATATGGGTGAACAAATTTAAAGTTAAAAATCTCAATGGTATAACAATAAAAGATAGTTCAAGGGTAACAAGAAGTATCGATAGTTCTCAATAAGAATCGCTATGGACTGAAGGATATTATCAAGATTTAAAAGTTTAATCATTTCAAAGTTTAAGAATAATGAACACTGAGCAGTCACTATGGACTAAGAACTCCTGCTAGAATTAACAATATTATACTGAAAACCCAATATAAACAAGTACAACAGGTGATCAGCCTAAAGTACCATACGTTATGCATAACATTTAAACATGCTTGTATGTGCGCATGTCGGTTCCCCGACAGTTATATAATTTCCCCTTCAATGAGGGTTGTTCATCTCAGTAAATTTATAAGAGCCTGCACCTAGTCAATTAGTTTGGATAGCTTTCTAACACATGATATTAGTCTAGACGAATCAAATGGCTTAGACAACTTTTATAATGCATTTAGGAAAAATAAGTTCAATGCTTGCAACAACATCAAGATATAAAATCAATTTCTGAATAGTAATAGATAATATTTCGATGTAGATATGGTCAATATAGCAATAATTCAAATTTTACACAAAAGGTAAAGTTAAGAGAGTTAGGGAACTTGCCGTATGCGTATTTTACCAATCTATAGCTTAGAATATCTTCAACGAACTAAGATATCCTATTTAATGTGTGACGCCCCCAAATTCGGGTCCCTTCTATTACCTCGGATCCGGTGCAGTCACGATACTACTATCGTCAAACTATTACATCTTTTAATCATTAGTAAAAGAATACAACTTTGTTTATTACAATTTAGAATATAAATTCTATTTATATCCAAGATCTCGTCATTACATCATATTCGATGTTACTAAAATGCGGAATAATTTAAACTTTTTTAGTCTTCCTTGAACAAAATCTTTTATTGATTCCATAACTTAAATCCATTACATTTTCCTGAATCAAACTATATCATGATTCACTCTATTCAAATTTCTGTATAATCGCATACATCTTAACTTAATATCCTCTATTTATTATATAATACATCTTTATAGTACGACAAGCATTAAAGCTCGTAAACAAATATCAAGTACAATGACTAGAACCTAAACATGGTTCGAGTAATAATCTAAACAGTATTCTTCATTGCGATACTATCTATCTTTATCAATCAAGAAGCACGAAGTCTTTATCGTAAGTCCTTAACCTGCAAAAGTGGTTATTTGCAAGAGTGAGCTCGACAGCTCATCAATTCTAACAGTTTTCATGCATCACATAGCATATAACATCATACTCAGTTCATGCATTTATGAACAATATATATTTACTACGCATGTTACTTTTTACATAACAAGTATATCATCAAAGATCAACTTTCAATCTCATTTATATCTCATATACAGTTCATATATAAGTTCACATTATCACAGCATAATATAATTCAACTAACAGTTATTGAATTCATATATCAAATAGGAACTGAAAGACTTGCCTGATTCGTAGTTTAACAACTACGACTTAACTGCTTAAAGAATTCTGTACTTCGTGTAATCCTACACAGTTATATAATCATGGATTTATTTCCATTAGTCATACATTCATACTTTCTCAATATAATAATAAGTATTACATTGTTGTCTATCTTGGCTATTAGAACCTTGTTTCACTTTCCTATCATACGCTTAGTATCGTTAGGTACGTATAGTTATATCTTAACCATACTCAATATCAATATTAACACATTTAACTATCTAAGTATTCGACTCAAAAATATATAATCACACTGTCCTTGTGTTTTGCAAACCTTAGGAAAATTTATCAATTTCGGGTTTAATATCACCATTACATCAATAAATACTCATGTCATTAGTTAGACTTTGTTTTATAACTTAGGATAACAATGCAAGCCTACCACAAGGTTCAGACTACAATTAAAACAATAAAGCAAAATTGCCCTGTGGCGCAGCTGCGCCACATTTAGACCTGGGAGGGGCGCAGCTGCGCAGCTCCCTATCCAGACTAGATTTGGCCTTTTGATTTCTGGTTTCGTTTTAGTTTTCTAGCATGCAAAGGTACTAACATATAGCATGTTAAACATCCTTCAATACATCCAAATTATTCACTTTTAGCTAGCATATGTCATCCTTTTCAAAACTCTTTAATCGAGACTAAAATAGGTTCATTCCACAAGAGACTCGCTATGTTAACCATTAAGTTACATAACGATATTAAACAATCCTTAATACGCATGATTATGTGTATCAAACTCGGTTACACATAGTTAGTATAGTCCCTCTTTTGACAACCTACTTTAAAACATGCTTGAATAGCTTATGTTATGCTTAACTAATTGGGTGCACATATCATTCATGCTTAAAGACATAAAAAGTACCATCATGCTTGAACATAAGGTTAGAATGCAAGTAACTCAATACTTATTCATCTTAATTTCAAAACTTCCTTAATTTTATTCTTCAAAATCAATGTCAAAGTAACTTAGCACATGTAAGACAACCTTGAACCTCTCCTCATGCTTATGCATAACTAGACCATGCTCACATGCTTGGAAAGTAAGAACTTAATCATCTCAAGTATATGTTGAAGTCCATTTTCAAATCTTACACGTTCTTTAGTCAACGTACACTAATGAAGTCAAACATGTTTATGCTTATGTCAACATGTCTAGAGGCATAATGAATCCTATTATACGTGCTTGCATGATCAGAACGTATCTCACATAGTGAGTGATGATATTAGCTTTCAAATTCTAAGTTTTCATCGAAAATTACAGTAAGTCAACTTAGCACATGCAATGTATCTTGAAATCATAACTCACATGCATTTGAACACATATCTATGCCATATAAACATACTCAAATGGTCAGAACTTAAAGGACACAAGTTTTGTCAAATTTTGCTTTCAAAACCTTTATATAATCTTTGAAAAATAACCATTTAAGCAACTCATGATATGAAAAGGTACTCAAGACCATATGTCATATCTATTATCATGCATTTTTATGTTTTATCACTTATAATAACATATTTCATCGTCGGGGGCACTATAATTGCGTATGTACATGTTCGATGCCCTCCGATTGCTTTTGAATACGGAGCAGTCACAAAGATGGACATTTTTACCCCTCTTAACGACTTCAAATCGAAAAACTTAAAGAACAAAAGTTGTAGGGCTGCTCATTATCTTTCCGAATCGTTCTGAACCACCTCAATCGGAGTTCGTATGAAAACGTTATGCCTAATTTACTACAGCAGGTCAAAATAATTTTTTTTTCTTCTGTCTGACCATGCCCGGCGCAGCTGGGCCTCAAATGGCCTTGGGGGCAGTGCAGCTGCGCCACAAGAGGCATAAGGTGTTTCAGACTTGGTTCTTTGGCGATTTAGCAGACCAATTCACTTTCGGATCGTCATAACGCGAGTTATACTTATCCAAATTAGTCCGTTTTCGATTCTATGGATTCGTAATTCATAAAACTACAACATACCAAAGAATCAACAATTAACATAAACATTAACTAACCCAAATATTAATCCAAAACTCATGGTCATACTATATTTTCATGTTTGGACAAGTTTAGCTAATTTCATCACTACAGATTCGTTTCTAAACCAAATTGGTCCGTTTAACTTCCGTTGTTTTTATATTTAACTGTATTAACAGTATCTAATAACAATTTATGGATTACAACAATCCTTAGCCATCAATTTTTGTGACTCAAAAGCAAGTATTTCATTATACTTTCCTAGTAATTGAAGAACTTTGAATTCAAGAACATATATAACAGAAATGTTACCTTCTTAATGCTTGAATTTGCTAACTATAGCACTTCAATCCTCTAATTGCTCTCCAATTCTCCTAACTCTCTATAGCTAATTTCTGAGACAATTCAACAACCGTGAATGAGAAGGAGAAGTCTCTATTTATAGAGAAAGTGTTGTCCATACAATGATTTTGCCCAACAATTTAACCCAAGAGGAAGAAGAAGAAACCATTGGATGATGAAGAGTTGGTTACCAACTCCTTCCCCAGCCATTCTTATAGCAATCATTAGCAAGCATTCTAGCCTTGTTGGTTTCTCAGCAAAGATGGGATTAGGCCATTGGCCTACACACGGCTAGTATAATAATTGGGACTATGAATATGGGTCAAGCTACATTACTTCCTTACTTATTAGTAAAATGGGTCTCATTCTACTAAGGTTAATTCCTTTTGGGCTTATTAAATCAATTATAATGATTTAACATTACTACATCAAACTAAGTTATGGGCACATATATACACACATATATGTACCTACCCATATATAGGAAGTATACTTAAATTTTAAATATACTCTAATATATAATCTTATATTCCATGTACATTGGGCTAGTCCAAATAATATTCTAATTGGGCTAAATATAATTCAGTTGGGTACTCTCAACCCATTATTTCCTATCACACAAAAATATCACAATGATTATTATCAATCATCTATTATCTTTCCATTAATTCTCTTTTAATAATTCCGGTTAAACCTTCAGTTTGGTTTAACTTTAATACTCAGGCCGCACAAGGCTTATTTATCTCATTTACTGGAGTTATATAACTCAAGCTCATTATCTCTACAATAAAATATTAGGGGTCTAGGCCACGTTTGGCTTTTCTCCAATTTCCATTATTTTAATATTTATTTAATATAAAGTTTGTGTGACACACTTTACCTTAATTCTAAATTATTTAACCACCTTAATTAATTATACTTTATGAAATTGTAATCATGACATCCTTATTTAAAATAATCATTTTTCTTTAAAATAATTAGTATGTACAATACCAATATAATTCCTCAATTTTTTTTCTTCCATAAATTGTCCCGACACATTTTCAGTTAACCACATCTCAATGCATCAACTTAATATATCCATCTCTCCAATATTTAAATATATTGGTCCCCTTCTTTTATCAGACACTTATTATCCATAACATATCTCAACTATCAAATCTAGTCATATATTATTACACTATGTAATATATTAAAATTCTGTTTTAATTTACGCATTCATTCTATTTTCTTTATGTTAAACACATATATTAACTCACCATCATATGTAAGTGAATTAATCCTTTCTATTCAATTTAATATCATGCCACTACCACGCAAAGCTTTATAATGTAATATTCTATAATATCACTTAATTAACCAACCTTTATTTCGGGTTAATTAATTAACTCTTATTCAAATCATGTTTTGCTAACTTAATTCATTCATGGACAACTTAATCACCATTCATGACCTTTATTACACATATGAGTCCTTAATACACATGTCTTGAAATTCAAATTTCATAAACTCACTCAGAGCTTTCTGCAGACCGGTGCAGCTGCGCTGGTCATAGGCTTGGAAATGGCGCAGCTGCACCATACCAAGTTCAGACACAACAAGTTTCTGTTTTAGCAGAAATAGAATCTAGATTCCTAAATACCTTGCACATCCTTCTTAAGTGTTAACTCGTCTAACATCAATCTCCTCTTTGATTTCATATCATCGGCTACTACTTTCCTTAACAATTTAAGGATCACACTTCAAGTTTTAAAACTCTATTTTTTCCTTAATAGTTTAACCAAATATAAAATCTCCTTTACAGTTTTCTTACCACCAATAACACAAAACTCAAAATATATAGCACATACTATAATCACATATTCCACACGTGTATTAACTCACTATTTACTTAAGCGATTCTTAAACCCCTTACTATATCACCATAGTTAATTAAGGCTTTAATATTCAAATTATATTATTCCATAATATAACGTCCAATTTAATATAGATTAACCAATATTTATACTTGTTAGTTAATTCTCATAATTAACTAATTTATGCTTTACTATCTCAATCTATTCATGGATAGCTTAAGCACTAATTAAAACTCATATTACATCATTCTAGTCGCTAGTTTATATATTCAAGGTAAAGGTGGTTATACATTTAATGACACCACGTACTATGATAAAATAATTCTATAAATTATTTAATATCGATGGATAATTTTATCCACCTCCTTTACTTTAATTAAATTATCTCTATAACAAATATTTATTAATAATATATTTATTAATCTCAAAATCACATATTACATAGTTGATATTACCATATGTAACATAATACTTCCTTCCTCATAACACACATATTTCTATTCGAACCCAATACATGTCTTAAGAATTTTATTTATTAAATTCTCATTTTAATAATTTCTGAAAATTCGAGTTCTTACATCCTCTCCCCCTTATAAGGATTCCGTCATCGGAATCACCAAAACTTCCTCTTCTCGGTGCTATTCCGATTATTACATATTCTCTTGAATAATTTTATTCATTCTCTTTTCGAAAGTTTTACTATTATAACTTTCTTAATCGCATTCTACCATTTTCTCCTTTCTAAGGAACATTCTACTTACTACATTCATCCTTTAGAAGAATAAGAATCTTCCACGATTTTTTAATAATCGGGAAGTAGTATGAATAACTCAGATTTCAAATTATGCTGAGGGGTCACACAAGACCGTGAACTTTTCTCCAGGTTTACTAATGCTTCAACACAATTTTTCACACTGCAAACCAGAGTGTTTATCAATCACAAAGACTGAAAACACCCTCCACGCGTACTCTAGGTGGCCAGCCTATTGTACCACTACGTTGGGCCGCAACATAGTGTTTTGTAACGACTATATGCGTTACGCTCGGAACCATTGTCCCCGAAAACATGTTCCCTTCTAGGGTTGTTCACCTCAGCTTTTCAACATCTGAATCCGCACCAGAGCAATCTGGTTTGGCATAAATACACAAGAATGCTTGAATTCTATAATCTCTTTTCAACAGTCGCCTAGCCGAATCAAATAGCTTAGACTCTCATCAACAATTCGGACATCAATCGAAATAATTTAGCCAACTTAATTGACCTTTTTCATAATTTACAAGAAAACCAAATTTTTTTTATGACGTTATGATACCATACCAGATTAGTAGTAAGTTGAGGATTCCGCCATTTTATGACTTTGTCATATTACATTATGCCATAGTGGGCTGACGATCTTTCGATCACAACCAACACTAGGTTCGATTGCATTGATGACTTCATCGTTTACCATTTTACATCATATCAAATGATGCACATGGTCAAAATACATTTTGAAAGATTTTCAAATCATTTTTGTCTTGGCCGAAACAAATAGCTTAGACATTCGAATAACGGTGTCGTTTTTTTTTATTTAAAAAAACTCATTGGTTCAGTCATCTGACCCAATATTTTTCTCCAGAAAATCGAAGTGCAAACACTAGCACGAAGTCAATAAATTTTGAAAATCTAGCATAGTTAGAAGATTTAGGAAAATCCAATTTCTCCATCACTTCAATCTCTTACCACCATCAATGCTTACTATTCCAAAACACTCATATAATATATCTATTCTCAGTACAGTTCACCAACTTACCACACCATGGAAGTTCAGAAACTTACCACAATCATATGGGTGTAGGAACTTATCCTAGTCAGACTAAAGTCGTCCATTCGCTGAGAGGTCCCACCATACGATTATGAGTCACGAACTCGTCATAGGCATGAGTCTTAAGAACTCGCACCTAATCTTAGGATTATCTAAATTAATCTTAGTAATCTCTATCTATCAAAATAAACATGAGAAAAGAATCACCTTTCTGCCATATGTATAATGATACCGCGACACTAACATTCCAACGATTATCAATGTGACGCACTCAGTGCAAGCATAAAACTTCTGCCCATACAAAAGTTTGTACAACTAAGCCATCACATGAGTCCTCAATGGAAGTCCAACACTTAACTCTATCTTACGCTATCACTTCCTCGTTACGAACTTTCTATGTTCATCATATACAACTCCTCATGAGTTCATCTCGTACCATATCATAGTACATTCTCTCATAGCATCAAGCTATACACACTTAGTCGTTACAGACTATCTATCATTTCACAGTTCAATCTGATCACGTCGTGATCATCAGTTTACCATAGGGTTCTTTCTCTATTATCAACCAAACTCCATCTGAGTTTATTCTCACTATCTTTGTCATATACATATTATAGACATCGTCTTAACATTTTCATTACCGGAGTTAGGAAACTCCTGATTCTCATTCTCTAGATATTTCAAGATTCGTCTTTGAATTTTCATTTAGATATATTTTAATCTTTATCTTTCACTCTCTTAGGTTATAGTCTAAGGTACACTTACCTAAGGTTTATAACCTACAGCTTTGATACCAACCTGTGACACCCCCAAATCCGGGTCCCTTCTATTATCTCGGATCCGGTGCAGTCACGATACTACTATCGTCAAACTATTACATCTTTTAATCATTAGTAAAAGAATACAACTTTGTTTATTAAAATTTAGAACATAAATTCTATTTATATCCAAGATTTCGTCTTTACATCATATTCGATGTTACTAAAATGTGGAATAATTTAAACTTTTTCAATCTTCCTTGAACAAAATCTTTTATTGATTCCATAACTTAAATCCATTACATTTTCCTGAATCAAACTATATCATGATTCACTCTATTCAAATTTCTGTATAATCGCATACATCTTAACTTAATATCCTCTATTTATTATATAATACATCTTTACAGTACGACAAGCATTAAAGCTCGTAAACAAATATCAAGTACAATGACTAGAACCTACACATGATTCGAGTAATAATCTAAACAGTATTCTTCATTGCGATACTATCTATCTTTAACAATCAAGAAGCACGAAGTCTTTATCGTAAGTCCTTAACCTGCAAAAGTGGTTATCTACAAGAGTGAGCTCGACAGCTCAGCAATTCTAACAGTTTTCATGCATCACATAGCATATAACATCATACTCAGTTCATGCATTTATGAACAATATATATTTACTACGCATGTTACTTTTCACATAACAAGTATATCATCAAAGATCAACTTTCAATCTCATTTATATCTCATATACAGTTCATATATAAGTTCTCATTATCACAGCATAGTATAATTCAACTAACAGTTATTGAATTCATATATCAAATAGGAACTGAAAGACTTGCCTGATTCGTAGTTTAACAACTATGACTTAACTGCTTAAAGAATTCTGCACTTCGTGTAATCCTACACAGTTATATAATCATGGATTTATTTCCATTAGTCATACATTCATACTTTCTCAATATAATAATAAGTATTACATTGTTGTCTATCTTGGCTCTTAGAACCTTGCTTCACTTTCCTATCATACGCTTAGTATCGTTAGGTACGTATAGTTATATCTTAACCATACACAATATCAATATTAACACATTTAACTATCTAAGTATTCGACTCAAAAATATATAATCACACTGTCCTTGTGTTTTGTAAACCTTAGGAAAATTTATCAATTCCGGGTTTAATATCACCATTACATCAATAAATACTCATGTCATTAGTTAGACTTTGTTTTATAACTTAGGATAACAATGCAAGCCTACCACAAGGTTCAGACTGCAATTAAAACAATAAAGCAAAATTGCCCTGTGGCGCAGCTGCGCCACATTTAGACCTGGGAGGGGCGCAGCTGCGCAGCACCCTATCCAGACTAGATTTGGCCTTTTGATTTCTGGTTTCGTTTTAGTTTTCTAGCATGCAAAGGTACTAACATATAGCATGTTAAACATCCTTCAATACATCCAAATTATTCACTTTTAGCTAGCATATGTCATCCTTTTCAAAACTCTTTAATCGAGACTAAAATAGGTTCATTCCACAAGAGACTCGCTATGTTAACCATTAAGTTACATAACGATATTAAACAATCCTTAATACGCATGATTATGTGTATCAAACTCGGTTACACATAGTTAGTATAGTCCCTCTTTTGACAACCTACTTTAAAACATACTTGAATAGCTTATGTTATGCTTAACTAATTGGGTGCACATATCATTCATGCTTAAAGACATAAAAAGTACCATCATGCTTGAACATAAGGTTAGAATGCAAGTAACTCAATACTTATTCATCTTAATTTCAAAACTTCCTTAATTTTATTCTTCAAAATCAATGTCAAAGTAACTTAGCACATGTATGACAACCTTGAACCTCTCCTCATGCTTATGCATAACTAGACCATGCTCACATGCTTGGAAAGTAAGAACTTAATCATCTCAAGTATATGTTGAAGTCCATTTTCAAATCTTACACGTTCTTTAGTCAACGTACACTAATGAAGTCAAACATGTTTATGCTTATGTCAACATGTCTAGAGGCATAATGAATCCTATTATACGTGCTTGCATGATCAGAACGTATCTCACATAGTGAGTGATGATATTAGCTTTCAAATTCTAAGTTTTCATCGAAAATTACAGTAAGTCAACTTAGCACATGCAATGTATCTTGAAATCATAACTCACATGCATTTGAACACATATCTATGCCATATAAACATACTCAAATGGTCAGAACTTAAAGGACACAAGTTTTGTCAAATTTTGCTTTCAAAACCTTTATATAATCTTTGAAAAATAACCATTTAAGCAACTCATGATATGAAAAGGTACTCAAGACCATATGTCATATCTATTATCATGCATTTTTATGTTTTATCACTTATAATAACATATTTCATCGTCGGGGGCACTATAATTGCGTATGTACATGTTCGATGCCCTCCGATTGCTTTTGAATACGGAGCAGTCACAAAGATGGACATTTTTACCCCTCTTAACGACTTCAAATCGAAAAACTTAAAGAACAAAAGTTGTAGGGCTGCTCATTATCTTTCCGAATCGTTCTGAACCACCTCAATCGGAGTTCGTATGAAAACGTTATGCCTAATTTACTACAGCAGGTCAAAATAATTTTTTTTTCTTCTGTCTGACCATGCCCGGCGCAGCTGGGCCTCAAATGGCCTTGGGGGCAGTGCAGCTGCGCCACAAGAGGCATAAGGTGTTTCAGACTTGGTTCTTTGGCGATTTAGCAGACCAATTCACTTTCGGATCGTCATAACGCGAGTTATACTTATCCAAATTAGTCCGTTTTCGATTCTATGGATTCGTAATTCATAAAACTACAACATACCAAAGAATCAACAATTAACATAAACATTAACTAACCCAAATATTAATCCAAAACTCATGGTCATACTATATTTTCATGTTTGGACAAGTTTAGCTAATTTCATCACTACAGATTCGTTTCTAAACCAAATTGGTCCGTTTAACTTCCGTTGTTTTTATATTTAACTGTATTAACAGTATCTAATAACAATTTATGGATTACAACAATCCTTAGCCATCAATTTTTGTGACTCAAAAGCAAGTATTTCATTATACTTTCCTAGTAATTGAAGAACTTTGAATTCAAGAACATATATAACAGAAATGTTACCTTCTTAATGCTTGAATTTGCTAACTATAGCACTTCAATCCTCTAATTGCTCTCCAATTCTCCTAACTCTCTATAGCTAATTTCTGAGACAATTCAACAACCGTGAATGAGAAGGAGAAGTCTCTATTTATAGAGAAAGTGTTGTCCATACAATGATTTTGCCCAACAATTTAACCCAAGAGGAAGAAGAAGAAACCATTGGATGATGAAGAGTTGGTTACCAACTCCTTCCCCAGCCATTCTTATAGCAATCATTAGCAAGCATTCTAGCCTTGTTGGTTTCTCAGCAAAGATGGGATTAGGCCATTGGCCTACACACGGCTAGTATAATAATTGGGACTATGAATATGGGTCAAGCTACATTACTTCCTTACTTATTAGTAAAATGGGTCTCATTCTACTAAGGTTAATTCCTTTTGGGCTTATTAAATCAATTATAATGATTTAACATTACTACATCAAACTAAGTTATGGGCACATATATACACACATATATGTACCTACCCATATATAGGAAGTATACTTAAATTTTAAATATACTCTAATATATAATCTTATATTCCATGTACATTGGGCTAGTCCAAATAATATTCTAATTGGGCTAAATATAATTCAGTTGGGTACTCTCAACCCATTATTTCCTATCACACAAAAATATCACAATGATTATTATCAATCATCTATTATCTTTCCATTAATTCTCTTTTAATAATTCCGGTTAAACCTTCAGTTTGGTTTAACTTTAATACTCAGGCCGCACAAGGCTTATTTATCTCATTTACTGGAGTTATATAACTCAAGCTCATTATCTCTACAATAAAATATTAGGGGTCTAGGCCACGTTTGGCTTTTCTCCAATTTCCATTATTTTAATATTTATTTAATATAAAGTTTGTGTGACACACTTTACCTTAATTCTAAATTATTTAACCACCTTAATTAATTATACTTTATGAAATTGTAATCATGACATCCTTATTTAAAATAATCATTTTTCTTTAAAATAATTAGTATGTACAATACCAATATAATTCCTCAATTTTTTTTCTTCCATAAATTGTCCCGACACATTTTCAGTTAACCACATCTCAATGCATCAACTTAATATATCCATCTCTCCAATATTTAAATATATTGGTCCCCTTCTTTTATCAGACACTTATTATCCATAACATATCTCAACTATCAAATCTAGTCATATATTATTACACTATGTAATATATTAAAATTCTGTTTTAATTTACGCATTCATTCTATTTTCTTTATGTTAAACACATATATTAACTCACCATCATATGTAAGTGAATTAATCCTTTCTATTCAATTTAATATCATGCCACTACCACGCAAAGCTTTATAATGTAATATTCTATAATATCACTTAATTAACCAACCTTTATTTCGGGTTAATTAATTAACTCTTATTCAAATCATGTTTTGCTAACTTAATTCATTCATGGACAACTTAATCACCATTCATGACCTTTATTACACATATGAGTCCTTAATACACATGTCTTGAAATTCAAATTTCATAAACTCACTCAGAGCTTTCTGCAGACCGGTGCAGCTGCGCTGGTCATAGGCTTGGAAATGGCGCAGCTGCACCATACCAAGTTCAGACACAACAAGTTTCTGTTTTAGCAGAAATAGAATCTAGATTCCTAAATACCTTGCACATCCTTCTTAAGTGTTAACTCGTCTAACATCAATCTCCTCTTTGATTTCATATCATCGGCTACTACTTTCCTTAACAATTTAAGGATCACACTTCAAGTTTTAAAACTCTATTTTTTCCTTAATAGTTTAACCAAATATAAAATCTCCTTTACAGTTTTCTTACCACCAATAACACAAAACTCAAAATATATAGCACATACTATAATCACATATTCCACACGTGTATTAACTCACTATTTACTTAAGCGATTCTTAAACCCCTTACTATATCACCATAGTTAATTAAGGCTTTAATATTCAAATTATATTATTCCATAATATAACGTCCAATTTAATATAGATTAACCAATATTTATACTTGTTAGTTAATTCTCATAATTAACTAATTTATGCTTTACTATCTCAATCTATTCATGGATAGCTTAAGCACTAATTAAAACTCATATTACATCATTCTAGTCGCTAGTTTATATATTCAAGGTAAAGGTGGTTATACATTTAATGACACCACGTACTATGATAAAATAATTCTATAAATTATTTAATATCGATGGATAATTTTATCCACCTCCTTTACTTTAATTAAATTATCTCTATAACAAATATTTATTAATAATATATTTATTAATCTCAAAATCACATATTACATAGTTGATATTACCCTATGTAACATAATACTTCCTTCCTCATAACACACATATTTCTATTCGAACCCAATACATGTCTTAAGAATTTTATTTATTAAATTCTCATTTTAATAATTTCTGAAAATTCGAGTTCTTACATCCTCTCCCCCTTATAAGGATTCCGTCATCGGAATCACCAAAACTTCCTCTTCTCGGTGCTATTCCGATTATTACATATTCTCTTGAATAATTTTATTCATTCTCTTTTCGAAAGTTTTACTATTATAACTTTCTTAATCGCATTCTACCATTTTCTCCTTTCTAAGGAACATTCTACTTACTACATTCATCCTTTAGAAGAATAAGAATCTTCCACGATTTTTTAATAATCGGGAAGTAGTATGAATAACTCAGATTTCAAATTATGCTGAGGGGTCACACAAGACCGTGAACTTTTCTCCAGGTTTACTAATGCTTCAACACAATTTTTCACACTGCAAACCAGAGTGTTTATCAATCACAAAGACTGAAAACACCCTCCACGCGTACTCTAGGTGGCCAGCCTATTGTACCACTACGTTGGGCCGCAACATAGTGTTTTGTAACGACTATATGCGTTACGCTCGGAACCATTGTCCCCGAAAACATGTTCCCTTCTAGGGTTGTTCACCTCAGCTTTTCAACATCTGAATCCGCACCAGAGCAATCTGGTTTGGCATAAATACACAAGAATGCTTGAATTCTATAATCTCTTTTCAACAGTCGCCTAGCCGAATCAAATAGCTTAGACTCTCATCAACAATTCGGACATCAATCGAAATAATTTAGCCAACTTAATTGACCTTTTTCATAATTTACAAGAAAACCAAATTTTTTTTATGACGTTATGATACCATACCAGATTAGTAGTAAGTTGAGGATTCCGCCATTTTATGACTTTGTCATATTACATTATGCCATAGTGGGCTGACGATCTTTCGATCACAACCAACACTAGGTTCGATTGCATTGATGACTTCATCGTTTACCATTTTACATCATATCAAATGATGCACATGGTCAAAATACATTTTGAAAGATTTTCAAATCATTTTTGTCTTGGCCGAAACAAATAGCTTAGACATTCGAATAACGGTGTCGTTTTTTTTTATTTAAAAAAACTCATTGGTTCAGTCATCTGACCCAATATTTTTCTCCAGAAAATCGAAGTGCAAACACTAGCACGAAGTCAATAAATTTTGAAAATCTAGCATAGTTAGAAGATTTAGGAAAATCCAATTTCTCCATCACTTCAATCTCTTACCACCATCAATGCTTACTATTCCAAAACACTCATATAATATATCTATTCTCAGTACAGTTCACCAACTTACCACACCATGGAAGTTCAGAAACTTACCACAATCATATGGGTGTAGGAACTTATCCTAGTCAGACTAAAGTCGTCCATTCGCTGAGAGGTCCCACCATACGATTATGAGTCACGAACTCGTCATAGGCATGAGTCTTAAGAACTCGCACCTAATCTTAGGATTATCTAAATTAATCTTAGTAATCTCTATCTATCAAAATAAACATGAGAAAAGAATCACCTTTCTGCCATATGTATAATGATACCGCGACACTAACATTCCAACGATTATCAATGTGACGCACTCAGTGCAAGCATAAAACTTCTGCCCATACAAAAGTTTGTACAACTAAGCCATCACATGAGTCCTCAATGGAAGTCCAACACTTAACTCTATCTTACGCTATCACTTCCTCGTTACGAACTTTCTATGTTCATCATATACAACTCCTCATGAGTTCATCTCGTACCATATCATAGTACATTCTCTCATAGCATCAAGCTATACACACTTAGTCGTTACAGACTATCTATCATTTCACAGTTCAATCTGATCACGTCGTGATCATCAGTTTACCATAGGGTTCTTTCTCTATTATCAACCAAACTCCATCTGAGTTTATTCTCACTATCTTTGTCATATACATATTATAGACATCGTCTTAACATTTTCATTACCGGAGTTAGGAAACTCCTGATTCTCATTCTCTAGATATTTCAAGATTCGTCTTTGAATTTTCATTTAGATATATTTTAATCTTTATCTTTCACTCTCTTAGGTTATAGTCTAAGGTACACTTACCTAAGGTTTATAACCTACAGCTTTGATACCAACCTGTGACACCCCCAAATCCGGGTCCCTTCTATTATCTCGGATCCGGTGCAGTCACGATACTACTATCGTCAAACTATTACATCTTTTAATCATTAGTAAAAGAATACAACTTTGTTTATTAAAATTTAGAACATAAATTCTATTTATATCCAAGATTTCGTCTTTACATCATATTCGATGTTACTAAAATGTGGAATAATTTAAACTTTTTCAATCTTCCTTGAACAAAATCTTTTATTGATTCCATAACTTAAATCCATTACATTTTCCTGAATCAAACTATATCATGATTCACTCTATTCAAATTTCTGTATAATCGCATACATCTTAACTTAATATCCTCTATTTATTATATAATACATCTTTACAGTACGACAAGCATTAAAGCTCGTAAACAAATATCAAGTACAATGACTAGAACCTACACATGATTCGAGTAATAATCTAAACAGTATTCTTCATTGCGATACTATCTATCTTTAACAATCAAGAAGCACGAAGTCTTTATCGTAAGTCCTTAACCTGCAAAAGTGGTTATCTACAAGAGTGAGCTCGACAGCTCAGCAATTCTAACAGTTTTCATGCATCACATAGCATATAACATCATACTCAGTTCATGCATTTATGAACAATATATATTTACTACGCATGTTACTTTTCACATAACAAGTATATCATCAAAGATCAACTTTCAATCTCATTTATATCTCATATACAGTTCATATATAAGTTCTCATTATCACAGCATAGTATAATTCAACTAACAGTTATTGAATTCATATATCAAATAGGAACTGAAAGACTTGCCTGATTCGTAGTTTAACAACTATGACTTAACTGCTTAAAGAATTCTGCACTTCGTGTAATCCTACACAGTTATATAATCATGGATTTATTTCCATTAGTCATACATTCATACTTTCTCAATATAATAATAAGTATTACATTGTTGTCTATCTTGGCTCTTAGAACCTTGCTTCACTTTCCTATCATACGCTTAGTATCGTTAGGTACGTATAGTTATATCTTAACCATACACAATATCAATATTAACACATTTAACTATCTAAGTATTCGACTCAAAAATATATAATCACACTGTCCTTGTGTTTTGTAAACCTTAGGAAAATTTATCAATTCCGGGTTTAATATCACCATTACATCAATAAATACTCATGTCATTAGTTAGACTTTGTTTTATAACTTAGGATAACAATGCAAGCCTACCACAAGGTTCAGACTGCAATTAAAACAATAAAGCAAAATTGCCCTGTGGCGCAGCTGCGCCACATTTAGACCTGGGAGGGGCGCAGCTGCGCAGCACCCTATCCAGACTAGATTTGGCCTTTTGATTTCTGGTTTCGTTTTAGTTTTCTAGCATGCAAAGGTACTAACATATAGCATGTTAAACATCCTTCAATACATCCAAATTATTCACTTTTAGCTAGCATATGTCATCCTTTTCAAAACTCTTTAATCGAGACTAAAATAGGTTCATTCCACAAGAGACTCGCTATGTTAACCATTAAGTTACATAACGATATTAAACAATCCTTAATACGCATGATTATGTGTATCAAACTCGGTTACACATAGTTAGTATAGTCCCTCTTTTGACAACCTACTTTAAAACATACTTGAATAGCTTATGTTATGCTTAACTAATTGGGTGCACATATCATTCATGCTTAAAGACATAAAAAGTACCATCATGCTTGAACATAAGGTTAGAATGCAAGTAACTCAATACTTATTCATCTTAATTTCAAAACTTCCTTAATTTTATTCTTCAAAATCAATGTCAAAGTAACTTAGCACATGTATGACAACCTTGAACCTCTCCTCATGCTTATGCATAACTAGACCATGCTCACATGCTTGGAAAGTAAGAACTTAATCATCTCAAGTATATGTTGAAGTCCATTTTCAAATCTTACACGTTCTTTAGTCAACGTACACTAATGAAGTCAAACATGTTTATGCTTATGTCAACATGTCTAGAGGCATAATGAATCCTATTATACGTGCTTGCATGATCAGAACGTATCTCACATAGTGAGTGATGATATTAGCTTTCAAATTCTAAGTTTTCATCGAAAATTACAGTAAGTCAACTTAGCACATGCAATGTATCTTGAAATCATAACTCACATGCATTTGAACACATATCTATGCCATATAAACATACTCAAATGGTCAGAACTTAAAGGACACAAGTTTTGTCAAATTTTGCTTTCAAAACCTTTATATAATCTTTGAAAAATAACCATTTAAGCAACTCATGATATGAAAAGGTACTCAAGACCATATGTCATATCTATTATCATGCATTTTTATGTTTTATCACTTATAATAACATATTTCTTCGTCGGGGGTACTACAATTGCGTATGTGCATGTTCGACGCCTTCCGATTGCTTCCGAATACGGAGCAGTCACAAAGATGGACATTTTTACCCCTCTTAACGACTTCAAATCGAATAACGTAACGAACAAAAGTTGTAGGGCTGCTCGTTAGCTTTCCGAATCATTCTGAACCACCTCAATCGGAGTCCGTATGAAAAAGTTATGCCTAATTTACTACAACAGGTCAAAACAGTGTTTTTTTTCTTCTGTCTGACCATGCTCGGCGCAGCTGCGCCCCAAATGGCCTTGGGGGCAGCGCAGCTACGCCACAAGTGGCAGAAGGTGTTTCAGACTTGGTTCTTTTGCGATTTAGCAGACCAATTCACTTTCGGATCGTCATAACGCGAGTTATACTTATCCAAATTAGTCCGTTTTCGATCCTATGGATTCGTAATTCATAAAACTACAACATAACAAAGAATCAACAATTAACATAAACATTAACTAACCCAAATATTAATCCAAAACTCATGGTCATACTATATTTTCATGTTTGGACAAGTTTAGCTAATTTCATCACTACGGATTCGTTTCTAAACCAAATTGGTCCGTTTAACTTCCGTTGTTTTTATATTTAACTGTATTAACAGTATCTAATAACAATTTATGGATTACAACAATCCTTAGCCATCAATATTTGTGACTCAAAAGCAAGTATTTCATTATACTTTTCTAGTAATTGAAGAACTTTGAATTCAAGAACATATATAACAGAAATGTTACCTTCTTAATTCTTGAATTTGCTAACTATAGCACTTCAATCCTCTAATTGCTCTCCAATTCTCCTAACTCTCTATAGCTAATTTCTCGGACAATTCAACAACCGTGAATGAGAAGGAGAAGTCTCTATTTATAGAGAAAGTGTTGTCCATACAATGATTTTGCCCAACAATTTAACCCAAGAGGAAGAAGAAGAAACCATTTGATGTTGAAGAGTTGGTTACCAACTCCTTCCCCAGCCATTCTTATAGCAATCATTAGCAAGCATTCTAGCCTTGTTGGTTTCTCAGCAAAGATGGGATTAGGCCATTGGCCTACACACGGCTGGTATAATAATTGGGACTATGAATATAGGTCAAGCTACATTACTTCCTTACTTATTAGTAAAATAGGTCTCATTCTACTAAGGTTAATTCCTTTTGGGCTTATTAAATCAATTATAATAATTTAACATTACTACATTAAACTAAGTTATGGGCACATATATACACACATATATGTACCTACCCACATATAGGAAGTATACTTATATTTTAAATATACACCAATATATAATCTTATATTCCATGTACATTGGGCTAGTCCAAATAATATTCTAATTGGGCTAAATATAATTCAGTTGGGTACTCTCAACCCATTATTTCCTATCACACAAAAATATCACAATGATTATTATCAATCATCTATTTTCTTTCCATTAATTCTCTTTTAATAATTACGGTTAAACCTTCAATTTGGTTTAACTTTAATACTCAGGCCGCACAAGGCTCATTTATCTCATTTACTGGAGTTATATCACTCAAGCTCATTATCTCTACAATAAAATATTAGGGGTCTAGGCCACGTTTGGCTTTTCCCCAATTCCCAATATTTTAATATTTATTTAATATAAATTTTGTGTGACACACTTTACCTTAATTCTAAATTATTTAACCACCTTAATTAATTATACTTTATGAAATTGTAATCATGACATCCTTATTTAAAATAATCATTTTTCTTTAAAATAATTAGTATGTACAATACCAATATAATTTCTCAATTTCTTTTCTTCTATAAATTGTCCCGACACATTTTCAATTAACCACATCTCAATGCATCAACTTAATATATCCATCTCTCCAATATTTAAATATATTGGTCCCCTTCTTTTGTCAGACACTTATTATCCATAATATATCTCAACTATCAAATCTTGTCATATATTATTACACTATGTAATATATTAAAATTCCGTTTTAATTTACGCATTCATTCTATTTTCTTTATGTTAAACACATATATTAACTCACCATCATATGTAAGTGAATTAATCCTTTCTATTCAATTTAATATCATGCCACTACCACGCAAAGCTTTATAATGTAATATTCTATAATATCACTTAATTAACCAACCTTTATTTCGGGTTAATTAATTAACTCTTATTCAAATCATGTTTTGCTAACTTAATTCATTCATGGACAACTTAATCACCATTAATGACCTTTATTACACATATGAGTCCTTAATACACATGTCTTGAAATTCAAATTTTATAAACTCACTCAGAGCTTTCTCCAGACCGGCGCAGCTGCGCTGGTTATAGGCTTGGAAATGGCGCAGCTGCGCCATACCAAGTTCAGACACAACAAGTTTCTGTTTTAGCAGAAATAGAATCTAGATTCCTAAATACCTTGCACATCCTTCTTAAGTGTTAACTCGTCTAACATCAATCTCCTCTTTGATTTCATATCATCGGCTACTACTTTCTTTAACAATTTAAGGATCACACTTCAAGTTTTAAAGCTCTATTTTTTTCTTAATAGTTTAACCAACTATAAAATCTCCTTTACGTTTTTCTTACCACCAATAACACAAAACTCAAAATATATAGCACATACTATAATCACATATTCCACACGTGTATTAACTCACTATTTACTTAAGCGATTCTTAAACCCCTTACTATATCACCATAGTTAATTAAGGCTTTAATATTTAAATTATATTATTCCATAATATAACTTCCAATTTAATATAGATTAACCAATAGTTATACTTGTTAGTTAATTCTCATAATTAACTAATTTATGCTTTACTATCTCAATCTAGTCATGGATAGCTTAAGCACTAATTAAAACTCATATTACATCATTCTAGTCGCTAGTTTATATATTCAAGGGAAAGGTGGTTATTCATTTAATGACACCACGTACTATGATAAAATAATTCTATAAATTATTTAATATCGATGGATAATTTTATCCACCTCCTTTACTTTAATTAAATTATCTCTATAACAAATATATATTAATAATATATTTATTAATCACAAAATCACATATTACATAGTTGATATTACCCTATGTAACATAATACTTCCTTCCTCATAACACACATATTTCTATTCGAACCCAATACATGTCTTAAGAATTTTATTTAATAAATTCTCAATTTAATAATTTCTAAAAATTCGGGTTCTTACATAATGTATTTAAGAATACACACTCATTCGATACGTAAGCTCGAAACATAACTTATCTCATGCACGTTCCCAATATGTATGTTAAGTGTATTCATAAGTCTATACAATCAGTCCATCTCAAATCATGAATTTCTTAATCAATATCGTCTTTATTTCATCTAGAAATTCTTTACGAGTTTAAAATTTTCATGCTATACTACCATCATACATATGAATACAATAAGCATCAATAAGACTCTATTTAATAGCTTAGAATAGTACTATAAGCAAGCTACAAGATCAGAAAGCAAGCAAAATATCCAGACCAACCTGCCCTGCTGCGCTGAGGTTAGGCTTGGGACAGGCACAGTTGCGCTGTCCCCTGGCCATATCAGACTTGGGCTTTTGTTTTCTTGGTTTCATTCCACTTTTTAGCATACCAGAGTGTTAACACATAACGATCATACATCTTAAGAGGTCTTGGACTTTCATAGGGTCATTTCAAGTCCACATTTACATATTATATATCTAGTTGGAATTTCTACGGAATTAAGGCCAACTAAGTTCATGAAATCAAAAGGTTAAATATATTAACCATTTAACCCCTTAAGAATGTTATACAATCTGTAATATGCATGCTCACAGTTATCCTTATCATTAACACATAGTTATTATCATACATTCCATGAAAACTTGTTTAAAATCATGCTTGAACACTCTCTTTAAGTCTAGCTTGTTATGCAAACATATAGATCATGATTAGGAATACTAGCATGCCATCCTATATGTTCAGAATATATCTACACCATATTCATGCAACTTAGTTTGCAAAAAGTCCGAGTTTGCTTTTGAAATCATTTTAACTTAAGCTAAAGTAATTCAACACGTGTATATCAATTTGAATCACATTTCATATATAGCTAGACCATACACACATGCTCACAAAGTCAGAACATACGATGCTATAAGTTTTATCAAATTGGTTTTCAAAA
Source organism: Panax stipuleanatus (assembly GCA_020205555.1). Classification (NCBI taxonomy): domain Eukaryota; kingdom Viridiplantae; phylum Streptophyta; class Magnoliopsida; order Apiales; family Araliaceae; genus Panax; species Panax stipuleanatus. The sequence goes on from CM035119.1 coordinate 40,751,581, forward strand.
ATTTAAGTTTTCTTTTTAAAAATGCATACTAAGGAAAGTAGACAATTCATGATATATATGGTGACTCTAGACCACAAACTAAGCTTATATTCATGCATATTTAAGTTAAACTAACATGCTAAGCTTATCAGTTTACAGCAGAAATAAGAATCCTGGACTGGTGCCCGGCGCAGCTGCGTAGGTTTGCCTTGCCGGATGGGCGCAGCTACACCCTTCCTGTGTAATTCCAGGAAAGGCTCTGCAATTGCAGAACTCAAACCCAATTTTGAATTTCTTCACACAACAAGCTTCTATATCAGCTACATTGTCCCCATATATGCATATTAACTTAACTAACAACATGCTAACAACTTCTAAGCCAATTCACAAAGGTTTTCATGAAATTTAATAATTTGATTAACTTGGAAATTAAGAACATAGAATATGAAGAATACCTTTGTTAATGCTTTAAAATGAAAATCCCTCCAATCTCAGATTGTTACCTCTCAATTATCAGACTCACACTCTCAACTTGTGTTTATCAAACAATTAGCAACTAGAGAAATGAAGAGAGGAGCCTCAATTTATAGAGGATTCATTACCCAAAGTTGGGTTTTGCACATTGAATTAAACTAATGGAATGAAGAAAAAAACCAAGGGTTTAAGAGGATTTGGTGAAAAGAATCCACCAACTCCTCCTCAATCTCAGCTATCTAGCCATCATAAGTAGGCTTGAGTTTACGCAATATAGAAGTAGGCTACTGTTATGTACTGATGAGCCACATAATTTGGGACAATTGATTTAGTTACTCAGCATTAGCATAAATGATACATGTATACATAGTTTTAATTCCTTTTGGGAATACAAATGTAACCTTAATAAGATAATATTATTACATTGTGATAGGTTGGGGATATTTATATACATTATCATATAATCCATATACATTAGTTTAGTCCCAATAACATTTACAATCATTCTGAATATAATTCAGTTGGGTACTAGCAACCCATTATTTCCACAAAACTTTATTATTTTAAATCCACATAAATATTTAATTTGCTTAAATTCATTTTTTCCCATATATTTATAATTCACATTTATTTGACCCACCACACATCATGATGTCTCAAGTTTTTATATAACATGTAAACACATTGTAATGTCACACCTTATTTTTGTTAGAGTTTATGCCCTAGAGGCCAATTTTTTGATGTAATTGCTTAACTTTTTTTGATATTATATTTGACTGAATAAATGAATTATTTTATTATGATTTTATTTACTGCATTATATAAATGTTAGCATAATAAAAGTCCTTAAAATAGTGATACAAATTATATAGCTTCAAGTATGTGACTTGAACATGAGATCATATAATTACAATTAGTATCATTACTCTTAAATGTCCCTAGTCGAGTATCATTGTTAATGGGACAATAATGATACATTGAGACTAGTATGTGGGTTGACTGGTGGCCAAATCTCATTGGTCATAAATATATGAGTTATTGAGTCAATGCATAGGTACATGTTAGAGAATAATGTACTGGACAGACCCACCATGAGAATTCTACATGGAGTATTATGCAGAGTGTCATAAGCAATTCTTATAGTGACAATGATGTAATGATCCTTCGACCTGAAATCGCTATATTACTACACGGGAATTTATGTACTTTGATATCATCAAAGATCACCTTTAATAGGGTGAACAATAAAGGTGATTATTGGGTACATCATGAATCGTGTGAGGAATATGAGTGATCTAGATGAAATTTAACCCTCCTATATGTATTAGGGGTGATATCCATAGGCCTTTTGATTGAGTAGGACTATGAAATGCATGGCCATGCTCAAATAGTAATTTATTTCATATAGTCTACTCATTGATCAAGAAAACTTAGATTAAATTATGAAGAGTATGACACATTCCATGCCTCGAGTTTAATCTAGGATGTCAAGGTTAAAAGGATTAAATTACATTAAAACATTGGTCACTAAAAAGTTGTATCGAATCACCGATCTTATTATTATTTGGGTAGCAGTGATGCATTAATAGATGTCACTCATTGTTTATAATTTTATAATATGATTTTAAAATTATTGCCAACATAATAATAACTTATAGGGTCACACACTTAGAACGTAATTAAAAGGGAATTAATTTAAATTATAAAGATTTAAATATGTCAATATGATTGATAGTATTTAAAATTACAATTTTAAATTAATAGGATAATTTGTATATATATGTATATTAATTAAGAAAGACTTAATTAAGATATAATATATATAAATTCGGATTTTACTTTTCTAATTGGATTAGATTTTTGATTAATTCTTTTTAACTGCTATATATATATATATATATATATATATATATATATATAGATATGATATATCAGCCATTTTAGGAAAAGATTATTAAAAACCAAAACCCTAGCCGCTCTTAGAGAGAGACTAGAGAGAAAAACGTGAGAAAGTCCATATTCTTGGTGGCTAGTACCGCAGCTTTCTTTGCTGTAGATCGTGTAACGATTCGCGGGGCGTTCGTGTGGATACCGTAGAGGCGCAGTTCCGTTGGATTGCGTTGAAGATTTGAAGATGTTCCAAAATTTCCATCGTCTCCATTCAAGCTTGGATAATCGATAAAACAAATCTAAACCTCTAAATTAATATGTTTTCGCATGAATCCTGTTTTAGAGTTTCAGAAATCGCTTTGAAAATTTTTAAATTCCGCTGCGTTTACGTGCCGAAATCCCTACAGTGGTATCAGAGCTACTTGCGAAACGATTAATTCAGATTACGTGTTTTAATTGTATTCGATATATATGATATATAATAATGCATATTTTTCGATCTGAAATTGAATATATGATATTTTGCATGTATGTGTATTCTGGAAATCTGTAATATATATGCATGTGTATGATGTTCTGATAATCGTATCCTAGAAGGTGGAATAACAATACAACTTCTGTTCTAATTGTATTAGAAGCATGAAGATTCGGTTTAATATGATTAATCAAAACTGGACATATGTGATATGTTCTGGGTGTATTGTCATTATGAGTGTTTTGGCGGATTGTATATGATTCTGGAATTGTTTCAGAGACCCCCCCTTGGACCCCCCCGTCGTAGCGCACGATGGTCGTGACCCTAATATTTTATATATAGTTTTCTTTAATTATAGAAATTGTGTCATGTGCTTATTGTGATATGCATGGTGCACAGTTATGGCCCTTTTGACCCATAGGTTAGTGGTTTTTGGTTTTGAAATACGGCTTGCATGTCGTGCCTTTCTATAAATTCTGATGTAATATTCTCTTCTCATCTAAATCTCCTCGATTGTAACTCGAGGTTTCTTTATGTCATGTAATGTACAAATGTAACCTATCAAGATGACAAGATGATGATGGAGAGGAGACACATGCATGAGGAAGGTCCAAGGAAGCTACTATTTTGAAGATCTTTTACCACCTTAAATTGACCTTCAATCTTTTCATTAGCTTGAAAAGATTGACATAGGGTTGGGCCATAACTGTGACACATTTAATTTTGCACTTTATTTATGCTTGTATACGATATGATATGATAAATAATGTGCATGCTTAATAAGATTAAAATTGGTGAGATCTAAATTAATTAATAAAATCCCTCATAAAATTATTAAGTCTAAATCAGATGCCTTCCAATGAATAACACCCATCAAGACCTTGACCGATGGATGTAGGTTTGCCAACTCAAAGTACCCCATTTATCTTGGTAAGATGTGATAGGATAATTGTGATATCCAAACTGTTAAAATCATTGGGCCCGACTTAACTAAGTTATCTCAATAGGATTGTGGACTTAGAGGCATAGAGTTTGGGAGGTACCATTAGATAAACTAGAATAAATGTTGTTCACCAAACTATCTAAGAGTTATATATGATATAATTGACAAAGGGTTGTCTACCTAAATAATTATGTTTTGAGAGATTAGCCAAAGCTAACTTAAGGCGTAATGAAATACAGATCTTGGCTCACTAGAAAGATTTAATAGAAAATGCTTCCCGAATTAATGGTGACGACTATTAATTTGAATAAAATAGTGGGAGATATATTTTGAATGTACTATTATCAATTACATAATATCAAAACTCTATAATTTAACTTATCGTTTTTGCACTTATAAATTGTAGATATCAATAGCAAACAACAACACAAATAGCCTTTCACTACGATCAGTCCTTGAGAAGGAAAAACTGAGTGGAATTAATTTCCTAGACTGGCATAGGAACTTGAGGATTATCCTCAAACAAGAGCGCAAGCTATATGTCCTCGATGGGCCCATTCCTGCAGGACAAGCTAACACTGCACCACATATAGAGCATAATGCTTACAAGAAGCATCAAGATGATGCTCTGGACGTGAGTTGTCTCATGCTAGCAACTATGAACTCTGAGCTTCAGAAGCAACATGAGTTAATGGATGCTTATGAGATAATCGAGCATCTCAAGAAATTGTTCGAAGGGCATGCTCGACAGGAGAGGTATGATACAAGCAAAGCATTGTATCATTGCAAGATGGGTGAACGTGATCCAGTTGGTCCACATGTTCTAAAAATGATTGGGTATATTGAGTACTTTGATAGGTTGGGTTTTCCTATGACTCCGGAAGCCCAAACTGATCTTGTTTTGCAATCTTTGAACAACAGCTACTCTCAATTTGTTATGAATTACCTCATGAATGAAATTAAGAAACCACTTACTGAGTTGTTGAGCATGTTAAGAACTGCCGAGAACAACATGAAAAAGGTAGGACCCGCTCCCATAATGATGGTGCAAAAAGGGAATGCTAAGGGAAAAGGGAAAGGGAAGAAGAAGATAGGATCTAAATCTGGTGCCAAACCCAATTTCAAAACCAAACAGGCTTTAAAACCTAAAGGTGGGGTGGCTAAAGAAGGTGATTGTCACTTCTGTGGAAAACCTGGACACTGGAAGAGGAATTGTCATGCTTATTTGGAAGAACTGAAGAAGAATAAAGGAAGTGTGACTTCTGATTCAGGTTTATATGTTATAGAAGTCAATTTGTCCACTTCTACATCATGGGTATTGGATACTGGATGTGGTTCTCACATTTGTGTTAGTGTATAGGAACTCCAAAGGAGTAGGACTTTGGCCAAAGGAGAAGTTGACATACGAGTTGCGAATGGAGCAAAAGTTACTGCACTAGCCGTAGAAACTTATCATTTATCTTTGCCCACTGGGCTAGTATTAGAATTAGAGGATTGTTATTATAAGCCTGCTATGAGCAAAAACATTATTTCTGTTTCCTGTTTGGACAAGAAAGGTTTTTCATTTTTAATAAAGAACAACAGTTGTTCGTTTTACTTAAATGAAATATGTTTTGGTGTTGCACAATTGTTTAATGGTCTTTATATTCTTGATTTAGAAATGCCTATCTATAACATAAATACAAAATGATTTATATCAAATGATTCAAATCCGACATATCTCTGGCACTATCGTTTAGGCCATATAAATGAGAAACGCATATCCAAACTCCATAAAGATGGGTTTTTGGATTCATTTGATTTTGAATCATATGAGAAATGCGAGTATTGTTTATTAGGCAAGATGACTAAAGCCCTTTTCACTGGTCACAGTGAACGGGCTAGCGATGTATTGGGACTTATACATAGTGATGTATGTGGACCCATGAGTTCGTTAGCAAGAGGTAGGTTCTATTACTTCATTACATTTATTGACGACTTCAGTAGATATGGATATGTGTATCTTATGAGACACAAATTCGAATCCTTTGAAAAGTTCAAGGAATTCAAGAATGAAGTTCAAAACCAATTTGGTAAAAGCATAGAAGCCCTTCGATCCGATCGAGGATGTGAATACTTAAGCCAAGACTTTGATGACCTTCTAAAGGAGTGTGGTATTATATCACAGCTAACTCCACCTGGAACACCACAATGGAATGGTGTGTCTAAGAGGAGGAATCACACCTTGTTGGACATGGTACGATTAATGATGAGTCATGCAGATCTTCCAATAAGCTTCTGGGGTCATGCCCTAGAGACAGCTACATTCACACTTAACCGTGTTCCTATAAAGACGGTTCGGAAGACACCATATGAGATGTGGACTGGGAAACGTCCTAGTATGTTGTTCATGAAGATTTGGGGTTACGAGGCATTTGTAAAACGTCTGGCTTCTGACAACCTCGGACCCAAATCTGACAAATGTAATTTTGTGGGATACCCTAAGGAAACAAAAGGGTATTATTTCTACAAACCTTCTGAGAACAAAGTGGTTGTTTCTCGAACTGGTATTTTTCTAGAAAGAGAATTTGTCTCTAAAGGAAACAGTGGGAGGAAAGTACAACTCGAAGAAATTTGGGAACCACAAAATATCATTGAACCTGAGTTGGAACATGAGCAGGAACCACAAGATATTGTGGAAAATGAACCTGCTCAAATTACACGAGGCATTCGTAGATCTGGTAGGACACGCCAAGAGCCCAAGAGATATTATGGATTTCTTATGACTCAAAACGGCGATGTGATGCTCATAGACCATGATGAGCCTGCTTCCTACCAAGAAGCTATGAATGGACCAGATTCTGAGAGATGGATTGAAGCCATGAAATCTGAGATGGACTCTGTGTATACTAACCAAGTATGGACTTTGGTTGATCAACTCGAAGGAGTAAAACCAATCGGGTGCAAGTGAGTTTTCAAGAAGAAAATCGACATGGATGGTAATGTACAAACCTATAAAGGCCGACTGGTAGCAAAAGGTTTCAAACAAGTTCAAGGTGTTGACTATGATGAAACCTTCTCTCTAGTGGCAATGGTTAAATCCATCAGGATCTTACTTGCTATTGAAGCCTTTTATGATTATGAAATCTAGCATATGGATGTCAAAACTGCTTTCCTTAATGGAAATCTCCTTGAGGATGTGTACATGACACAACCTGAGGGTTTTGTCGGTCCAAAGGATGCGGGAAAGGTATGTAAGCTGCAGCGATCCACTTGTGTATATAAGAAGGTTAGTGGGAGTCACATTGTATTCCTGGTATTATATGTTGACGATGTGACGCCTTCAAATTCGAACCGCCACAGAGTCTCGAATTCGGTTCGTCACGTTCTATAATCTAACACCATAATAATAATACGACTAAATATCGCATTGCACAACGGAATAATACACAACACTACTACCGAATAGATTATATTTAATTAATATAATTTATTCACATCCCAAGGTCTCGCAACTTAAACATCGATTACATAACTTAAACATATTTTAAGCATATATAAACCTAACTAATACATAACAGCATAAGTTCTTATTATAATCATAAAGTGCTACTTAATATGAAGCTATTCAGTAGCCTTACCCTTGCCCTTATCGGTGCCCGAGGGTCCACACTGCTCTGCCTTAACTGAAATATTTTAGGAAAAGCAAGAATGAGCAACAAGTTTGCTTAGCAAGTAATATAACAATAAGGGTGAGTGCCATAGTTTTTGAATCTCAAAAAGGTATAGCAAAGTATGATAGTTCAAGGATAGCAAGAAATATCAATAGTTCTCAATAACAGTCGCTAAGGAAAAAAAAATATCAATAAGATCCAATGCTAAATCAATTCAAGATTTCAAGATAATTGAATACTGAGCAGTCACTAAGGACTATGAACTTCTACAAGAATTAACAGAAATATACTGATAATCAAATAAAACAAGTACAACAGGTGATCAGCCTAAAGTACCCTATATTATGCATAACATTCAATCGTACTCAAGTGCGCACATCGGTCTCTCGACAAATATAATTTCCCTTCAAGGAAGGTTGTTCATCTCAGTCAATATAAGACTCCACACCAATCAATTGGTTTGGATAGCTTTCTAGTCATGATATAAGTCTAGCGGAATCAAATGGCATAGATCACTCTTTATAAGTTCAATATTTGATATTAAAGTTCGAAGAATATAATCGACTTTATCTCAACTATAAGACACGAATCATAATTCGAATAACTTGCTCACACAATAATAAGCTCAATACATGCTTAATAAGAATAGAGTTCAAGTACTTGCTTACAATATCCGTTGAATAAAGTAATGCTAGAGTTTAGGATACTTGCACAATAAAAGAGTATAAGTTAAGGAACTTGCCTTAAGCGTAGTTTACCAAAGTATAGCTTATCAACGCTTTTCGAATCCTATTATAACATAATTACGTATACAAGATATTCATTAGTTATGTACATCCAATACACAAACTCGATATGTAAGGTTATCATACACATACGATTCTAACTTAACCGCATAATCCTATACGTAAGTCATTACGTACTTTACATACACATAGCACAAAATCAGTTTCTAATACACTATGACATTAAAGAACATAGTTTGTAATCATATTCTGACTTAAAGTTATAAACACTTATCCAACACATGATCCTATCATTAGCATGCTCATTGACTCTTTGAAGACTGTACTGGACATGTATTACAGATTAAGGTATCAATATAAGCATGCATAACATTCTCAGATCACAAACAGAATAAGCAGTCTTCACTCCAGGGTGGCGTGGCCGTGCTAGATTTGAACTAGGGAGTGGCGTGGCCGCGCTGCTCCTAGTTCAAACCAGAGCTGAGAAAACAGAAGCATGGCCCAACTTGCACACCCTTGTACACATATGATGACACTTGCAGAATCATACATGTTATGATATTCATAACTAGGTTTGGTCTCTTATATATCTTGTTCTTTACATGATTCATTATCAGATTTCACAAAATCAAGGCTTTAAGTGTTCCTTAGACAAGGTCTCTCATGTTTAGTCCTTATATATACAACGAGGTCAATAAGTCTTAACTAAACATGCTTACATTATCTTAGTCATGCATTTTAAGTTGTATAGTTCTACTACATTTGGACTTGTTCTAAACCATACTCAACTAGCTTACCGTGCATATGACTAGTTAGGCATACATGTCAATCATGTCTACATGTATATTCATATCCAAATGTGATAACCAAAACTCAGAATACATGTAAGGTTGTTATCAACCCAACTAGTTTCCCAATTCTTAAGGTTTCCTTTTGAAAATCTTATGTTAACCAATCAAACATGCAAAGCTACCTCACTTACTATACATCATGCTTTAATACATTCATGCTAGACCACATAAGCATGCTCACAAGTTCCTAACTCAAAGTGTATATAGTTTATCAAATTCGTGATTGAAACTTTTAAGTTTCCATTAGTAGGTCATCGAAACTTATTCAAGCATGCAAGGTAAGTTCACATATTCTATATCATGCTTTCATATCCGCATAATAGATCATATAAGCATGATTTGAAGTTCAAAACTTAATGTATACATAGTTCATTTACACATAGCTAGTTTAGTCATTTACTTGAAATTTCCCTTTTTAAATCATGCTTTAATAGTTTATACCATCTCTAACATATTGGTCACATGTCAAGACATATCAGAACTTAATATGTTGATGCTTAAGGTCAGAATATACATTACTCCATGTTCACAAATTCTAGTTTTCAAATTGTTAAGTTTTCTTTGAATATTCATACTAAACCAAGCTAAAATGATTTACTATGACCACGACAACATCAATCCACATGTTAGGGTCATTTACATGCATACTCTATCTAACATAACATGCTCGGAATAACACAAGACCAACAAGATCAGTATTCAAGACTGGCAGCCAGCGCGGACGCGCGGTCATGTGCTATAGAAGTGGCGCGGCACTTCGAGCAGAAGCAAAATTTTTGGCTCTGTATCTGCAGAGCCTCGACACAACATTGCTAATTCCTGCAACTATACCAACTACATTGCTCTTAAACATACATACAAGCTCAGATAACTCATGAATAACCGTTACCAACCCAATTAGCAAGAATTCATGCACATTCAACCATTAATCAAAATTGAATTAAGAATACAATATCATGTTATACCTTTACTTTGAATTGGACAGAACTTCTCAAAATCAAATTACTCCCTCACACTCTCTATAGCAACTAAGCAAGTAATTCTCAACAACATAGAAAATGAAGTAGAGTGCTCAATTTATAGAAAACTTACTAACCATGCCAAGCCCTTACACCATGAATTAAACTAAGAGATTGAGGAATTGTATGAAGGGTAATGGAGAGTTGGTGAGTAGTTGTTGGATTCCATCATGAAGCCCACTCCTCATTGATCATGAGCTAGTTGTGGAGCTTGGGAGAAGAAGAAGGAATAGGCTCTTAGCCTTTTTTGCTTACACGTGAGAAGAGAATGAGGGGTGACTCTCATATTGGGACAACAATTATAAAGCTCAGCATATAGCAAGTGTTGTAATATAATTACTTAGGTTATACACTTATACCTAATATATACACTTTAGGTTATAATTTAATTTAGAGTCACAATGTAATTTCAAATGAGGAACAATATTACAATGTAGTAAATGTAATTTGTACATATATACTGTGACGCCCCCAGAATAGGTCCATTCAATCCAACCCATTCTGAGTTGCCAAATACATGGTACAGAATTCAAATACAAACTTCATATCATACGGTCGTGCAAAATACGACCACACAACTGTGAGTGTCAATAAAAATATGTAGAAAATATTAAGATTCAAACTAAGTCCTCATTACAATTATTATCACACTATTTATCAGAAATAGTGAGGACTACTACTGCTCTAACTCGGACCATCACTCTGTCCCCCGACTAGTTCCCGCAACATTCTCATTTCCTGAAGAGAACAACAGATGAAAAGGGTGAGCTCAACTAGCTCAGTAAAGAATATTATGACTAAGATAATGGAAAATAAATTATCGTTAGCCTTCAATAAATCAGATAAAATATAATGGACAACCAATCTTAGATCAATATTCGCAGCGGAAATAACAATTCATTAGAAGAGTTAAGCAGAGAATCAAGTCTACTATCTTCTATGATTTAAAAGTCCATCATCAATATTTTATCCCTGTAACATCAATCAATATACATCTCGAATCAAATATTCATCTTTGCACTACAGGCCAAAGATATTCATTTGTATCATCAGTGGTCATATTCATCTCAACACCTGTCATCTTTGCACTACAGGCCAAAGATATTTATCAGGTAATCATTCATCTTTGCTCTACAGGCCAAAGATATTCATCAAGTAATCATTCATCTTTGCTCTACAGGCCAAAGATATTCAGTTACATCACCTTTTAGGACTGAGAATGATGAAAAATATTTAAAAAAACGAATCCAGTGAGATAAAAGACAAAGACTAAGGATTCGTATTTTAGTATATCCAATTCAAAAATACCTCGTAATAATCAATTATGGAGCAAAATTCAAGAATAGAGCTCAAAACTTGGATACAATCAAAGATAGTAACCTTAACAAGCAATTTGGACAAATAGAAGAAAATTTATTTTTTTCGTGAATAGTGCCGTATACGTGAATAGTAACCCCGACGGAAAAAGTAAGAATTTCAACATAAAATCCATGACAATATTTCTGTATAATGATATTGAAAAGAATAACATCATTTACGAAAGAAAATAACATCCCTTACCTCAAAAAGATAGTACCTCTGACTGGAATATCGGATATAATACCGAAGGAAACTTGCACTGAATAGCAACACTCAAAGTATTGAAATACTCACAAAAATACGCTCGATATTATAGAGAGAGAAAACTTCTGATTCTGGTGTGATTTTCAATTCTAACCTAAGCACCCTATTTATAGGAAAAGCTTAGGATGCCAAAGGAGACTAAAATAATAAAATATTATTATTTTTAAAAAAAATTCCGCCGCCTGGCGGCTTCCCAAATTTTTAGATTTTCAACAAAAGTGGGGCCCACCCATTAAATAATATTTATTTTCCGAAACTTCAATACTTCATAATAAATAGCCCCTCATCAGAAAAATACAAATTCTATGTCCTTCTATAGGAAATTTAATTCTCTACAACTTTGCAGAAGAAAGTTTTTCCAAATTTCAAACATAAATTATCCGAAATCCATAAACAGATGATTTCTCACACCAAAATTTTGATAAAAACTCATCAGCGCCAATTCCTTCTTTAATATCCACAAAATCATATAAATTAATAATTAATTATTCACAAATAATATTATAGAACTACAATATTAACAACCAGGTCGTTCCCAGGAAAGAGGGGGCCTTCCGATAAGGACTTCTCCTTACTGGCGCGCAATTAAATAACCCCTCCTAGACAGAACTTCCTTAGACATTGTCAATAATGCTATCTAATAATTTTATTCAAATAATATGAATTATTGAGTTGATAACGTGAAATACTGTGCAATGACAATTATTGAATCAATACTACAAAATATCAACTGTAGCCATTATTGAATCAATCATATAAAATGGCAACGTAGCAATTATTGAGTCAATAAAATATCAATGTAACAATTATTGAGTCAATAATATAAAATATCAACGTAGCAATTATTGAGTCAATAATATAAAATATTGAACAGTAATTACTGTAGCAATAATTGAGTAATGGCTTCTCACGTAAGACTCAATAATTCGAAATACTGTGCAATACCGTGTGCTACTATGCAACACCGTGTATCACTGTATTTTAACCACCGGGTATTTCAACAGTACTAACGGTAACAACCACGCCGTTATTTTGTAAAAAGTTATTTCTGTCGCTTTCTATATCCGACAGTTATTTCGTTGTGGGGGCCCACAAATAGCTGCGCCATCGTACGAATATTCCCCGACAATAAGAATATTCCACGACCAAACGAATATTCCCCGACAACAAGAATATTTTATAACCACTTGCTCATTTTAAAAATGTTTGCACATTTCACCCATAACTTTCATATTTATCAAAACAACACCTTACTGTTTCGAAATAATATATAAAGAAAACTAAATCTTTATTCATAAAAGTTGGGGTCTTACATATACTCATGTACATTTTGTTAACACCAAATATAATTCAATTGGGTATTATCGCATTACTATATTATTAAATTATTGAAATCATTATTAAGTCACAATTGTTTACATAATTCATTATAGTATCAATAAGGTTCATTTTCAAATGTAGTCACCCACATATGTTGTCACATAATTGTTATTATTATGTAACTTTTATAGCTCAATAAATCTAGTTTATATATATTATATAGTTACATTGATGCGTCACATTACACTTCCTTTTTATTGTAGGTACTGTATATTATCACATATCTTGCACACATCAATTAAATGAATTATAATTCTAATCATGTAAATTATTTTATTCATTAGTATTCTATTTTTCACAATAACAATTAATTAATAATATAATATTAATTAATCATTCACTTCTTAATTCATTCATTCCTTAATTAAATTAAACCATCCAAATTTCCATTCTCATGCCACACAAGGCATTTCACATGTCTCATCATAAACTCCACATTTTTCTCAATTCTTATAAATTCAATTTGAATTAATTGGATTACTCATCTCACAACACATCAATATTTATATTCAAATGAATATTCATTTTCTTATTAATATTATTTTTAATATTTATTAGTAAAATTCACAGTTCTTACATCCTCCCCCTTATTAAAATTTCGTCCTCGGAATTGGTACAAGGTTACACAAATAGATGGGGATAATCCCTTCGCATCTTATCTTCTAATTTCCACATGGCCTCCTTGGCGTCGTGGTTTTGCCAAAGTACTTTTACAGAAGATATAATTTTATTTCTTAATGTCTGCTCTTTCCTATCTAATATCTGGACAGGAATTTCTTCATACGCCAAATTCTTCTCCACTTGAATGGGCTCGTAGGATATCACGTGTCTATAGTCAGGCTTGTACGGACGTAACACAGAGATGTGAAACACGTTGTGGATGTGCTCCAACTCGGGTGGTAATGCAACTTTGTACGCCACTTTGCCTACTCGCTTCAATATCTCGAATGGTCCTATGAATCTTGGACTCAACTTTCCTTTCTTGTCGAATCGTATTTTCCCCTTCCAAGGAGATACCTTCAAGAATACGAAACTACCGACTTTAAAGTCTCGGTCTTGTCGATGCAAGTCTGCGTACTTTTTCTGGCGATCTTGAGTAGCTACTAGTCTGGCTCTTATCACTGTCACCACGTCTGTGGTTTGTTGTACTAACTCTGGTCCGAGTATCCGTCGCTCTCCGACTTCATCCCAACATAACGGCGTTCTACATTTTTTCTCGTAAATGGCTTCGTATGGTGGCATACCGATACTCGCATGATAACTATTGTTATATGCAAATTCCACTAAGGGTAGGTGGTCATCCCAATTTTCGTTGAAGTCCATCACGCAAGTCCTAAGCTTGTCCTTCAGCGTTTGTATCGTTCGCTCACTTTGTCCGTCGGTCTAAGGATGATACACAGTACTCAACCTCAACTGTGTTCCCATTCCTTCTTGCAAGCTTTTCCAAATATTTGATGTGAAGCGCGGATCGATTAGAGATAATTGATACCGGCACTCCATGTCGTGAAATAATCTCCTTTACGTAAAGACTCGCTAACTGGTTCAAGATGTATCTGATCTTGATTGGTAGATAGTGTGCGGTCTTCGTAAGTTGATCCACGATAACCCAAATGGCATCATAACCTTTCTGCGTGACTGGAAGTCCCACCACGAAGTCCATCATAATGTGCTCCCATTTCCACTCTGGTATTTCCAATGGTTGTAGTAAACCACTCGGCCGCTGGTGCTCTCCTTTAACGCGTTGGCAAGTCAGACATCTACTAACGCACTCTTCAACTTCCCGTTTCAGATTGGACCACCAAAAGTGTTACTTTAAATCTCGGTACATCTTTGTGCCTCCCAGATGAACGGAATACGTCGTATTGTGTGCCTCATGCAAAATCTCTTCTCTCAATTTGGTTACCGCTGGCACCCACACTCTCCCTTCGAATCTCAAGATACCGTCTTTATCCATTCAGAATCTTTCTTCTTCATTTTTTGCGATCCTCCTTCTAATTTTCTCGCACTCTTCATCCTTTTCTTGCGATTCCTTTACTCTATCCAACAAGGTTGGACGAGCTACCATTACTAATAATTTTTCTTCAGACCTCTCCGGTCCTTTTAGCTCTATCTCTAATTTTTCCATCTCTCTTATTAACTCCTCTTGAGTCGTCAAGTGAAACAGTTTCTCCCTACCTTTTTTGCTCAGAGCATCGGCAACTACGTTTGCCTTACCCGGGTGATAAAGAATATCGCAGTTATAATCTTTGATTAATTCTAACCACCTCCTCTGACGCATATTCAACTCCTTCTGTGTGAAGATATATTTTAGACTTTTGTGGTCCATGTATATCTCACATTTCTCTCCGTACAAATAATGCCTCCAAATCTTCAATGCAAAAACTACTGCCGCTAACTCTAAGTCGTGAGTAGGGTATCGCTTTTCGTTATCCTTTAATTATCGTGATGCATACGCAATAACTTTTTCGTGCTGCATTAGCACACAACCAAGTCCTTTGTGCGATGCTTCACTATACACCACAAAACCTCCCGCATCGTCAGGTAATGACAACACAGGCGCCTCGCTTAATCTCTTCTTCAATTCTTGAAAACTCTCCTCGCACTTTTCTGTCCATACAAATTTCACTGTTTTTCTCATCAGATTGGTCAACGGGGTTGCTATCTTAGAAAAATCTTGGATGAATCTTCGATAGTACCCAGCTAACCCTAAGAAACTTCTCACCTCTGTTGGTGTTCTCGGCTGCTCCCAATTACTTACTGCTTAGACCTTTGCAGGGTCTACTGAGATTCCATTCTTATCCACCACGTGACCTAAGAATTAAAACTTTTCCATCCAAAACTCACACTTTGAAAATTTCGCAAACATCTTCTCCTTCCTTAGTGCCTCCAAAATAATTTTCAGATGTTCGACGTGCTTATCCTCTATCTTCGAGTAGATCAAGATATCGTCGATGAAAACCACCACAAACTTATCCAAGTAGGTCTTGAAAACTCGGTTCATTAAGTCCATGAATGCTGCCGGAGCATTATTCAGTCTGAATGACATTACCAAAAACTCGTAATGTCCATAACGGGTTTGACATGCAGTCTTAATTATGTCTTCTTCTCGTACTTTTAATTGGTGATAACCTGTCCGTAGGTCGATCTTCGAGAAACACTTCACTCCCTTCAGTTGATCAAAAAGGTCGTCTATCCTCGGTAACAGATATCTGTTCTTGATCGTTACTCTGTTCAATTCTCGATAATCGATACAGAGCCTCATTGATCCGTCCTTTTTCTTAACAAACAACACTGGTGCTCCCCATGGAGACACACTTGGTCGTATGTAACCTTTATCTAATAACTCTTGCAGTTGTATCATCAATTCTTTCATTTCTACCGGCGCCATACGGTATGTGGCTTTCGAAATCGGTGCAGTTCCCGGTGCCTGTCTGGCGAAAGACCAGGTAGATCGTCCAGAAATATATCTTGGAATTCATTCACTACGGTTATATCCTTAATTTTTACTCCCTTTTTTTGAGTATCTACAATGTAAGCTAGGTAACCTACACATCCTTTCCTTAACAATTTCTTTGCCTGCATCATCGTAAGACAATACGATTGCTTAAGCGATGAGCTACCATAAAACTCTACCTTAGACTTACATGGAGTCTGAAGGTTCACACATTTATTCTGACAGTCAATTATCGCAGCATGGTTATACAACCAATCCATTCCCAGTATTACGTCAAATTCTTCCAATCTAATTGGAATCAAGTCTACGCTCAGTTAATGTTCTCTAATGTTTGCGCGATAATTTTGGTAAACGAATTCTACAGGGATTACTTCCTTATTCGCAACTTCTATGTTCAAGGGATCTTCTAATCGTTCTCGGGGTGTATTAAGTCTACTAGCAAATTCTTCAGATACAAAAGAACAAGTGGCACCCGAATCAAATAATACATATGCATTTATATCATTGATTGGGATTATACCTGACACCACGTCCTTTGCAGCTACTGCGTCCTGGATGGTCATGTTAAAGGTCCTAGCGGTTGGGCGATTGGATTGTGCCAGTCCATTGATCATCAGTTTGTTTCCCCCTTGTTGGCTGCTACCTCCGCCACTTCCCTTCTTCGGGCAATCCTTCATCCGGTGCTCCGTCGAGCCATAAGCAAAACATCCTTGTATCTTCTTTAGTTTTGGGAAGTTGGCTGAAATGTACCCCTCCTGACCGCAGTTGTAGCAAGTGACGCATCCCTTCCAGCACTCACCTTGGTGATTCTTTCCACATTTTGGGCATCCCTCTGCCCTCTTCTTAAATCCTCCACGAAAGTTTCCCTACTGATTGTTGTTGTTTTTGTTGTTGTTGTTGTTCTCCCACTTCCTTTTTCCAAGTTACTTCCTCCACTGCTGCTTCCTCTTCCACAGTTTTCTCCTCCCGTGTTCTTACCCATCTTTTCCTTGTTATATAAACTTAAGGCTTCACTGCCACCTTCCGCAATGATCGCCTTCTCTAGCAATGTCGCAAAGGAATCAATTTGAAGAATTGATACCTTATTAAATAGCCAAGGCTTCTGTCCTTGTTCAAAATGTCTCGCCTTCCTCTCTTCGTCTCCTACTTGGTGTTCTGCAAACCGCGCTAGTTCATTGAACTTAGCCGCATACTGCGCCACCGTCATATCACCTTGCTTCAGTTCTAAGAACTTCACCTCCATCCTATTCTTCATGCTTTTCGGGAAGTAGTTCTCGAAAAATAGAGTCTTGAATCTATCCCAAGCTATTATCCCTTCTCTGGCTCTCTGTTGATTAGCCTCCCACCATTAGTTGGCTTCGCCTCTCATCATATATGTAGCAAACACAGTCTTCTGTTCTTTACCTACTCGAGCAATGGTGAAAGCCTTCTTGATCTCTTTTATCCAGGTCTGCGCAATGAACGGGTCGGTAGTACCCTCAAACTCTGGGGGTCCTACACTCCTAAAGTCCTTAAAGTTTGTCACTGGTACTGTTTGAGGATTGGGGCGAACGGGTTCATTGTTCCTTCCCCTAAGAGCCTCTCCTAACAGATCAACTAGCTTCTGGATCGGGTTTACTTGTTCCCTTTCATTGTTAACTGATTCCTCAGGTGCAGTTAATCTACATCTGGGCGGCATTTTCTGCATCACACAATTTTTCATTTTATTAATACTCAATATTATTACTTAAGTATTTATTTAAATACTAAAAAGAATAAAATTATAACACGTTTCTGAAATAAGCTTCATTTATATTCATATGCCAAATTGTTTCATTACATGATCATCCCTAACATATTTCTATAAATGTTATCACATATCCCCTAATATCACAAAAGATGGGGAAAACACTAACACACTACCCCTCTAACAAAAGCTTACTCGGGGTTTACATCACTATCCCATATCTTACACAAAAGATTAGGATTTCAATACAACATATACATCACATGAAAGACACTACTAAGCTATTACTAGTCTAGCTAAGTGTCTCATCCCATCATCCCATGCTCCATAGCACTCTTATACTCGATCTGCGCTATGTACGCCATCAACTCTCGGCTCATAGTATATAGGGTCTGTCCCTGCTCCGCTAGGTAGTGGTATACACCATCGATCACCCTCTCGAAAGCTGAACGGAACACATACCCCATCTTGTTCATTTTCCTCTTCTTGCATCTGACCTCATCCTCTAGGTCGTCAGCTCTCTCGTTAGCCGCTTCTCGCTTCTCCTCGAAGTGGATCCTATCCATAACCTCCAACTCTAGCTGAGTACGGAGTGCCTCTTTCTTAGTCTTTTCACTTAACTCTCTCTGCTCGACCTCTTCTAACTTTCCTGCCAAGTCTACATTTTTGGATACCGATCTGTGGAATAAGGTTCCCATCTGGATCCCTATCTCCCTAAGGTAAGCAATCTCTACCTCTAACTTCTGCATGGCCAGCTTCCTCTGATGGTCCTCATCCCTCAGGTTCTGGAACTCGGACTCTATCTCTTGGGCCTCAGCCTCCATCTCCTGCACTCTGTAGTCCAGCTCTAAAATACGCTCCTTGTACTCTCCCAGCATCTGCTCCTCCAAGTTAGGCTCGTAAGAGTCCTCCATGGGCTCCTCCTCTGCAGGCTCGTCCTCAACAGGATCGTCCTTCATAGGCTCCTCCTCTGGATCAAACTCCACCTCGATCTCATCCTCGTCGTCAGACTCGGATTGTGACGAACTAGAATTTTGTAAAGATATTTGAATATTTACTAAAATAAATAAATATTTTTAATAATTTAATTATTGAATTAAATAATTAATTCATGAATTTGTGGTAGATTAATTTAATTATATGTGTGACATTAATTAATTTAATATGTAGTAATTTAATAGTTCAAAGAATATATTTAATTGAGTTTATTTGATTAATTGAATTAATTAAATAAGCATATGTTACTTTAGTTAATTTAATAATTAATTAATGAATTGACATAATTAATAAATAAAAATATTAATTATGTGACAATGTGATTTAATGTGAATTATCTTATTTTATTTAATTAATTTAAATAAAATTAATTAATCAATAAGTAAGATGACAATTAACTATATAGTAAATTAGTTTATTAAAATAAATGGGAAAAGAAAAGAAGAGGAAGGCAAATAAGGCCTTAAGAGAGGTTAATCCGTTTATTATACAACGGTATAATATATATACATATACGTATATGATTGTCAGACATAAGTTTATTTTCAAAGTCAGAGAAAAAAAAATTAGAAAAGTTCAGAGAAGAAAATAGAGAGATCGGGAAGAAGAAATTGAGAGTGAAAGGGAGAAAGAGATTTGAGAAAATCTTAAGTGTTGTCTTTGATTATCTTCATACTAACAAAGGGTAATCTTCTTTCAAAGTTTTTAAAATTATATTTTCTAAAGTTTTCATATACGAGTTTAGAGTTTTCTGTGAAATTGGGTTTCCCAATTGGGTTACGATAGGGCTTTATATATGGGTATGAGATCATAACGTGTTTTTCTAACATATAAACATATTTTAAAGGATCAATTTTATATAATTTGGCCTTAATTGGTTTTTCGAAAAGTTACAGAGTCTTCTACGATATTGTAAAATTTCTCTGTCAGTACTTATTTTTGGGAAATTAAAGTGTGAGGTTATTATATATGTGATCGTATATGTTAGTATTATGTGTTGGATCATGTATCCATGATTTACACTGATCACACCAAGTAATTTTGTTAATAATTAGGTTTATGAAATTATAGAGTATTGAATATGGGTGAATAACCCATATGGGTTAAATTAATGATTAAATCATATGTTTATATTTAAATTGATACATGACTATGATTGTATATGTTAAAACAAAGAAAATGGAATTGAAATGAATGGATTCGGTGCAGTAACGAATCCGTAAGGAGATTTTTTTTATGTTTTTCATTAAACTCTTGAAAGTTTTGAAGAACAGTGAAAATTTATGTTTTGATTTGTGTAATTACATGACTTGGAATGTTAAGAACATGTTATAAGTGATATATAATGTTCCTGTGAAGTTTATACTTCATGGGTAACATTATAAATCAGTGTATTGGTGTAAAATTTGAGAAAGTGGCCGAATTTCTGTGTTCTTCACGAACTGAAAATTCTGGAAAAACGTAGCCGCGCGGCAGCGCCGGGTACAAGGCTAAATGGGGCGCGGCCGCGCCCGTCTGAAATTTTTGAAAAAAATTGCTAAGTGTTGAAATTTGAGAAAAATATTTTTAATCTAATGAACATGAAAACATGTTATAAATATGATAGGATGTTGATATGAGTTTAATAAATTATGTTACGTGATTAATTAATGAATTAATTATGTGACTTAAATTATTATTTATAAACTTTAAATAATGTGATATAAATATGAAGATATTATTTTAAGTTTAATAAACATGAAGACATGTTATGTATGTAATAAGTTGTTAATACAAGTTAATAACTTAAGTTATGTGATTAATTAACAAGTTAATTAATCAACGTGAACCATTATTTGAAAAAACCTAATAATGAGTTCAAAGAACACTAATTGTAAATCAATAATCATATCGAACCTGTGATTAATTGATATTGTAAATGTGTGATAGGTAAGAGTAATTAAAGAAGTGAGTAATAACTGTAGCTTGTGCACGAGGCAAGTTTTCTATCCCTAACTTATTATTATTGTTGGGCAGGTTTCCTAAACTAAACTCTTTAAATTAAGCAATTGCTATGCTTAATTACTATTGTTGAGCAAATTCTTACTCTTGAATATCCAAGTTTAGAATTTCACATGAGATGCCATGATTCTTTTAAAAGTATCATTTAAGTGTACAATACTTATTTGATTGTATACCTTGAGAAGTTAATATTCAATTTGAATATCATTTATTGAGTTATCCAAACCAACTTTATTTGGTGTGGATTCTGATGTCAAACTGAGATGAACAACCCTAATATAGGGATTAATGAAGATGCTTTAAGCGTTAAGATAATGTGCACAGTATCAGTACAAAGGGCTGATCTCCCTAAGTACGAGAAGTAAAGTCTATAGTCTTATGACTGTTAAAGGTTTGAAAGGTTAATATACTTGACAACCTAAGACTCGGTTCAAGGTCTTAATGACCCTCAGAAATAATTTGATTCACGATTAATATTCTTGATTTAAAAGTTGAGAAGTAATTTGATTCACGATTAATATTCTTGATTAAAAAGTTGAGAATTAATTTGATTCTCGATTAATATTCCTGATTCAAAAGTTGAGCTATCTGTTAATCAGATTTCTTTCACTCGCATGTTATTATTTTCTTATTTTTATACTTGCGGGCATTCGTGCTCACTCTTGCATAATAACATTGCAGCTAATAATGAACGAAGTGATGTACTTTCTAGTAGCAAGGGCAAAGGAAAAGCTAACAAGTGTTGAAGACTTGTGTTGATGTTAAGAATGTAAAATTCAAGATTTATGTGTGATGACTTAAGACTTATTTATTTACTTTTTCGCAATAGAGATTTAAGGTTAAGTTTAACCTAGGATTTATGATGTATTATTATTTCAGATGATGATTTATTTATCTAATAAATGAATTTTATTATTTATGGGTAAATAGTTGTATGATATTGGAACAGTGAATACCAAATCCTGTGGAAATTAAGATACCGAATTTGGGGGTCACACGGATGATGCAATAGCCTGCACAGGCACAGCCTTTAGAGGTGCCTCGTATACTACATGTATATCTCTGGGTTCCTCCTATAATACCCGAGAATTTTTGAATATTATTAAATGAATATATTAATGAAAATGAATATTTATTTGAATATAAATATTTATGTGTTATGAGATGAGTTAATTCGAATGAATTCAAAGTGAAATTATAATAATTGAGAAGAATGTGGAGTTTATGATAAGCTCGTTGAAATGTCTTGTGTGGCACAAGAATAGATTCGATGATGAGTTAATTAATTCGAGGATGAATGAATTATTAAGTGAGCAATTAATCTATATTAATTGTTAATTGTGATTATGAGAAATATAATAATAGTATGATGATTTATTATTATCGCATGTAATAGTAAGCAAATTGTTTATAAATATAATAAGATTTATATTTATTAAATTGTTGAGGAATGTGATAATTTATCGTATAATAATACTTGATTAAAAGAATAGATTAATGAAGGATGGATTAATAATATTATTGATAATTAATTGATGAGATGAGTAATTAATATTGATTAATTGTCATAAGCGAGTAAATTATTAATATAATAAGATTATATTTACTCGGTTAATTGTTATGTGCAAGCATGCGATAATTAAAAGTATAACATATAGTAGTTACGCATATGTTATATAAAGTGTAGTTCAACACTTAAGTGTGACCATACAATTATACATAAACTATATAGTAAGAATTATTAAGTTGTGAAGGTTACATAGATAATGCTTATGTGACAATATGTGAGTGTGTGGACATTAAATTAGTACGTCATGAATATATTGTAAATAATTGATTAATTGATGATTACTTCAATATATAATTGAATAATAGAGCTGGAATAATATAGTAAAGAAATAATACACAATTGAATTCGGTATTAATGAAATGTACATGGATTATATGTGCAAAGTAAATTTACTACATTAAAGTATTAATTATGTGAATTACATTGTGACATTAAATTATAACCTAAGTGCATATATGATGTATAAGTGTATAAACTAAGAGTTATATTACATTGCCAAAATGCTAAGCTTGTATTTGATTGTCCCTCAATGAGAGTCTCATTCCATTCACGTGTATAGCATTATGAAGCCTAAGCCTATCTCCTCAAACTCAGCAAACTTAGATTATAGCAATGATTCAATGGGGAGTGGGATTCATGATTGCCTTCACCAACTAATTACCTACTTCTCCATAACCACCATGAAATTCATTATCCCATTGGTTTAATTTGAAGTGTATAAGCATTGTCTGGATATGGAATTCTCTATAAATATAGCCTCTTCTCCTTCACATTTTACTTTGCTAAGATAATACCAAGTTGATTGTAGAGGGAAGTGAGAGCTAGCATAGAAGCATTGTAAAGAGTATTTATCAGCAACTCAGTTGAATATATATAGCAGAGGTATATCACATTCTCTTGTTCCTCATTTTTGTTTCTCTACAAAATTTCAAGATTTTTGATTATGCCAAATTAGATTGTAAATGGATTGTAGATTGCCTAATAAGTATTGTACTAACTTATATACATGTTTGAACTAAAATATGGCGGTTTAAAACTATTTATGTGAAGAAAATTTGGAAATTGGCCTAACTTCTGCCGAAGCAGAACCTGCTCAACGCTGGCCGAGACCCGGCGCAGCTGCATCGATTTTGTACTAAGGCCCAGCGCAACTGCGCCAGTCTCTGAAACCATATTCTAATTTCGGCCTTAAATTGTTAGATGTTAGTTTACTTGTATAACTTAAACAAGCATGCTAAGCATGAGTAACACGTATATATGAGTACATATACCTAACGTAAGCATGTTTGACTATGATGGTATACATTTTGACGCAAAGGCTTATAGTTTAAAAATGCACTTAAGGTTTTATAATCGAACTTTAACATATATAAGTCATGTTGATATTCTAACCTTGTAAGCATGTTTGTGTGATTTAGAAATGCATGTTAACATGAGTATATAGGTTTCATGAGGTAGCATGAATATATTAAATCTCATTAGTGAACGATACTAACAAAGTATAAGCTTTGAACATGAACTTTGATATGTTATGTCGAGAGTTAATTTCTGATATTTTGAGCATACATGAGGGTGCTTTAAAAACATCACTAATATATCATGCATGTGCACACACTATGTAGATACCATGAAAGTTAGTTAAGTACGAATGAAACATGAATTAAGCATGTTTTCAAACCAATAACGATACTAGCTATGCACATATGACATAGAAACATGTGAGTATGCTTATCAACAAAATATATGACTACCCTATATGTTTAAATGACAAGCATGATAGCTTATGTGAATTCATGGAGTTGTATGACCCTAAGTCGTTAGAAACCGTGATTTAGAACTATATCATGTATGATTAAACTTGGATAGATTGAACAAGCATGGAAAGACCCTTCAACATGTATATATTCTATGTGATATCGTATGTTGATGCTTGAATCCGATTCTTGACAGTTAACTTATAGTAATGCAATGACTTGCTAAATAAAATATGTTTGGTATTGATTGTGGTCTGATGTGATAAAAATGATATGCGAATACGTTTAACTCAAAAAGAGGAACGTTAAGGATAAAGGACAATAAAAGTTATATTAGTCGAGATTTGTGAATTAGTATGATACTATACATGGTATGACTGTTTAGTAAGGTTAAAGACTTAACTTATATGTGGATTGTATATATATAAGATAAAGTATGATGTTAAACTATATGACTAATGGATATCATATATATATGTAACTATATTACAATAGGGATTCGAAAGTGTTGATTTATTTAACATGGATAGACTACGCTTAAGGCAAGTTCTCTAACTTACACTCTTTTACGGTGCAAGTATCCTATCCTTGTGTTTACTTTATTCAAGGAATATTGTTAGCAAGTTTTCTCACTTACTCGTTTAAATTGAATTAGTATGCTTATTGAATAAAATCTTATTCCATTTGAGTCTTATGAAAGCTATTATTCATGTTGAACTTAGTATTGTTCTTGAACATCGTGAAAGTGTCTACGCCATTTGATTCGGCTAGACTATATGCATATTTAGAAAACCATCCAAACCATTTGACTGGTGCGGAAATCTTGAAAACTGAGTTGGACAACCCTTATGGTAAGGGGAGTATATATTGTTGGAAGCCCCAACACACGCATGGAAATTATTGTGGTGTTATTCATAACATAAAGTATTGTAGACTGATCATCTATTATACTTATTTCTTTTGGGTTATCAATTTAATATTGATAATTCTAGTAGATGTTCAATAGTCCTTAGTAATTGCTCAGTATAAATTATTTTATCCAGTTGGATACATTGATTGCCTTTGAATTCATATATATCTGTTGATCTATATTGAGCTATCATTTCATATTCTAAGGATTTGATTTGAGAATTGTTGATACTCGTTATTCATGACATTATTCTTCTGGATTATCATTGAGATTATACCTTAGTATTTCAAACTCATAAAACTCTTTACCCTTATCGTATATTACTTGCTGGGTAATTTGTGCTCATTCTTGCTTATTTAAAACCTTTCAGTTAAGGCAGAACAGGGTGGACCTTCGGGCATCGATAAGGGCAAGGGCAAGGCTACCGACTAGCTTGTCCCTTTTATGTTTTAAAATCTTTGGTGTTGTATTAAGACTATTTTAGAACTATGTTTAAACTTAAGTAGGGTTATGTAATACGTCTTTATTTGATAGTATTATGTAATCTATTAAGTACTGTAGGTTGCGAGACTTGGGGGAATAATTATAATAAATCATTGTATATTATTCTAGATTTTCCACTGTGATAGTATGATTTAGTTATTGTAGTATTATTGTTAGAACGTGACGAACCAAATTCGAGAGGCCCTGTGGCGGTCTGAATTTGGGGGCGTCACAGGTTGGTATCAAAGCTGTAGTTATAAACCTTAGGTGCGAGTGTCCTTAGATTAAAACTTAGGAGAACTTAGAAGTTAGAAAGGAGATAAAACTCATGTAGAGTTTTCCTTGAGAGACTTAGTATGTTATGAAATGTAACTTCATACTATACAATGAACTTATGTTTTATTTAACATTTTAATGGAGTTGCTGTTTGTTTGTTTTGTGTTTGTGATTGTAGGATGGCAGACACAGGAGTACCTAGTAGAGTGGCCGAGGAGGAGCCCAGAGATATACATGTAGTATACGAGGCACCTCTAGAGGCTATGCCAGTGCAGGCATTTGCACCATCCGAGTCTGACGACGAGGATGAGATCGAGGTAGAGTTTAATCAAAAAGAGGAGCCTATAGAGGACGATCCCGTTGAGGACGAGCCTACAGAGGAGGAGCCCATGGAGGACTCCTATGAGTCTAATCTGGAGGAGCATATGCTAGGAGAGTACGAGGAGCGTATTCTAGAGTTGGACTGTAGAGTTCAGGAGCTGGAGGCTGACGCCCAGGAGAGAGAGTCTGAGTTCCAAAAGCTGAGGGACGAGGACCATTAAAAGAAGCTAGCCATGCAGGAGTTAGAGGTGGAGATAGCATACCTTAGGGAGGCAGGGATCCAGATTGGAACCTTATTCCACAGGTCGGTATCCAGAAATGTAGACTTGGCAGAAAAGTTAGAAGAAGTCAAATAGAGGGAACTGAGTGAGAAGACCGAGAAGGAAGCACTCCATACTCAGCTAGAGTTGGAGGTTATGGATAGGATACACTTCGAGGAGAAGTGGGAAGCGGCTAACGAGAGGGCTGACAACCTAGAGGATGAGGTCAGATGCAAGTAGAGGAAGATGAACAAGATGGGGTATGTTTTCCGTTCGGCTTTCGAGAGGGTGATTGATGGTGTATACCACTACCCAGCGGAGCAGGGACAGACCCTACATACTTTGAGCCTAGAGCTGATAGCTTATATAGCATAGATCGAGTACAAGAGCGCTGTGGAGTGCGGGATGATGGGATGAGACCCTTAGCTAGACTAGCAGTAGCTTTAGTGGTTTTCTTTTGTGATGTACATGTTGTGTTGAAATCCTAACTTTTTGTGTAAAGTGTGGGATATTTATGTAAATCCCGAGTAAGCTTTTGTTAGAGGGGTAGTATAGTAGTATGTTAGTGTTCCCCGTCTTTTGTGATATTAGGGGATATATGTGATAACATTTATAGAAATATGCTAGGAATGATCATGTAATGAAACGATTTGGCATATGAATATAAATGAAGCTTATTTCAGAAACGTGTTGTAAATTCTATTCTTTTAGTATTAAAAGAAATACTTAAGTAATATGACTGAGTAATAATAAGATGAAAATTTGTGATGCAAATAATGGCACCAAGACGTAGATTGACTGCACCTGAGGAGTCAGTTAATAATGAGAGGGAACAAGTAGACCCGATCCAGAAGTTAGTAGACTTGTTAGGAGAAGCTCTAAGGGGAAGGAACAACGAACCCGTTCGCCCTAACCCTCAACCAGTACCAGTGATAAACTTCAAAGACTTTAGGAGTGTAGGACCCCGAGAGTTTGAGGGTACTACCGACCCAATCATTGCGCAAACCTGGATCAAGGAGATCGAGAATGCTTTCACTATAGGTCGCGTGGGTGAAGACCAGAAGACGGTATTTGCTACGTACATGATGAGAGGCAAAGCGAACTACTGGTGGGAGGCAAATTAGCAGAGAGCTGGAGAAGAGATGATAACATGGGATAGGTTTAAGACGCTGTTCTTTGAGAATTATTTCCCAAAGAGCATGAAGAACCGAATGGAGGTGAAGTTCTTAGAGTTAAAATAAGGTGATATAACGATGGCGCAGTACGCAGCTAAGTTCAATGAACTAGCGCGATTTGCAGAACACCAAGTGGGAGAGGAAGAAAGAAAGGCGAGACGCTTTCAACAAGGACTGAAGCCTTGACTATTTAATAAGGTGTCAGTTCTTCAAATTGATTCCTTTGCGACATTGCTAAAGAAGCCGATCATTGCGGAAGGTGGCAGTGAGGCCTTAAGTCTTTATAACAAGGAGAAAAAAGGAAAGAATACTATAGGAGAAAATTGTGCTGGAGGTAGTAGCAGTGGAGGAAGTAATTTGGAAAAGAGAAAGTGGGAGAACAATAACAACAACAACAACAACAACAACAAAAACAACAACAATCAGTCGGGAAACTTTCGTGGAGGATTTAAGAAAAGGAGTGAAGCTTGTAATAAGTGTGGGAGGAGTCATCAAGGGGAGTGCTAGAAAGGAAAGAGCATGTGCTATAACTGCGGATAGGAGGGACACATTTTGCCCAACTGTCCAAAACCGAAGAAGATCCAAGGATGTTTTGCTTGTGGCTCGACGGAGCACCGGATCAAGGATTGCCCGAAGAAGGGAAGTGGCGAAGGTAGCAGCCAACAAGGGGGAAACAAATTGATGATCGACGGACAGGCACAATCCAACCGCCCAACCGCTAGAACCTTTAACATGACCATCCAGGACGCAGTGGCTGCAAAGGACATGGTGTCAGGTATAATCCCAATCAATGATATAATGCTTATGTATTATTTGATTCGGGTGCCACTTGTTCTTTTGTATCTAAAAAATTTGCTAGTAGACTTAACACACCCCGAGATCGATTAGAAGATCTCTTGAACATAGAAGTTACGAATAAGGAAGTAATCCCTGTAGAATACGTTTATCGAAATTGTGGCGCAAATATTAGAGAACATGAACTGAGCGTAGACTTGATTCCAATTAGATTGGGAGAATTTGACGTAATACTGGGAATAGATTGGTTGTATAACCATGCTGCATTAATTGACTATCAGAACAAATGTGTGAACCTTCAGACTCCGAGTAAGTCTAAGGTAGTGTTTTATGGTAGCTCATCGCTTAAGCAATCGTGTTGCCTTACGATGATGCAGGGCAAGAAATTGTTAAGGAAATGATGTGTAGGTTATTTAGCTTACATTGTAGATACTCAGAACAAGGGAGTAGAAATTAAAGATATATCCGTAGTGAATGAGTTTTAAGATGTATTTCCAGACAATCTGCCTGGTCTTTTGCAAGACAGAGAAATCGAATTCGTAATAGACTTAGCACCGGGAACGGCACCAATTTCAAAAGTCCTATACCATATGGCGCCAGTAGAAATGAAGGAATTAATGATACAACTGCAAGAGTTATTAGATAAGGGTTACATTCGACCAAGTGTGTCTCCTTGGGGAGCACCAGTGTTATTCGTTAAGAAAAAGGACGGATCGATGAGACTCTGTATAGATTATCGAGAATTGAACAAAGTAACGATCAAGAACAGATATCCGCTACCAAGGATAGACGACCTATTTGATCAATTGAAAGGAGCGAAGTGTTTCTCAAAGATAGACCTACGTACAGGTTATCACCAGCTGAAAGTACGGGAAGAAGGCATAACAAAGATTGCGTTTCGAACCCGTTATGGACATTACGAGTTTTTGGTAATGTCATTCAGATTGACTAATTCTCCGGCAGCATTCATGGACTTGATGAATCGAGTTTTCAAGCCCTACTTGGATAAATTTGTGGTAGTTTTCATCGACGACATCTTGATCTACTCAAAGACAGAAGAAGAGCACGCCGAACATCTGAAGATAGTCCTGGAAGCACTAAGGAAAGAGAAAATGTATGCAAAAATTTTTAAGTGTGAATTTTGGATGGAGAAGGTTCAATTCTTAGGTCACGTGGTGGATAAGAATTGAATCTCAGTAGACCCTGCAAAGGTCGAAGCAGTAAGTAATTGGGAGCAGCCGAGAACACCAACGGATATGAGAAGTTTCTTAGGGTTAGCTGGGTACTATCGAAGTTTCATCTAAGATTTTTTTAAGATAGCGACCCTGTTGACTAATCTGACGAGGAACACGGTAAAATTTGTATGGACCGAAAAATGCAAAGAAAGTTTTCAAGAATTGAAGAAGAGATTGAGCGAAGCGCCTGTGTTGTCATTACCGGACGATGCGGGAAATTTTGTGGTGTATAGTGATGCATCACACAAGGGACTTGGCTATGTGCTTATGTAACACAGTAAAGTCATTGCGTATGCATCACGACAATTAAAGGACTACGAAAAATGATACCCTACTCACGACTTAGAGTTAGCGGCAGTAGTTTTTGCGTTGAAGATTTGGAGGCATTATTTGTACGGAGAGAAATGTGAGATATACACGGACCACAAAAGTCTGAAATATATCTTCACACAAAAGGAGTTGAATATGCGTCAGAGGAGGTAGTTAGAATTGATCAAGGACTATGACTGTAATATTCTTTATCACCCGGGAAAGGCAAACGTGGTTGCCGACACTCTAAGCAGAAAAGGAAGGGAGAAACTATTTCACTTGACGACTTAAGAAGAATTGATAAGAGAAATGGAGAAATTGAAAATAGAGGTAAAGGGGCCGAAAAGGTCAGAAGAGAAGTTATTTGTAATGGAAGCTCGTCCGAAATTGTTGGATAAAGTGAAGGAATCACAAGAGAAAGATTAGGAGTGCTAGAAAATCAGAAAGAGGATCACAGGAAATGAAGAAGAAAGATTCCAAATGGATAAAGATGGTATCTTAAGATTCGAAGGGAGAGTGTGGGTGCCAGCGGTGATCAAGTTGAGAGAAGAGATTTTGCACGAGGCACACAATATGACGTATTTCATTCATCCGGGAGGCACAAAGATGCACCGAGATTTGAGGCAACATTTTTGGTGGCCCAATCTGAAACGGAAAGTCACAGAGTGCGTTAGTAGATGTCTGACTTGCCAATGCGTTAAAGCAGAGAACCAGCGGCCGAGTGGTTTACTACAACCGTTGGAAATATCGGAGTAGAAATGGGAGCACATTACGAAGGACTTCGTGGTGGGACTTCCAGTTACGCAGAAAGGTTATAATGTCATTTGGGTTATCATCGATCGACTAACAAAGACCGTACATTTTCTACCGATCAAGATCCGCTATAGTTTAAATCAGTTAGCAAGTCTATATGTAAAGGAGATTATTTCACGACATGGAGTGCCGGTGTCAATTGTCTCTAATCAAGATCCGCGCTTCACGTTAAATTTTTGGAAAAGCTTGCAAGAAAGGATGGGAACACAGTTGAGGTTGAGTATCGCTTATCATCCTCAGACAGACGGACAGAGTGAGCGAACAATACAAAAGTTGGAGGATATGCTTAGGACTTGCGTGATGGACTTCAAGGGAAATTGGGACGACTCCTACCCTTAGTTGAATTTACGTATAATAATAGTTACCATGCGAGTATCGACATGCCACCGTACGAAGCTCTTTACGAAAGAAAGTGCAGAACGCCATTATGTTGGGACGAAGTCGGAGAGCGACGAATACGCGGACCAGAGTTAATACAACAAACCACAAACGTGGTGACAGTGTCGCAGCTCAAGATCGCCAGAAAAAGTACGCAGACTTGCATTGACAAGATCGGGACTTTAAAGTCGGCAGTTTCGTATGCTTGAAGGTATCTCCATGGAAGGGAAAAATCCGTTTCGGCAAGAAAGGAAAAACTGAGTCCAAGATTCATATGACCGTTCAAGATACTGAAGCGAGTGGGCGAAGTAGCATACAAAGTTGCATTATCACCCGAGTTGGAGCACATCCACAACGTGTTCCACATCTCCGTGTTGCAACCATACAAGGCCAACTACAAACACGTGATTTCTTATGAGCCCATTCAAGTGGAGAAGAACCTAGCGTATGAAGAAATTCCTGTCCAAATATTAGAAAGGAAAGAGCAAACCTTAAGAAATAAAGTTATTTCATCTGTAAAAGTACTTTGGCGTAACCACGATGTCGAGGAGGCTACGTGGGAGTTAGAAGATAGGATGATGAGGGATTATCCCCATCTATTTGTGTAACCTTGTATCAATTTCGAGGATAGAATTTTTATAAGGGGGGGGGGAGGATGTAATACCCGAGAATTTCTGAATATTATTAAATGAATATATTAATAAAAATAAATATTTATTTGAATATAAATATTTATGTGTTATGAGATGAGTTAATTCGAATGAATTCAAAGTGAAATTATAATAATTGAGAAGAATGTGGAGTTTATGATAAGCTCGTTGAAATGCCTTGTGTGGCACAAAGAATAGATTCGATGATGAGTTAATTAATTCGAGGATGAAGGAATTATTAAGTGAGCAATTAATCTATATTAATTGTTAATTGTGATTATGAGAAATATAATAATAGTATGATGATTTATTATTATCGCATGTAATAGTAAGTAAATTATTTATAAATATAATAAGATTTATATTTATTAAATTGTTGAGGAATGTGATAATTTATCGTATAATAATACTTGATTAAAAGAATAGATTAATGAGGGATGGATTAATTAATATTATTGATAATTAATTGATGAGATAAGTAATTAATATTGATTAATTGTCATAAGCGAGTAAATTATTAATGTAATAAGATTATATTTACTCTGTTAATTGTTATGTGCAAGCATGCGATAATTAAAAGTATAACATATAGTAGTTACGCATATGTTATATAAAGTGTAGTGCAACACTTAAGTGTGACCATACAATTATACATAAACTATATAGTAAGAATTATTAAGTTGTAAAGGTTACATGGATAATGCTTATGTGACAATATGTGAGTGTGTGGACATTAAATTAGTACCTCATGAATATATTGTAAACAATTGATTAATTGATGATTACTTCAATATATAATTGAATAATAGAGCTGGAATAATATAGTAAAGAAATAATACACAATTGAATTCGGTATTAATGAAATGTACATGGATTATATATGTGCAAAGTAAATTTACTACATTGAAGTATTAATTATGTGAATTACATTGGGACATTAAATTATAACCTAAGTGTATATATTATATATAAGTGTATAAACTAAGAGTTATATTACATTGCCAAAATGTTGAGCTTGTATTTGCTTGTCCCTCAATGAGAGTCTCATTCCCTTCACGTGTATAGCATTATGAAGCCTAAGCCTATTTACTCAAACTCAGCAAACTTAGATTATAGCAATGATTCAATGGGGAGTGGGATTCATGATTGCCTTCACCAACTAATTACCTACTTCTCCATAACCACCATGAAATTCATTATCCCATTGGTTTAATTTGAAGTGTATAAGCATTGTCTGGATATGGAATTCTCTATAAATATAGTCTCTTCTCCTTCACATTTTACTTTGCTGAGATATTACCAAGTTGATTGTAGAGGGAAGTGAGAGCTAGCATAGAAGCA
Source organism: Panax stipuleanatus (assembly GCA_020205555.1). Taxonomy (NCBI): domain Eukaryota; kingdom Viridiplantae; phylum Streptophyta; class Magnoliopsida; order Apiales; family Araliaceae; genus Panax; species Panax stipuleanatus. Next base: position 40,785,061 of record CM035119.1, read on the forward strand.
TTGTAGAGAGTATTTAGCAGCAACTCAGTTGAATATATATAGCATAGGTATATCACATTATCTTGTTCCTCATTTTTGTTTCTCTGCAAAATTTTAAGATTTTTGATTATGCCAAATTAGATTGTAAATGGATTGTAGATTGCCTAATAAGTATTGTACTAACTTACATACATGTTTGAACTACAATATGGCTGTTTAAAACTGTTTCTATGACGAAAATTTGGAAATTGGCCTAACTTCTGTCGAAGTAGAACTTGCTCAATGCTGGCCGAGACTCGGCGCAGCTGCGTCAGTTTTGTACTGAGGCGCAGCTGCTGTAGACACTCAAAATTTTGCTTTGCCGTACTAACCCTATCGGAGGGTAAAAGCGTCATTTTACTTCGGAGACAACACCAAAGTAGGGCAAAAGATCCCGGTCATTTCGGAGACAACCCCGAGAATGGTGAAGAGGACCAATGAAGTCCAAACATACCGCAACCCGATCAAAGATCGACGAGCTGAGACAGTGATCATCGGAAACCACCTCAGCAAACCTTGAACGACGTACCATCGAGAGATAAGCCTGCGGACTAATATCTGGACCTGGAAGGAATCTCAGCTACGAGTATCAACTTCTCGAACCCTAGTTTAGTCAGACTCGATCTTATCTTGCAGTGTTCGTCAAAGACGGTCCGAAAGATCAAACGGCGGACGTCAGCTTCTGCCGAATTAAGACCGAAGGAGCAATAACCAAGTCGGGGGGTCCCATTTGGGTAGCCTTGACCATGTATGCGGCTACCCGGGACAGATTATAAACCCCCATCTTAGTTCATTTAGAAAAGAGGGAGATACATGTTTAGAGAGAGAGAGTTTTTAGAGAGATGGAGGCTTGGGTGGAACTCTTCTTCACATATTTGAAGCTCAATCATCCCACTTAATACATACTTGAAGCCGTCTTAGTGTTCTTACTTCATCTCGGGAGTCAAACCGCTTGTTCATGCGTCCCCCAAGGTGAAATAACGCACTTTTAGCTTCGATTTCTTTGTAAACTATGTTCAAATGATAGATTAATGAAGTATCTTGTTTGAATCTAGCTATACTTGTTGTATTTTAAGCATATCATGTAATAGTTGGTAGTTTTTACGTTTCTACCTGTTATTTTGTGCTTAATACGTTGTATATAGTCTTCGGAGGCTAGATATACCTCAAGCTAAGCCTAATCTAGCTCCCGAGAGGTTATTAAGCATGAAGCTTTAACCCGGGAGCTATAATGGCTTAGATCCATGGTATATCTATGGATTTATAGTTTTTGAATCGTCTCGGGTAACCCGTATAGCCCTAAATCTATATTTAGAGGTAAAAGGGAGATCGAATCGGCGTGAACGGTGATTTCGAGCGACGAAATCACTTAGTATCAAAGCCGTGGACGTTATGTATACGTAATATTGTATAAATCATGTGAGCCTAGGAATCCCGGTGTCGAGATCCCCGAATGGATCCGACTTGATTCCCACGATGGACCGATTTTTACGTTGTAAATGCTTTAAATACTGTAAATATCGATGTACATGTAATATTTTGATCTTGAAAATGAACTCGAGGGGTTAGTCTCGAGAGCTCGGATCCAAGATCCCGTGATAGTGAAAACTTTCATTACGGGAGCTCGGTTCATCGAGATGGCTTTTATGTCCGATGATGATCCGAACTTTCTTAACGCTTTAGCATACATATCATCAAAATGATTTCTCAAAGAAAAAACCACAAAGAGCTTTTGATGAAATAAAGCGATTCAGGGTAGATCACGTAATTAACATAAAAAATAAAAGGAAGTATCGAAGTCCTCGATTCCTAGTCGGGCAAAGGATTTGAAAACCTTACTTTCGAAAATATCATTTCAATTCATATATCTTGCTAAAAATGAACTTTTGGTTAAATCAAATCCTTCGTACCTAAGCGCAAAAGAGGTACAACACTACTTTCAAGTCACCAAAAAGACTTAGAAATCTACCAATAAAGCTTTCAAAATAAAACACACACACACACACACACACTTTTTGCATAAGAAAATCAATAAGATGCGGTACCGTGCTTGCACGGGAGTCGGGGGGTGCCTAACACCTTCCCCCAGCTTAACTTAGCCCCCGGATTCCACGAATCTCGAGTTTCAAGACCAAATCAAAGAGTCACGCATTGGACCATCTTGCAAAAAACTATTAAAACCCGGATGAGTTGGTACATCCACTTCCAAAATACTAACTGGCGACTTTGTCTCAATTGGTCCAATCAATAAAATCAATCTTTTAAAATCGTCGACACATATGTCGGTACCGGTTTCCTACGAAATTCACCCTTTAAAATGGAACCCCAAAGACAAAGTGAAAGCGAAAAGGAAAAGAATAAAAAAAGGAAATTGGGGCACTCCTCTCTCGTCCCACGGACCAGAGATGAGGGAAAATAACTCCAAAAGAGAAAAAAGAGACCTCCTCCATCAACAAAAAGGGAGACCGAGGACTTGATTTTTTGCCCGGCGTCGACAGGTGGCAACTCTACTGTGGATCAAAGAGGGCTTAAGCCGCGATCAAACTTTTTGATTTTCATTCTGCATATGCATTTGTGTGAATGATCTTTGTGTGTGTCAATATTTTAGCATTTTGTATTAGTGCCTCGCACAATATATTAGTGCTTCGCATAATGTCATCATATGACATGCGGTGAGGACTTGAATGTATGTTGTGTGGTACCTCCATTAGGGGCAATCCCGTCGGTTGTTTATTACTGGACTCCTATGGATGTTTCCATTGTGAGGCTCAGGAAAGGCACCACTCAGATCCCTCCAATCGAAATATGGATATTTTCATCAAGTAGATTGCGAAGATCTGGGAACCAATTTCAAACAGCCCATGAGAGTAACCCTAAGATAGGTCAGCCTCTGATAAATCAAATGCGCAGTGTGCTTCTTCATGCCCCATTTAAATTTTTCGCGTATATAAATAACCGTTATCTTGAACTGTCGTACATACATCTTTCACACCCTGTCTTCAATTCGACTAACTCGTTATATTGCAGGAAAAGATTAAAAAACCATTAAAATGATGCATAGCATATCATGCATCCCTATCCACCAGTATCCAGTCTAAACTAGATATCGATTGTTGTGCAGATTGGTCCTAAAACCGATCTCGAGCCAAAAAGGCTCTTTCACCAGTCCAGAAGGCTGAAGCAAGTTCATCAGAACCCATCCCAATATCTCGAGATGAATTCGAGGAGTTTAAGAAGCAAATGGCCGAGATGACGACCCTGTTAAAAGAATATTGCAAACTATCTCAGGAATCTAAACACAAGAGTTCGACTAAATCCTCTGTGCAAGGAGACATGAAAGTACCCAAAAAGGAAGGTGATACCCATACGTCCACACCTATATCTCCCCTCGATGTTGAAGTACCCAAGGAGGCCCCGATCCAGAAGATAACACGGGACATCACAAACCTCCGGGAGGACAGAGACACTAGAGACATTAGGAAGAAAGTTACACAGATATAAGACGCTATCCGATCTATGAAAGGGATGGGATCCCACGGGAGCATGAATTACTCGGATCTGTGTATTTTCCCAAAGGCGAGATACCCGGATAAGTTTCAAGTCCCCTAGTTTGAGAAATACAATGGACTGGGAGACCCGTACACTCACTTAAAAGTCTATATAGGTGAACTTGGAACTTACGCTGAGGTTGAAAACCTCAGGATGCAGCTGTTTCAGAAGAGCCTTACTGGTGAAGCCCACACATGGTACGCACGGATAGACAATTCCAAAGTCAGAGGTTGGGAAGATTTGGCCCATGCTTTCCTTAACCAATATAGTTTTCAATCCCAGATGGCACCTGATCGCTACCAGGTTACCAAAGTAAGAAAGCTGTGCAATAAATCATTCAGAGAATACGCGCAACGGTGGAGGCGAATGGCGGCCCAAGTCAACCCACCAATGAATGAGGGTGAGATGGTGACCACCTTCATTGATATACAAGAAGCCCCTTTCTATGAGAGAGTCCTCGCCGGGTTAGGAAAATCCTTCTCCGAAATGATCAAACACGGGGAAGTGGTAGAAATGGGTTTGAAGTCTGGAAAAATCAAAGACCTCGCTTCTTTGGAAGCCGTAGCTGAGCACATACAGCCGGGAAATTATGCAAGTGCTCCTAAGAGAGGAACAAAGAGGAAGGAAGAAGATATCTCGTTAGTATTGCAAGGACAATATGCTAACAAGAGCCCTAACTCACCTATCCAGAGGCAGAACCCTCATCCAGCGAATTTTCAACATCCTACAGCAATGAAAGTTGGGGAAAACAAGGGAAGAATGATATTCACTCCTTTAGGAGACTCCTTGGAAAACATATTAGCCCTACTGATCGCCCAGAAGAAGATCGTTGAGCTCGCTCCACCTTCCGATCCAAATGGAAGGCAATTCGATTCCAGCAAGAAGTGCGCCTACCATTCCAACTCACCGGGGCATGATACTCAGGAGTGTTGGACTCTGAAGCACAAAATTTAAAACTTGATTGACAGCGGGGAGATTAATGTCAAAACGCCCGAACAGCCAAATGTCAAGAACAACCCACTGCCTCAACATACAGAGGAAGGAGTCAATATGATCAGTGCCAGAAGCAGGGAAAACCATAAATACCTAAGGAAGATGGGAGAGTTACCCACTGCACATGACCCTGCAATATGGGGATACCCTAAAGAAAAGTACGGGGTAGAGCAAGAATTGGCTTCAATCAGAGCGCAGGTGGATCAGCTAGCTGAATTGGTGGTATACCAACACCAGTTGACCCGACAGCTCATCGACCAAGTCTTATCGAAGCCAAATGACCCCGTATCTGTCCAAGATGTTTCCACCTCCAGAAGGGATCGGATTCATTGCCCAAAGCAGAACAAATGGACTGAAAAGATGGCTCGAGAAGATAGATTGCAGAGCCATCGAGATTTTGCCGCCAAATAGAAATTCACCCCGTTGAGGTAATCTAGGGAGGAGATTCTCTGTACCTTGATCGAGGAAGGGAAGATTACAGAATTTCTGCCACCCCCAGATACGAGATCAAAGTGTTTTGATCCTTCCACATCCTTCCTTTACCATTCTAATGCTCCTAGACATGCCATGGAAGAATGTTGGGCTCTGCGACATCTAATCCAGAACTTGATTGAATCCGGAGAGCTGGACTCAATAAACAAAGCTGAGATCTTCCCTGAGGAAGAAATATACTACCCTTGGGGACCGAGGACTGTAGAAGCATGATAGCCGTTATCCTTTGCATGGAGGGAATATCCGGCGGACCCATAACCATTTAAAGGGTACCTGATGCTCCGCTTTGGAATCTCAAGTGGTTGCAATGGACCCTTCGGCACTTGATGCTCCGCCTTTATATGTTGACAAGTTCAACATCTCAAAATAAACTTCGCGATCTCTCTCTTTATATTGCTCCACCAAAATGTATATCGAAGATCACGATACATTTTGGTACTTCCAGGATGGATTGCAAATGGTGTGTTGTATGACTCCATCATGATTCTATACTTCAAATCAGAATCGTTAGGAACATAAAGTCTGGAGTTAACTCAGAGTATTCCTTCTTCATCTATTCTTGCTTCTGGAACCGCACCTTGTTGCATCTTCTTCTTCATCTTCATCTTCATCAGCTCCGAATCTGTAGCTTGAGCAGCTTTAATTTTATCAATCAAAGCTGGTTCTACACGTATACTTAACATCATTGTATGGGTCCCCGGAGTCTTGCACTCTCTCTCCATCTTTTGTAAATCACACAGAATAGACCTTTGTGTTGACAGCATCGCACTCGTTCCCGCATATGATCTTCTACTCAATACGTCAGCTACCACGTTCGCTTTACTAGGATGGTATTGGATGATATAATCGTAATCTTTCAACAGCTCAAGTTAACGTCATTGCCGCCTGTTGAGTTCCTTTTGAGTGAAGAAATATTTTAGTCTCTTATGATCCGTATAGATCTCCACTTTCTCCCCGTATAGGTAGTGTCTCCAAATCTTCAACGCAAAAATGACTGCTGCCAACTCTAGATTATGAGTAGGATAATTCCTCTCATATTCCTTGAGCTGTGGCGAGGCATAGGCTATGACTTTCCCATGTTGCATGAGAACACATCCTAACCCTTTGCTCGAAGCGTCGCTGTAGATGAAAAATCCATTCGAACCAGATGGTATTGTCAGAACAGGTGCCGAAATGAGCCTCCTCTTAAGCTCTTGGAAGCTTTTCTCGCATTCCTCGCTCCATACGAACTTTATATCTTTCCGAGTCAGCTGAGTTAACGGAGTAGCGATTCGAGAAAATTCTTCCATGAATCTCCGATAATAACCAGCTAAACCCAGAAAGCTACGTACTTCGGTCACCGACTTCGGTTGTTCCCAACTTTGTATTGCTTCAATCTTCGCTGGGTCAACAGATACTCCATGTTTTGATACTACGTACCCAAGGAATGCTACTTCCTCAAACCAGAACTCACATTTCTTCAGCTTGGTATATAGCTTGTTATCACAAAGCCTTTGAAGTACCAGCTTCAAGTGATGCTCATGATCTTCACAACTTTTGGAATAGATGAGGATGTCATCAATAAAGACAACCACGAACTGATCCAAAAACTCCTTGAATACACGGTTCATCATATCCATGAAAGCAGCAGGAGCATTAGTCAATCCAAAAGACATGACTATGAATTCATAATGTCCGTATCGAGTTCTGAAGGCAGTCTTTGGAATATCCTCAGTTTTAATCTTCAGCTGATGATATCCAGAACGAAGATCAATCTTTGAAAAGAATTGCACTCCTTGCAACTGGTCGAACAGGTCATCAATACGAGGTAGCGGATACCTATTCTTGATGGTGACATGGTTTAACTTCCGATAGTCAATACAAAGTCGCATACTCCCGTCTTTCTTCTTTACTAATAAAACAGGAGCACCCCAAGGAGACGTACTAGGACGAATGAAACCGATGTCTAACAACTCCTATAGTTGGACCTTTAACTCCTGAAGTTCAATAGGAGCCATTCGATATGGGGTTTTAGAAATGGGTTTTGTACCGGGCTCAAGGTCAATAAAGAATTCAACTTCACGTTCTGGGGGTAGACCGGGAAGTTCTTTGGGAAATACATCAGGAAACTCATTAACAACGGAAATATTATTCAAATCTAACGTATTCTGGTTTAGATCAGTGACATGAGCTAAGAAAGCTTGACATCCATTTTTTAATAAATGTATATCTTTGTGACTTGAAATGACATTGACTGATTTTAGTGGTTTGGTGGTTTGAATTCGCACAACAGGTTGGTTAGGAATATGAAAACTAACAACCTTATGAAAACAATCAATTTTGGTATGATAAGTGGTTAACCAATCAATTCCTAAAATCACGTCAAATGCAAGTATTTTCAAAGATATAAGATCAACAGGTAGGGTGAGGTTGCCAATTTGAATCAAGCAAGATTTATAAACTGTAGATGTAACGAAGGTCTCTCCTAACAGAGTTTCAACAGATAAGTCAAAGTCTAATTTCTTAGGTGTCAAGTTCAAACGTTGAGCACAAGTAGGTGATATAAAAGAATGGGTAGCACCGGTATCTAACAGAGTGTAAACTTCGCAAGAGTTTATGATTAGCTTACCCGTGATCACCTCGTTTGGGTTTCCTCACATTTTGGTCAGTCACAACAAACGCTCTTCAAGGAACCACCGACTTTGACTTGTCCGAAACCGCCTTTGGAATCACCACCCTCGCTGGACTTGGTTTCGCTACAGGACAATCTTGATCTATATGTCCTTCCTTTCTATAGTTATAGCATGCCTTTAATTGTTGTAGGCAGTTTGGGCTGATGTGTCCCTCTTTCCAGCATTTATAGCATACGACCGGTGGTCGTTCTCCTCCCTTACAAACAGTTGATGCTAGTGCTGCTGTCGACGTCTTAACATTCTCATTGTTGTACCTTCTCTTTTTGAAATCTCCCCCCGACTCACTTCTTCTATTATCATGGGCACGATTACCACCAGAGTGGTTACCGCTTCTGTCATGATACTTTCCTCCCCGCTGGTTGTCATTGCTCCTATGACTGCTGCCACCGGTACGACCCTGGTTGTGGTCCCTTGGTTGAACATATTCATTATCTCGTTCTAATAACTGAGCCCTGTTTACTACATCTGAATATAAAGAAAATTTATGAGAAATGAGGTATTGACGTATTTTGGGTTTCAAACCTCTCAGAAACATCCGCGTTATACGTTCCTCATTCTCCACCAAATGAGGTGCAAACCTGGACAACTTTGCAAACTTAGCCTCGTAATGGGACACGGTCATGTTGTTCTATTCTAGTCTGATAAACTCTACCTCCTTCATATGACGAATACTTTCAAGAAAGTACTTGTCATTGAATAGTTTTTAGAACGCTTCCCAAGACATCTTGAGTGCGGCAGGCAGGGTACGCTTCACAGACTCCCACCAATAATCTGCCTCTCCACGGAATATAAAGGTGGCGAACGGAACCTTCTGTTCCTCCGTGCATCCCAAGACATCAAATATCTTGGTAATTTGCTTAACCCACGTCTCCGCCTTGATTGGATCTGGATTTCCTTGAAACTCTGGTGGTCCCAACTCTTTGAACTGCTTGGCAGTGACAATCCGCATGTTGTTATTATTTCCACCTATATTTTGCACACGAGTCTTCCTCGTCTGATTTTGCATGAACTACAAAAAGCTTCTGAACATCTCATCGTTTATCGTCTGATCAGTGTTGTTTTCAGGAGGAACATTGTCTTCCTGTTGAATGTTCTCCTGGTTGGTGATTAAAGGTGTCTCCACGGTCTCATTCACTCCATTATTAACATTCTCAGCTACCATTCTCAAATACTGCCATAAAACAAGGGTTAATTAAATAAATTAACATATCACATATTAACCCTATGCTCCGACTGACCAATTAAATACGCTTAGGTAGGACAGACTAGTGAAGGATTTACTCGTCTCTCCCCTCTTAGTTCTATTTCCCGATCTCCACCAGAGACCATATCCCTATGCTCTGATACCAACTGTGACGCCCCCAGAATATGTCCAATCCAATCAACCCATTCTGAGTTGCCAAACACATGGTACAGAATTCAAATACAAACTTTTATATCACACGGTCGTGCAAAATACGACCACACAACTGTGAGTGTCAATACAAATATGTAAAAAATATAAACATTCAAACTAAGTCCTCATTACAATTATTATCACACTATTTTATAAAAATAGTGAGGACTACTACTGCTCTAACTCGGACCATCACTCTGTCCCCCGACTAGTCCCTGTGACATTCTCATTTCCTGAAGAGGACAATAGATGAAAAGGGTGAGCTCAACTAGCCCTGCAAAGAATATTATGACTAAGATAATAAAGAATAATTTATCGTTAGTCTTCAACAAATCATATAAAATATTATGGACCACAAGTTTTAGATCAACAACTGTAGCGAAAATAACAATGCATCAGAAGAATTAAGTAGGAATTAATGTCTACTATCTTCTATGATTTGAAAGTCCATAATCAATATTTTATCCCTGTAACATCAATCAATAAATCTTGAATCAAATATTCATCTTTGCACTACGGGCCAAAGATGTTCATCTGTATTACCAGTTGGTCATGTTCATCTCAACACCTGTCCATCTATGCAATACGGTCCAAACATATTCATCAGGTAATCATTTATCTTTGCACTACAGGCCAAAGATATTCATCAAATAATCATCCATCTTTGCACTACAGGCCAAAGATATTCTTTTGTATCACCATTTAAGACTGAAGATGATGAAAAATATTTTTAAAAACGAATCTAGTAAGATAAAGGACAAAAATTATGGATTCGTAATTTAGTTTATCCAAGCTCAAGAATACTCTATAATAATCATTTGTGGAGCAAAATTCAAGAATGAAGATCAAAACTTGGATCCAATCAAAGATAAGAACCATAATAGCCAACCTGGACAAAGAAAAGAAAATTTAATTTTTCTGTGAATAGTACCGTATTCGTGAATAGTGCCGTATACATGAATAGTGTCGTATATGTGAATAGTAACTCCGACATAAAAAGGTAGAAATTTCACAATAAAATTCATATCCACATTTCGGTATAATGGTATTAAGAGAAATAACATCATTTATAAAGAAAAAAATAACATCCCTTACCTCACAAGAACAGTACTTCTGACTGAAATATCGGATATAATACTGAAGGAAACTTGCACTGAATAGCAATACTCAAAGTATCAAAATACTCACAAAAATACGCTCGATATTATAGAGAAAGAAACTTATGATTTTGTTGTGATTTTCAAATTCTAATTCAGCACCTTATTTATAGGAAAATGCTTAGTACGCCAAAGCAGAAAATTTAATAAAATTAAATTTTATAAAAATAAAATTCACGCCCACCCTTGACCCAAAATCATCAGCACACCAGTGGAGCCCACCAACATAAAAAAACATTCTTCTTTTAAAAAACACTTATAACCCCAAAAATTAATTATTCCGGAACTTTAATAATTAATAATAAATAGCCCTTTTATCTGAAAAATACGAATCTTATATCCATTCCATAGAAAATTTAATTCTCTACAACTTTGAAGAAGAAAGTTTTTCCAAATTTCGAACGAAAAATGATCAAAATCCACATACGGATGATTTTCCACACCTCCATTCTAACAAAATGCTGATAAAACACATCAGCACTAATTCCTTCTTTTATATCCACAAAAATAAATATTGTCTTATCATATAAATCAATAATTAATTATTCACAAATAATATTACAGAACTACAATATTGACAACCAGGTCGTTCCCAAGAAAGAGGGGGCCTTCCGATAAAGATTTTTCTTTACTAGCGCGCAATTAAATAACCCCTCCTAGACAGAACTTCCTTAGACATTTTCAATAATGTTATCTAATAATATTATTCAAATAATATGAATTATTGATCTGATAATGGAAAATACTGTGCAGTGACAATTATTGAATTAACAATAATATAAAAATACTGTGCAATACCGTGTACTACTGTGCAATAACGCGTATTACTTTACTTTACCCACCGGGTATTCCAACAGTGTTAACGGTAACAACTATGCCGTTATTTATAAAAAACTTATTCTTGTTGTTTTCTTCATCCGACAATTTTTCGTTATGGGGCCCACAAATGGCTGCGCCGTCGTACGAATATTCCCCGACATCAAGAATATTCCACAACCAAACGAATATTCCCCAACAACAATGAATATTTTATAACCACTTGCTTATTTAAAATATTTGCGCATTTTACCCATAACTTCCCACATTAATCAAATCAACCCCTTACTATATCAAAATAATAAATAGAGGAAATTCAATTTTATTCATAAAAAAGTTGGGGTCTTACAACCTCCCCTCCTTATGAAATTTCATCCTCGAAATTGACGTACATACCTGGTGTTTCAAAAAGGTGAGGATACCTCGCTTTCATTTTCGATTCCAACTCCCAGGTCATTTCCTCAATACCATGGTTCCTCCACAAAACTTTAACTTGTGGTATAACCTTTGTGCGTAGGACATACTCCTTCCTATCCAAGATCTTGACAGGTACCTCCTCATACGTTAAATCTTTGGCTATCTCGTCTGGTTATAACTCAATAATGTGGTTTGGGTCTTTCACATATTTACGAAGCACGGATATGTGAAAAACGTTATGAACACGAGAAATGCTTGGAGGTAATGCGAGTCTATAGGCCACATTTTCTACTCAGTCAAGAATCTCAAATGGACCAATGAATCGTGGATTGAGCTTTCCTCTCTTCCCAAACCTTGTAACCCCTTTCCACGGAGCAACACGTAACATTACATGATCCCCAACATTAAATTCCATGTCCTTTCGATGAAGATCAGCATAACTCTTTTGTCGATCCTGTGCCGTTTGTATACGTTGTCAGTGATAGTAGTGTGCATACAAGCCAATCATGTATGATGATAAAGCACGTACATTGTAAACAATCTTATTTATTTATTAATAAAATATTCATTTATTAAAGGCATTTAATTATCTACATGTTGCTGTTTTTATAATATGTAAATAACCCATAGTTTTAAGCAATGCTTTTAGAATCATGATGATGATCATGCTAATGAGATCTAAATTCTTAGAAAGTTTTAAAACTAAAATAGTTCCCAATCGTGGGATTACTAAAAAGGGGATTAGTAAATCCGGATAGATTGGTACATATGTTGCTTGCTCATTGGATGAGGATGATTGATCTCATGATCATTTGTGTGGAGACACTAAAGCAAGTATGTAGGTGCTTATTGGAGAATAAGTTCACTGAACGTGATTCGCTATGGAATACCTAATGGAGATTTACTCGCCTGTCAATAGGAATTCCTAATGTGATAGTAGTACAAGTAATCCTTGGACTTGAGATCATCATAGTATCTTGTATGTAACAAATTATACTTTGACTTATTCCTTAAGACCTTTTAAGGCATATATAGGGTATGCTTGGGTATAATGAGTTACATATGAAGATAATGAATGATCAATAAAGAATCTACCACCTCTAGTAAAAGAGGAGATATGTCCTATGTGATTCGTTAAATGACAACCCAGGAATCCTTGGCCAAGGTGAAATGAAATTAGAAAGGAGTTTCTAATTTGCATTATTTGGAGTTGTGCATTTTCTAATCGAAATACATATAATTAAATAAAATAAGACTTGACAGTAAATCCATGTCTTATATTTAATTGGGACATTGTATGGTGGAAGGATTGAATTGTACGGTAACTATTTACTCACAGGTTCTTTTTGATTAATGTTAAAATCTATATTATCTGGAAAGTCGTTGATCGCTAGGGAGGCTTATCCCTATTGTAGAATAAATATTATTTATTTAAATAAATTATTAGTTTAATTTATTTATTTAAATAAGATTAAAATTGTTTTAATTGATTTATTCACAACCGGTTTAATATGGAGAACCTAAAGGGTCACACCATAAAAGGAAGAATAATTATTTAAGAAGGTAATGGCATAATCGTAATAATGCATTAAGTATAATTAATTTAATCTATGGTGATAGAATAAATTAAATAGCTTAATGTTTATTATTTAATATTTTGGAAATATTAAATATAAATTAATAAGAGGAGTCTTATTAATATTATTACAATTATTATTATTTTAATTTCTAAAGGAGTTTAGTAATTAATTTAATATTTAGTACTCTCATTTATTCCTAATAAGATTAGGAGACAAATTAATTAAATGAATTTAATTAATTATTCCCATGTGGTGGGAAGCCTAAATTAATTAAAGGAGTTTAATTAATTAAAAGAAATCCCATGTCTAATAGGATTAGAAGGGTTGACCAATGTCTATATAAGAGAAGTCTTATAATAGATATTAGATTGATGTAATTCCAATTGTTGGAGAGTACTCCTTTTCTATAGAGGATAGAAAACTAAGGTTAAGTCAAACACCCTCCTTCTTGATAATTCATCTTCCTTGGTGGATCACCTCTAGAGGCCAAACACTTGGGTGGCTAACGTTGATCAAAGAAAGGAATCTAACCCGAAAATTCAAGGAGATCACGAAGAACAAGGAGTTGAACTAGTACCTGTGGAAGCTTCGTTCTACAAGGGTATGATTCCATAACTTCTTATTTATCGTTTTAAATTAATAATTTGCATAAAGGATGATCCGGGTAATGGTTTTGTAGAAATTTTTTTTTAAACTCTGATATACCATGCTTCCGCTAATTTTTGCAATTTGATTGCGTCACGATTTCGTACAAACCCAACAGTGGCATCAGAGCCAAATCTTTATGCAATTATTAATTTATTTTTGATTTCATATACATATGGGTATGTATTTAAAATAATTTATTGGGCATAATTTTATTGTATAAAATTATATTTAAAAAAAAAAAAAAAGACTTTTTTTTGGACGAATCACAATTTTTTTTTGGTGCTAATCTTGAATTCTGCAAAGAAAAGGTGTTGTCTCTTTCTTACTCCAAAAATAAGGTGACCCATCAGGAAAGGACTTTTTTAATAAACATGCAGGACTCTTTTAATAAAAGAAGGTGATTTTTTTTTTAAAAAATAAATATGATATATTTATATATTATATTCTAAATAATTTTATAATTAAAATAAAGAGTTTATTTTAATCTTGAAATTGGATTTCATGCAATTTAAAATTGCCCATTAAATGATACTCATATATATATGGAATGTTTTAATTCATGAGATGAATATTTATTTATTGATATATATGGTGATATGTATGAAAATAAATGGGGATTGATTATGGACTATTTGACCAATGTGATTGGATTTTATTTTAGTTGAATGCTTGAATGAATGGATTTTATTAAATGGGGTCTGCGTACCTCGTCTTCTCTAATTTTTTTTTTCTTGATGTAAAATTCTATCTCCCTCCTATGTACTTCCCCTTGACTGTTGATCAAGGTTTCTATTTAAATTAAATAGTTTAATGTAATAAGAATAGTTAGAATTATCTTGAAGAAATTGGAGACCAAGGAGCAAGGAGCGCGTGAAGACCCGTTTGTATGGAGCCCGTGTTTAAATGTAATAGTTATATTTAAATTTAAATTCTTGCACTCCTAGGTTTGACCTTTTGGTTCACTTGGTGGCTCTAGTGAACCAAACTAGAATAAAAGTCCATAATCAATCCGGGTAGAATATAATATTCTATATTGCATGCTAAATATTATATATATTATATTTTATGCAAACATGCTTCGCATGTTTAATAAAATGACGTGTATTTTATATATATATGTGCATGCGCGCTAAACAAGATGAGACAAATAATAACAAACCCCTCAAAGAAATAATATTAAGTCCGAAGCGTTCAAATGATATTTGGAATATCGAACGTCGCCTTCTAGCATGATAAATTAATAGAGTATTAAATATTTAATATGAGCTTGTTGTGCTATCCACAAGGCGAGTATTGCGTATTTAAGATGTTAATTAATCACATTTGATGCTTATCAAGAAAATTGAACGATCTAGTCTTGTTGTGCTATCCACAAGGACGAACATTTTTCTTTTTTGAATTTATGGAAGTGCTAGGCTGGACTTAACTTAAATCATTTTAGTTCGGATGTGCACACACTTGACCATTATGATTTAAGAGGCAAAATAAAAGGAGTTATATAGTGTTGTAATTGACAAGAGTTGTCTACCTATTTATTTGTATATCGCTTGTTGTGCTATCCACAAGGTTATATACATTTGAAATGGGATCCTTATTCTCACTAGCAAATCTTTAATTAGATGTTGCCGAACTATATAAGTGAGGGTAATATAGTTTGATGAAAATAGTGGGAGATACCAATTTAAAATAAAGACCTAAATTTATTTTGGTATGCAAAATTAATAAAATGAATGTTTGCTAAAATGTTATTTTTCACATGCAGAATTTTAAAAATGTCTAAATCACTAATCTCACTACGAAGCATACTTGATGCAAACAAGCTTACCGGGCCGAATTATGAGGACTGGCTAAGAATTCTGAGAATTGTTCTCACTGCTGAAAAGATTTCTTATGTCCTAAATTCAACTGTCCCTGAATCTGTTTCAGAAACAGCCTCTGAGGAAGAGATTGCCACTTTCAATAAGTGGCAAGATGATGCATCTGTGGCTCAATGCATCATGCTCGCATCCATGAATAACGAGCTTCAGCGTCAGCACGAAAAAATGGATGCTCCTGCTATGCTGCTTCACCTCAAGGAGTTGTATGGTGAACAGAGTAGGACTGCTAGATATGAGATATCTAAGGAGCTCTTCCGATCTCGGATGACCGAGGGTACTGCCGTCGAGACTCATGTCCTGAAAGTGATCAATTTGATTGAACGCCTTGGACAGCTTGGGTTCGTCATGGATGGGGAGTTGAGTCAAGACTTGGTCTTGCAGTCACTCCCTGAGACCTTCTCGCAGTTTGTGGTTAATTTTCACATGAATAAGCTAGATGTCAGCTTGCCTGAGCTGCTTAACATGCTGAAAACTGCAGAAGGTCACTTCCCATCCAAGAAGAACCATATCTTGATGGTGGATTCTTCCAATAAAAGGAAGAGACCTAAGGTATCTTCTGAAAAGAAGAAATCCAAGAAGGCTAAGGGAAAGGGGAAAGAAAAGGAACAAAAGAAACCTGAACCAGCTAAAGGAATGTGCTTTCATTGCAACAAGCCGGGACATTGGAAAAGGAACTGCAAGAAGTATCTAGCAGAGAAGAAGCTTGGAGAAGCTTCGACTTCCAATCAAGGTTTGTTTATGATTGAAATTAATTTTTCTGAAAGTCATAATTCTACTTGGGTATTGGATACTGGCTATGGTTCTCACATATGTAATACTGTGCAGTGACTGGTCAGAAGTAGAAAGCTGAACAATGATGAGGTGATCCTACGAGTGGGGAATGGAGCAAAG
Organism: Panax stipuleanatus; assembly: GCA_020205555.1. Classification (NCBI taxonomy): domain Eukaryota; kingdom Viridiplantae; phylum Streptophyta; class Magnoliopsida; order Apiales; family Araliaceae; genus Panax; species Panax stipuleanatus. The sequence goes on from CM035119.1 coordinate 40,801,567, forward strand.
GTTGCTGCATTAGCTGTAGGAACTTATTATTTAGCAATGCCTTCGGGCAAGTCCATTTATCTTAATAATTGTTATTATGTTCCGAATATTATTAAAAACATTATTTCAATTTCTGTATTGGATATGGAAGGATTTAACGTTGTTATAAAGAACAATAGTTGTTCTATTTATAAAGACGATGTTTTATATGGTATTGGAAATTTGCGAAATGGACTTTATACACTTGACTTACAAGAAAATATATTTCAAATTGAACAAACTAAGAAAAGAAAAAGAGATGATATTAATTATACCTACATGTGGCACTGTAGACTGGTCATATCAATGAAACAAGATTATCCAAGTTGCATAAAGATGGGCTCCTCGAGCTATCCGATTATGAATCATATCCAACTTGTGAATCTTGTCTCATGGGTAAAATGACTAAATCTCCTTTTAGTGGAAGAGGAGAAAGAGTTACAGAGTTGTTGGCATTGATTCACACAGACGTTTGTGGGCCTATGACAACAAGTGCACGGGGTGGGTATTCTTATTTTATTACTTTCACTGATGATCACTCAAGATTTGGATATGTGTATTTAATGAAATACAAGTCAGAATCATTTGAAAAGTTCAAAGAGTTCAGAAGTGAAGTAGAGAAACAAACGGGCAAGAGTATAAAGATACTTCGATCAGATCGAGGCGGAGAATACTTAAGCGGTGAGTTTCTCAATTGTCTCAAAGAAAATGGTATAATCTCACAATGGACTCCTCCAGGTACACCACAGTTAAATGGAGTATCTGAAAGGAGAAATCGAACACTGTTAGACATGGTTCGATCCATGATGAGTTTTACCGACCTTCCAATTTCCTTCTGGGGATATGCCCTAGAAACGGCTGCATACCTACTTAACAAGGTACCTACCAAATCCGTCCCAAAGACTCCATATGAGATGTGGAAGGGGAGGAAACCAAATCTTAAGCATGTTAAGACTTGGGGTTGTCCAGCTTATGTCAAAAAGTTTGAACATGATAAGCTACAGACTAAATCCGAAAAGTGTAGATTTGTGGGATACCCTAAAGAAACTGTAGGGTATTATTTCTATCATCTAACTGATCAAAAGGTGTTTGTTGCGAAACATGCTGCCTTCTTGGAAAAGGAGTTTATCCATGAAGGGGTCAGTGGGAGTAAGATATATCTTGAAGAAGTTCAAGAACCACAAATTACCACGGATCAAAGTCAGGTACCTGACCAAGTAGAAGAACCTACTATACCACACCCTGTTCGTAAATCTTGGAGAGTACCGAAGATACCTGAGAGGTATGGATTCGTTATAGAGGATGACGATGAGGTACACATCATGAATGATGATGATCCATTGAATTACGAACAGGCCATGAGTAATAAAGACTCAGGGAAATGGCTTGAAGCCATGAAATCCGAAATGGACTCCATGTATGAAAACAAAGTATGGACTTTGGTTTCACCATCTGAAGGCATTAAGCCTATTGGGTGTAAATGGGTCTTTAAAAGAAAGACTGGAGCGGACGGCAAGGTGGAGACCTATAAGGCCCGAGTGGTTGCAAAAGGTTTCAAACAAAGACAAGGAGTTGATTATGATGAAACCTTTTCACCAGTAGCTATGCTCAAGTCCATTCGGATTTTGCTTGCAATTGCAGCTTATAACGACTATGAGATCTGGCAGATGGACGTGAAAACGGCCTTCCTCAATGGAAAACTTGAGGAGGATGTGTATATGACACAGCCAGAGGGATTTGTTTCAAAGGTTGGAATAAATCAAGTCTGTAAGCTGCAACGATCCATTTATGGATTGAAGCAAGCTTCTCGTAGATGGAGCATTCGTTTTGATGAGACAATCAAAGAGTTTGATTTTATCAAAAATGACGATGAACCATGTGTGTACAAGAAGGTTAGTGGGAGCGTAATTTCATTCCTTGTATTATATGTTGATGATATATTACTGATAGGGAATGACATTCCTATGCTACAATCAATTAAAATCTGGTTATCTAAACACTTCTCCATGAAGGACTTGGGAGAAGCATCCTATATTTTGGGGATAAAGATCTATAGAGATAGATCTAAAAGGATGCTTGGTTTATCCCAAGGAACGTACATTGATACGATGCTAAAGAGGTTTAGCATGGAAGATTCCAAAAGAGGTCTCATGCCGATGAGCCATGGAATACATCTCTCCAAGAAACAGGCCCCAAAGACACCTGAGGAGAGAGACCGTATGAGTAAGATCCCTTATGCTTCTGCAATAGGATCTATCATGTACGGTATGATATGTACTAGACCGGATGTTGCTCATGCACTTAGTGTAACGAGCAGATACCAGTCGAATCCTGGAGAAGAGCACTGGAAGGCAGTGAAAAATATCCTAAAGTACTTGAGAAGGACTAAAGATATTTTTCTTGTCTACGGTGGGTCTGAATTAAAACTCGAGGGCTTCACAGACTCAAGTTTTCAAACGGACCAAGATGACAGTAAATCTGTTTCGGGGTATGTTTTACCTTGAACGGAGGCGCAGTGAGTTGGAAGAGTTCCAAGCAGCAAACAGTTGCTGATTCAGTGACAGAGGCAGAGTATATAGCTGCAAGTGAAGCTGCAAAGGAAGCTGTTTGGATGAAGAAGTTCATAACTGAACTTGGTGTGGTTCCTAGCATTGGAGAAGCAGTTCCCATTTACTGTGACAACACAGGAGCAGTTGCACAGGCTAAGGAACCCAGGTCTCATCAGAAATCTAAACACGTGTTGCGGCGATTTCACTTGATCAGGGAGATCATTGAAAGAGGAGACGTCACCTTGGAGCGTGTAGACTCTCAAGATAACATTGCAGATCCATTTACTAAAGCTTTAACACAACAGCAGTTTGATCGTCACTTAGAGAAGATGGGTATGAGATACCATGGCGATTGGCTTTAGTGCAAGTGGGAGATTGATAGTAGTGTGCATACAAGCCAATCATGTATGATGATAAAGCACGTACATTGTAAACAATCTTATTTATTTATTAATAAAATATTCATTTATTAAAGGCATTTAATTATCTACATGTTGCTGTTTTTATAATATGTAAATAACCCATAGTTTTAAGCAATGCTTTTAGAATCATGATGATGATCATGCTAATGAGATCTAAATTCTTAGAAAGTTTTAAAACTAAAATAGTTCCCAATCGTGGGATTACTAAAAAGGGGATTAGTAAATCCGGATAGATTGGTACATATGTTGCTTGCTCATTGGATGAGGATGATTGATCTCATGATCATTTGTGTGGAGACACTAAAGCAAGTATGTAGGTGCTTATTGGAGAATAAGTTCACTGAACGTGATTCGCTATGGAATACCTAATGGAGATTTACTCGCCTGTCAATAGGAATTCCTAATGTGATAGTAGTACAAGTAATCCTTGGACTTGAGATCATCATAGTATCTTGTATGTAACAAATTATACTTTGACTTATTCCTTAAGACCTTTTAAGGCATATATAGGGTATGCTTGGGTATAATGAGTTACATATGGAGATAATGAATGATCAATAAAGAATCTACCACCTCTAGTAAAAGAGGAGATATGTCCTATGTGATTCGTTAAATGACAACCCAGGAATCCTTGGCCAAGGTGAAATGAAATTAGAAAGGAGTTTCTAATTTGCATTATTTGGAGTTGTGCATTTTCTAATCGAAATACATATAATTAAATAAAATAAGACTTGACAGTAAATCCATGTCTTATATTTAATTGGGACATTGTATGGTGGAAGGATTGAATTGTACGGTAACTATTTACTCACAGGTTCTTTTTGATTAATGTTAAAATCTATATTATCTGGAAAGTCGTTGATCGCTAGGGAGGCTTATCCCTATTGTAGAATAAATATTATTTATTTAAATAAATTATTAGTTTAATTTATTTATTTAAATAAGATTAAAATTGTTTTAATTGATTTATTCACAACCGGTTTAATATGGAGAACCTAAAGGGTCACACCATAAAAGGAAGAATAATTATTTAAGAAGGTAATGGCATAATCGTAATAATGCATTAAGTATAATTAATTTAATCTATGGTGATAGAATAAATTAAATAGCTTAATGTTTATTATTTAATATTTTGGAAATATTAAATATAAATTAATAAGAGGAGTCTTATTAATATTATTACAATTATTATTATTTTAATTTCTAAAGGAGTTTAGTAATTAATTTAATATTTAGTACTCTCATTTATTCCTAATAAGATTAGGAGACAAATTAATTAAATGAATTTAATTAATTATTCCCATGTGGTGGGAAGCCTAAATTAATTAAAGGAGTTTAATTAATTAAAAGAAATCCCATGTCTAATAGGATTAGAAGGGTTGACCAATGTCTATATAAGAGAAGTCTTATAATAGATATTAGATTGATGTAATTCCAATTGTTGGAGAGTACTCCTTTTCTATAGAGGATAGAAAACTAAGGTTAAGTCAAACACCCTCCTTCTTGATAATTCATCTTCCTTGGTGGATCACCTCTAGAGGCCAAACACTTGGGTGGCTAACGTTGATCAAAGAAAGGAATCTAACCCGAAAATTCAAGGAGATCACGAAGAACAAGGAGTTGAACTAGTACCTGTGGAAGCTTCGTTCTACAAGGGTATGATTCCATAACTTCTTATTTATCGTTTTAAATTAATAATTTGCATAAAGGATGATCCGGGTAATGGTTTTGTAGAATTTTTTTTTTAAACTCTGATATACCATGCTTCCGCTAATTTTTGCAATTTGATTGCGTCACGATTTCGTACAAACCCAACAGTCAGATCATTTGGATATTTTTCGTAGTCATACGAACTAATTCCGGTCCCAACAATGTTGCCTCACCCACCTCATCACAGTATACTGGAGAACGACTCTTTCATCCATACAATGTCTCGAATGGAGCCACGCCTATACTTGCCTGATAACTGTTGTTGTAGGAGAACTCCACCAATGGTAGGTACTTATCCCAACTCCCTTTGAAGTCTAGAACACAAAGTCTCTGTGACGCCCCCAAATCCGGGATACCTGACCCCTGAGTTTGGTGCTCACGATCCGACATTTAAATATCATCTAACTACCCATTTATTTATGAATAGAAATATACATATCATTAACTGATATTGTTAATACATTGTCCCAGGTTTTCTAGCCTTAACATAACAAATATACCCTTAAATATACAAAAAGGGTATACAAAACAACATAGTAAATATGTTCATTCTAACTACTCCAGCAATACACCTTTGCCTTTGTCCTTCTCTGCCCCTCCGACTATCTCGTTCCTAGCTGAAATATTATATTTAAGCAAGGGTAAGCAACAAATTTGCTACGCAAGTTAAATTATACAACAAAGTATAAGAATCAAGAATATAAGACTATCGATTTGATAGAATATCACCAAAGTTTAAAGTACTTCGAAATAGCTGAACAAATCGTTAATCAATAAAAAGACTTTCTCGCATTTTAGGCAAAATAATAATTCGATAGTGAAAGAGTAAAACACTTTTGAAATTTCTCAATTGAATAACAAGAATCAATTCTACGCAATAACAAAGTGGAATATTATCCAGATTTTTTTTTTAGCTGAGCGATCCCAAAGGATCTTGAACTTCTCGAGTAACTATCAAAGATTTTACTTTGAAGTACCCAGGTATATCAGATAACCATAAAGATTAAATCATACCCCTCTGCAAGTATATAAAGTGATCAGCTTCATTATACCCTATATTATGCATAATACTTACACGCGCGCAACAGCCGAATACACGACCACAAAGCCCCTTTTATATAAAAAGGTTGTTCGTCTCAGTCTTATAACCAGAATTTGAATCACAACAACGAAATACAATGATTTCAATATCTAATCGCTGTCTTGATCTAGCCGGAATAATTGGAATTGACCTGTCAATAATAATTGAGTTCTCTTCTCGAACCTATCAAGTTTCAACAATTGTTCGTCTAGCCAAAACAATTAGCTACAACATATCTCAACACGATTCAATAATAGACAAAAATTAACTATACTATTTGCATTCAATAATAACTTCTACGGATGTGAATAACCAACAACAGTTATTCCCCAAGCATATTCTCAAAAATCAATAATTCAATTTAAAATAATAAACATGCATTAACTACGAATAAGCAACAATAATTCTCAGACGTGGTATAATCAGTAATAATTAACCACCACTATATTTAAAAAGTAATAACTCGAGATTGAGTTAAGGAAACTTGCCTTCTTCGTTGATTACTGCTACACAATATATTCTATCTGCGTTTGAAAGACCTATAATTAACAATATCGGTCTCACAATTAGCACAACAAATCATAACACATAGGACTATAATTTACAGTTAATATATGTCCTAGTCACATCATCACGTAGTCACATCATTATTTATAACCTGTATAATCACTTATCAAGTCTAACTATTTCGGTCTGGTTGGACTTCGGTCTCAATTCGATGTCCTGGTCACCCTATCCGACAATAACATATTTATTGTTAATTAACTCGATCTCAAAGCTTCAATATTATTTTAGATAAGTCATATATAATTTCAATTTCCATTTCAACAAGTTAAAACAAAACTGACTTCTTTTTCTGGCCTTTTCAGTTTCTCATTTCAGTAACCTGAAATGTTCATTTTAGGAACCTGAAATACACTATTCACAAAAATACAAAACCAGCTTATTATTTTTTTTATCTTTTCGTCAATCATATATACAAATATTCCATACACAAAAAGAATTTTTCTGGAATTTTTCAACTTACTTAAGTATTTTTCAAAAATCCATTTCTAGTTAGTTCCTTAAGAAAATAACTACCTCACGCTTAACTCCAGAAATTCCCAACTCTTGGCGGGATCTTACACATGTTAACTTGAGTCTCCAGTTTAAATTTCATGGCCATCGGAGGTATACAACTCCGGTTATAGTATTTTTCGTCGAGAAATCCCAAAAATTAAAATGGCCATAACTTGCTCATTTTAAGTCGGAATGAGCTCATTTTTGGACACAAGCTACTTCATTCTATATATTTTCAGGTCCCAAAAGGTCGGAATTTATTACAATATTTAAGTAGACGAAAGTGCCCTTACAATTTCCAGACAGCATACTTTTTATCATTTTTTAGATTTTGCTTCCTGTGCTAAAATCAGTCCAAACAAAAATTTACAACATATTTTTCCGTAATTCCACTTGGATCTATTAGAAGACTCATATATCTAACTCCAGAATCTGGCCACACTCAAAAATTCAAAGTAGAATAAGAGATATGGTCATTTCCATATCATACTTCGTTTTTCGAAAAATCTATTTTTCAACTTTTGGTGATTTTTAAGAAAACTTCTATATTTTCACATAAAACCAACATAGCTCATCATAATACTTAAAATAACTCATATACTGATGGATATACCATGATCCATGATCTATTTCATCAAATAATCAACAAACACAAGATTAAACACCACCAAAGCTAAGAAAAATTTGATTTTCTATCTTTTGAACAACAAAACTCATATTTCACACTTGAAATCTAACTTTTGATCCACAACAGGGTTCAATCTATATATGAAATACTTTTAAACATATGGATCTAAGGTTTTAAACCATAAGATCATATTTTTACAAAATCAAAACTCAAATCATAACAAGAGTAAAATAAACTATAAAAGTAAAAATCCTTTATACATTAACTTGTTTCTTTCTCTCCTTCTTTCTAATACTTGATTAAAGAAATATGAAATTATCAAAAACTCTCCTTCTCTCCTACACCATAGTGGCCGAACACCCCCTTGCACTCTCTTTTGTTTATTTGCTTTCTCTCTCTTCAACTTAGGAAATGAAATAAGATGAGATGAGAAGGTTTTGTTTGCTAGCAATTAAAAATAGTTAGATACATAATATCTATCTATCATATCTTGCATATTAAATCCATATCTTCTAAAATCTTACAATATCTTTCCATATTTCCTATCCATATCTTCTCAAATCTTACAATATCTTTCCATATCCAATCCATATCTTCTCAAATCTTACAATATCTTTCTATATCTCATATCCATATCTCCCAAATATCCTTCCTTCTCTCATACAAACCGGCCACATGGCCTCTTCTACACCAAATCTTTATTTTATATAATACTTATTTAAATGACTATAATGCCCTTCCCCACTTGGGTTCAACTTGGGCTTTTAATTAATTTCCATTGGGCTTACATGTAACTCTTTTTTCCTTGTTTTGCTTACTAATAAAATTGAACTTGGGCTTCCTCCCATAATTAATTTGAGCCATCACTATACTTATCTTATAAATATTATATTGATCTAATTTAATAATTCAATTGCTATTAAATCAATTAGCTACAAGTCTCATACTCAAATAAATAATTGGGCTACAAATTAATTCTTTGGGCCCTAAAATCAACTTAGTCCCACACTTTTAATTTTTATCTTACCCTAATCATTTAGTTAGGGTTTCCATTACACACCTTAGCAAGTTAATTCCTTACTCAACTATCTTTAATTTTATAACCCAATTAAACTTGCTTTACTTAGGTTATAAAATTAATTAATAGAGATGTATAAATTAAATCTCTTAGGGTTAGTATATATTTTTAACTACTATCATTCTCCCATATTATAACCTTTTGGTTATTTAATTATTATACCTAATATATATTAGGTCACATAACTTTATTCTTAATTCTCTTTAGACGCTAAATAAATATATACACATTCATAATACATATTTATTCCATCACATACATAATTCACATATATCATAACATATTCCATTAGTGTATTAACTTAGTAGCCCTAATTGACTTAATAAGTTATACACACTCACATATTCATCAATACAATTATTATAACTGTATTTTCTACCGAATCCCTATCCGTAACTAGGGTTAGGGTTTCTATTCTCTACTAAACAACATTGTACTCATATTTCTCAGTCAATACACAGTTTGACCACTTTGATAAACTCGTATCACAGATACTCAGCACAATATTGATAATCAATATCAATATAAAAAATAAAAATTCAAAATTCAAAATTTTTGAATTATGTAAAATTCTAGGTTCTCACATTCTCCCCTCCTTATAAGGATTCCGTCCTCGGAATCACCACTTTCTTATTCTCTACAATCTTTTAAAGTTGTACCATCAATTTATTCTTATCAACACAATACTCATTTGTCTCTCATATACTAACCTGTGACTTGAATCTATAAAAGAAAACAATTCATAGTGATATCTATCCCATATTTCCCGCGTAATTTAATTACTCAACTAAATCGTTACCTGTCACCACCTCCTGGCCAGCTACTGCACCTTGCACCGTCATGTTGAATGTATGGGCCGTTGGTTTTCCTGATTGTGCAGGTCCTCTAATCGTCAGGGTTCCGCCACTGGGTCCCTTGTTGGTACTTCCCTTCTCCACATTCTTCTTTGGACAATTCCGAACCAGATGATCTGTCGATCCACATACAAAACAACCTTATTTTTTCTTTGGACTGGGACAATTGGGTAACATGTGTCCCTCTTGACCACAGTTATAACAGACTCCCTTCCTCTTCAGAAAAATTCCTGGATGATTCTTCCCACAAGTCGTACAAGGCTCACTTCCCTTCCTATTCTCTTCTGACTTATTACCTGATTGGGTATTCTCACTCCATTTCTGCTTGCTCAGATTACTACCACCACTACTACCTCCTTCATTTGTTTTCTTCTTCTTCTCTAGATGATATCGAGATGCAGCTTCGCTTCCCCCTTCAGCAATTATCGCTTTCTCCAACAAAGCCGCTAATGTATTAATCTGCAATACAGCTACCTTGTTATATATCCCTGGCTTCAATCCATTCTCAAATCTTCTCGCCTTTCTTGCCTCCGTGTCCACCTGATGAGGTGCAAATCTCGCTAACTCATTAAACTTAGCAGCATATTCTGATACCGACTTATTCTCTTGCTTCAGTTCTAAAAACTTGACTTCTATCCAGGCTTGCATACTTGGCAAAAAATTGTTCTCAAAGAACAACTCTTTAAACTTTGTCCAAGTCACTACAGCTGTCCCAGCTCTAGTTTGATTGGTTTTTCACCAGTAATTGGCTTCTCCCTTCATCAAATAGGTGGCAAAAGCTGTCTTTTGCTCTTCTACCACTCTCACAATAATAAATGCTTTCTCTATCTCCTTTACCCAAGTTTGGGCTTCAATAGGATCCGTAGTTCCCTTGAACTCTGGCGGTCCTATCGTTTTAAAATCTTTAAAGTTTGCCAATCTATTAGCTGGTTATTCTCTTGCTCTTGCTCTTGCTGCTGGCGCCCTATGTTGCATAGCTTGGGCTAACATATCCACAAAATTCTGTATCGGGTCTGCTTGACCTCCTTCATTATTCACTGATTGCTCTTCTCTTTGATTTCGATTCTGTCGTCTAGGCGGAATTATCTGATTTAAATGAAAATCTTACATTAATCCTTTTTCTCTACACAAATTCTTATTAGTAACATAAGAATTTAACACAAATTTCTCATATAATCGCAAATTTATTCAAATAGCACATAGTACTTTTAGTACTTAACACCTACTGTTATAATCAGTCACTATCCCTTTTTGATAAATATCGGGATTAACAACACAACCTTACACAAAAAGTTACAATTACTATAACTTTACACAAAAAGTTTCACTTCTCCAAAATCATCTTAATATTCATATTGAAAATAAAGATTACATTCATACAAACAAATATATTACATATGCTCACTCATTGTTCTCGATATTACAATCTTTATATTACACCTTGTTACCAAAAGGTACTACTGCTTATACTTAAGCTGTCTACAGTCTACTCCCTTCTCCTGCCTTCTTACTGGGACACTTGTTAAATCCGTGACCCATTCCTCCACATGAAAAACATTTTCTCATAATCGGCTTAGGACAATTTGGAGAAATATGTCCTTCCTGTTTACAATTGAAACACACGTTCTTCCACATCATACATTCTCCCAAGTGAGTCTTTCCACACTTGCCACAGACTTTTTTCTTTTTCAGGTTTGATTTCCCTGAGTTATTATCACTGTCGTTGTCCCTTTTTCGCTTATTGCTTCTCTTCTTCTGCTTGACTACTCCCTTAGATGATCCACCACCTTCAGCTTTCATTTTTTCTACTTGTGTCTTTAGTTCGTTTCGTTCTTCGGTCATCTTGCGTAATGCTCGCTCCATCTTCCACAACTCCTCCAAGAGAAATACTTTACTTCGGAGTTCTTGAACTTCTGCAGATACTAGATCTTTTTCTCCAACTTTGGTCTTAATCTCTGTCTCCACCTTAACTTCTTCGGACTCTGCCTCCTCATCTTCATTCAGATACATTTCGGGATACTCATCATGATCACTCCCCAGATGCACCATGGGTGCATCTTTTCCAACTTCCTCAACTGACTCCCTCTGCGCTGGCACCTCGGCTACTGGCATTGGTGCAACAGCTGCCAACACTTCTGCACTCATTTCATCTTCTCCTGACATCCTACAATCAGTTTAAACAACTTGATTAATACGTTACCGGTACGAATTTCATACTCACTATGTGTCCACACATATTTCTATTGATGTATTTCGGCAATCCCTCACTTAGTACTCTAAATGAGTTTTCTCTATCTCGCATATGGTTATAATCCTAGGGTTTTTCCCCCCACTTAAGGTTTATAACCTATAGCTCTGATACCAATTTATGACGTCCCCAAATCCGGGTTACCTGACCCCCGAGTTTGGTGCTCACGATCCGACATTCAAATATCATCTAACTACCCATTTATTTATGAATAAAAATATACATATCATTAACTGATATTGTTAATACATTGTCCCAGGTTTTCTAATCTTAACATAACAAATATACCCTTACATATACAAAAAGGGTTATACAAAACAACATAATAAATATGTTCATTATAACTACTCTAGCAATACACCTTTGCTTTTGTCCTTCTCTGCCCCTCCGGATACCTCGTTCCTAGCTAAAATATTATATTTAAGCAAGGGTGAGAAACAAATTTGCTTCGCAAGTTAAATTATATAATAAAGTATAAGAATCAATAATATAAGACTATCGATTCGATAGATTATCACCAAAGTTCAAAGGACTTTGAAATAGCTGAACAAATTGTTAATCAATAACAAGACTTTCTCGCATTTTAGGCAAAACAATAATTCAATAGTGAAAGAGTAAAACGCTTTCGAAATTTCTCAATTGAATAATAAGAATCAATTCTACGCAATAACAAATTGAAATATTATCCAGATTTTTTTTAAGCTAAGCGATCCTATAGGATCTTAAACTTCTCGAGTAACTATCAAAGGTTTTACTTTGAAGTACCCAGGTGTATCAGATAACCATAAAGATTAAATCATACCCCTCTACAAGTATATAAAGTGATCAGCTTCATTATACCCTATATTATGCATGATACTTACATGCGTGCAACGGCCGAATACACGACCACAAAGCCCCTTTTTATATAAAAAGGTTGTTCTTCTCAGTCTTATAACCAGAATTCGAATCACAACAACGAAATACAATGATTTCAATATCTAATCGCTTTCTCGATCTAGCCGGAATAATTGGCATTGACCTGTCAATAATAATTGAGTTCTCTTCTCGAACCTATCAAGTTTCAACAATTGTTCGTCTAGCCAAAACAATTAGCTACGACATATCTCAACACGATTCAATAATAAATAGAAATTAACTGTACTATTTGCAATCAATAATAACTTCTACGGATGTGAATAACCAACAACAGTTATTCCCTAAGCATATTCTCAAAAATCAATAATTTAATTTAAATTAATAACATGCATTAACTACGAATAATCAACAATAATTCTCAGACGTGGTATAATCAGCAATAATTAACCACCACTATATTTGAAAAGTAATAACTCGAGATTGAGTTAAGGAAACTTGCCTTCTTCGTTGATTACTGCTACATAATATATTCTATCTGCGTTTGAAAGACCTATAATTAACAATATCGGTCTCACAATTAACATAACAAAACACAACACATAGGACTATAATTTACAGTTAATATATGTCCTAGACACATCATCACGTAGTCACATCAGTGTTTATAACCTGTATAAACACTTATCAAGTCTAACTATTTCGGTCTGGTTGGACTTCGGTCTCAATTCGGTGTCCTGGTCACCCTATCCGACAATTAACACATTTATTGTTAATTAACTCGATCTCAAAGCTTCAATATTATTTTAGATAAGTCATATATAATTTCAATTTCCATTTCAGCAAGTTAAAACAAAGCTGACTTCTTTTTCTGGCCTTTTCAGTTTCTCATTTCAGTAACCTGAAATGTTCATTTTAGGAAGCTGAAATACACTATTCATGAAAATACAAATTTAGTTTATTATTTTTCTATCTTTTGGCCAATCATATATACATATATTCCATACACAAAAAGAATTTTTCTAGAATTTTTCAACTTAAGTATTTTTCAAAAATCCATTTCTAGTTAGTTCCTTAAGAAAATAACTACCTCACGCTTAACTCCAGAAATTTCCAACTCTTGGCGGGATCTTACACATGTTAACTTGAGTCTCCAGTTTAAATTTCATGGCCATCGGAGGTATACAACTCCGGTTATAAGATTTTTCGTCGGGAAATCCCAAAAATTGAAATGGCCATAACTTGCTCATTTTAAGTCGGAATGAGCTCATTTTTGGACACAAGTTACATCATTCCATACATTTTCATGTCCCAAAAGTCAGGAATTTATTATAATATTTAAGTGGATGAAATTTCCCTTACAATTTCCAGACAGCCTACTTTTTATCATTTTTTAAGATTTTTCTTCCTGTGCTAAAATCAGTCCAAACGAAAATCTACAACATATTTTTCCATGATTCCACTTGGATCTATTGGAAGACTCATATATCTAACTTCAGGATCTAACCACACTCAAAAATTCAAAGTATAATGAGAGATATGGGCATTTTCATATCGTACTTCGTTTTCAAAAAAATCTATTTTTCAACTTTTGGTGATTTTTAAGAAAACTTCTATATTTTCACATAAAACCAACATAGCTCGTCATAATACTTAAAATAACTCATATACTCATGGGTATACCATGATCCATGATCTATATCATCAAATAATCAACAAACACAAGATCAAACACAACCAAAGCTAAGAAAATTTTGATTTTCTATCTTTTAAACAACACTCATAGTTCACACTTTAAATCTAACTTTTGAACCACAAAAGGGTTCAATCTAAACATGAAACACTTTTAAACATATGGATCTAAGGTTTTAAACCATAAGATCATATTTTTACAAAATCAAAACTCAAATCATAACAAAAGGAAAATAAACTATGAAAGTAAAAATCCTTTATACCTTAACTTGTTTCTTTCTCTCCTTCTTTCTAATACTTGATTAAAGAAATATGAAATTATCAAAAACTCTCCTTCTCTCCTACACCATAGTGGCCGAACACCCCCTTGCACTCTCTCTTGTTTATTTTCTTTCTCTCTCTTCAACTTAGGAAATGAAATAAGATGAGATGAGAAGGTTTTGTTTGCTAGCAATTAAAAATAGTTAGATACATAATATCTATCTATCATATCTTGCATATCAAATCCATATCTTCTCAAATCTTAAAATATCTTTCCATATCTCCTATCCATATCTTCTCAAATCTTACAATATCTTTCCATTTCCTATCCATATCTTCTCAAATCTTACAATATCTTTCCATATCTCCTATCCATATCTCCCAAATATCCTTCCTTCTCTCATACAAATCGGCCACATGGCCTCTTCTACACCAAATCTTTATTTTATATAATACTTATTTAAATGACTATAATGCCCTTCCCCACTTGGGTTCAACTTGGGCTTTAAATTAATTTCCATTGGGCTTACATTTAATTCTTTTTTTCTTGTTTTGCTTACTAATAAAATTGAACTTGGGCTTCCTCCCATAATTAATTTGAGCCATCACTATACTTGTCTAATAAATATTATATTGTGCTAATTTAATAATTAAATTGCAATTAAATAAATTAGCTACAAGTCCCATGCTCAAAAAAATAATTGGGCTACAAATTAATTCTTTGGGCACTAAAATCAACTTAGTCCCACACTTTTAATATTTATCTTACCCTAATCATTTAGTTAGGGTTTCAATTACACACCTTGGCAAGTTAATTCTTTACTCAACTATCTTTAACTTCATAACCCAATTAGACTTGCTTTACTTAGGTTATAAAATTAATAAATAGAGATGTATAAAATAAATGTCTTAAGGTTAGTATATATTTTAAAATACTATCATTCTCCCATACTATAACCCTTTGGG
Organism: Panax stipuleanatus; assembly: GCA_020205555.1. Lineage (NCBI taxonomy): Eukaryota > Viridiplantae > Streptophyta > Magnoliopsida > Apiales > Araliaceae > Panax > Panax stipuleanatus. The sequence goes on from CM035119.1 coordinate 40,816,988, forward strand.
TATTTAATTATTATACCTAATATATATATTAGGTCACATAATTTTATTCTTAATTCTCTTTAGACGCTAAATAAATATATACACATTCATAATACATATTTATTCCATCACATACATAATTCACATATGTCATAACATATTCCACTAGTGTATTAACTTAATAGCCCTAATTGACTTAATAAGTTATACACACTCACATATTTCATCAATACAATTATTATAACTATATTTTCTACCGAATCCCTATCCGTAACTAGGGTTAGGGTTCCTATTCTCTACTAAACAAAATTGTACTCATATTTCTCAGTCAATACACAATTTGACCACTTTGATAAACTCGTATCACAGATACTCAGCACAATATTGATAATCAATATCAATATAAAAAATAATAAAAAAATTATTCAAAAAATTTGAATTATGTGATATTCTGGGTTCTAACATTCTCCCCTCCTTATAAGGATTCCGTCCTCGGAATCACCGCTTTCTTATTCTCTACAATCTTTTAAAGTTGTATCATCAATTTATTTTTATCAACACAATACTCAATTGTGTCTCATATACTAACCTGTGACTTGAATCTATAAAAGAAAATAATTCATAGTGATATCTATCACATATTTCCCGCGTAATTTAATTACTCAACTAAATCGTTACCTGTCACCACCTCCTGGGCAGCTACTGCATCTTACACCGTCATGTTGAATGTAATGGACGTTGGTCTTCCTGATTGTGCAGGTCCTCTAATCGTCAGGGTTCCGCCATCGGGTCCCTTGTTGGTACTTCCCTTCTCCACATTCTTCTTCGGATAATTTCGAACCAGATGATCTGTTGATCCACATGCAAAACAACCTTGTATTTTCTTCGAACTGGGACAATTGGGCGACATGTGTCCCTCTTGACCACAGTTATAACAGACACCCTTCCTCTTCAGACAAATTCCTGGATGATTCTTCCCACAAGTCGTACAAGGCTCACTTCCCTTCCTATTCTCTTCTGACTTATTACCCGATTGGGTATTCTCACTCCATTTCCGCTTGTTCGGATTACTACCACCACTACTATCTCCTTCATTTGTTTTCTTCTTCTTCTCTAGATGATATCGAGATGCAGCTTCGCTTCCCCCTTCAGCAATTATCGCTTTCTCCAACAAAACCACAAACGTATTAATCTACAATACAGCTACCTTGTTGTATATCCCTGGCTTCAATCCATTCTCAAATCTTCTCGCCTTTCTTGCCTCCGTGTCCACCTGATGAGGTGCAAATCTCGCTAACTTATTAAACTTAGCAGCATATTCTGATACCGACTTATTCTCTTGCTTCAGTTCTAAAAACTTGACTTCTATCCTGGCTTGCATACTTGGAAAAAAATTGTTCTCAAAGAACAACTCTTTAAACTTTGTCCAAGTCACTACAGCTGTCCCAGCTCTAGCTTGATTGGTTTTTCACCAGTAATTGGCTTCTCCCTTCATCAAATAGGTGGCAAAAGCTGTCTTTTGCTCTTCTACCACTCTCGCAATAATAAATGCTTTCTCTATCTCCTTTACCCAAGTTTGGGCTTCAATAGGATCCGTAGTTCCCTTGAACTCTGGCGGTCCGACCGTTTTAAAATCTTTAAAGTTTGCCAATCTATTAGCTGGTTATTCTCTTGCTCTTGCTCTTGCTGCTGGCGCCCTATGTTGCATAGCTTGGGCTAACATATCCACAAAATTTTGCATCAGGTCTGCTTGACCTCCTTCATTATTCACTGCTTGCTCTTCTCTTTGATTTCAATTCTGTCGTCTAGGCGGCATTATCTGATTTAAATGAAAATCTTACATTAATCCTTTTTCTCTACACAAATTCTTATTAATAACATAAGAATTTAACACAAATTTCTCATATAATCTCATATTTATTCGAATAGCACATAGTACTTTTAGTACTTAACACCTACTGGTATAATCAGTCACTATCCCTTTTTGATAAATATTGGGATTAACAACATAACCTTACACAAAAAGTTGCAATTACCACAACTTTACACAAAAAGTTGCACTTCTCCAAAATCATCTTAATATTCATATTGAAAATAAAGATTACATTCATACAAACAGATATATTACATATACTCACTCATTGTTCTCGATATTACAATCTTTATATTACACCTTGTTACCAAAAGGTACTACTGCTTATACTTAAGATGTCTACAGTCTACTTCCTTCTCCTGCCTTCTTACTGGGACACTTGTTAAATCTGTGACCCATTCCTCCACATGAAAAACATTTTCTTATATTCGGCTAAGGACAATTTGGAGAAATATGTCCTTCCTATTTACAATTGAAATACACGTTCTTCCACATCATACATTCTCCCAAGTGAGTCTTTCCACACTTGCCACAGACTTTCTTCTTTTTCAGGTTTGAGTTCCTTGAGTTATTATCAATGTCGTTGTCCCTTTTCTGCTTATTGCTTCTCTTCTTCTGCTAGACTACTCCCTTAGATGATCCACCACCTTCAGCCTTCATTCTTTCTACTTGTGTCTTCAGTTCATTTCGTTCTTCGGTCATCTTGCGTAATGCTTGCTCCGTCTTCCACAACTCCTCCAAGAGAAATACTTTACTCCTGAGTTCTTTAACTTCTGCAAATACTTGATCTTTTTCTCCCACTTTGGTCTTAATCTCTATCTCCACCTTAACTTCTTCGAACTCTGCCTCCTCATCTTCATTCAGATACATTTTGGGATACTCATCACGATCACTCCCCAGATGCACCATGGGTTCATCTTTTCCAACTTCCTCAACTGACTCGCTCTACGCTGGCACCTCGACTACTGGCATTGGTGCAACAGCTGCCAACACTTCTATACTCATTTCATCATCTCCTGACATCCTACAATTAGTTTAAACAACTTGATTAATACTTTACCAGTACGAATTTCATACTCACTATGTGTCCACACATCTTTCTATTGATGTACTTCGGCAAGCCCTCACTTAGGACTCTAAATGAGTTTTCTCTATCTTACTTATGGTTATAATCCTAGGGTTTTTACCCCCACTTAAGGTTTATAACCTATAGCTCTGATACCAACTTGTGACGCCCCCAAATCCGGGTTACCTGACCCCCGAGTTTGGTGCTCACGATCCGACATTTAAATATAATCTAACTACCCATTTATTTATGAATAGAAATATACATATCATTAACTGATATTGTTAATACATTGTCCCAGGTTTTCTAACCTTAACATAACAAATATATCCTTAGATATACAAAAAGGGTTATACAAAATAACATAATAAATATGTTCATTATAACTACTCCAGCAATACACCTTTGCCTTTGTCCTTCTCTGCCCCTCCGGCTACCCCGTTCCTAGCTGAAATATTATATTTAAGTAACGGTGAGCAACAAATTTGCTCCGCAAGTTAAATTATACAATAAAGTATAAGAATCAAGAATATAAGACTATCAATTCGATAGAATATCACCAAAGTTCAAAGGACTTTGAAATTGCTGAACAAATCGTTAATCAATAACAAGACTTTCTCACATTTTAGGAAAAATAATAATTTGATAGTGAAAGAGTAAAACGCTTTCGAAATTTCTCAATTGAATAACAAGAATCAATTTTACGCAATAACAAAGTGAAATATTATCCAGATTTTTTTAAGCTGAGCGATCCCATAGGAACTTGAACTTCTCGAGTAACTATCAAAGGTTTTACTTTGAAGTACCCAAGTGTATTAGATAACCATAAAGATTAAATCATACCCCTCTGCAAGTATATAAAGTGATCACCTTCATTATACCCTATATTATTCATAATACTTACACGCGCGCAACAGCCGAATACACGACCACAAAGCCCATTTTTATATAAAAAGGTTGTTCTTCTCAGTATGATAACCAGAATTCGAATCACAACAACGAAATACAATGATTTCAATATCTAATCGCTTTCTCTATCTAACCGGAATAATTGGCATTGACCTGTCAATAATAATTGAGTTCTCTTCTCAAACCTATCAAGTTTCAACAATTGTTCGTCTAGCCAAAACAATTAGCTACGACATATCTCAACACGATTCAATAATAGACAGAAATTAACTATACTATTTGCAATCAATAATAACTTCTACGGATGTGAATAACCAACAACAGTTATTCCCCAAGCATATTCTCAAAAATAAATAATTCAATTTGAATTAATAAACATGCATTAACTGCGAATAACCAACAATAATTCTCAGACATGGTATAATCAGCAATAATTAACCACCACTATATTTGAAAAGTAATAACTCGAGATTGAGTTAAGGAAACTTGCCTTCTTCGTTGATTACTGCTACACAATATATTCTATCTGCGTTTGAAAGACCTATAATTAACAATATCGGTCTCACAATTAGCTTAACAAATCACAACACATAGCACTGTAATTTACACTTAATATATGTCCTAGACACATCATCACGTAGTCACATCAGTATTTATAACATGTATAAACACTTATCAAGTCTAACTATTTTGGTCTAGTTGGACTTCGGTCTCAATTCGGTGTCCTGGTCACCCTATCCGACAATTAACACATTTATTGTTAATTAACTCAAACTCAAAGCTTCAATATTATTTTAGATAAGTCATATATCATTTTAATTTCCATTTCAGCAAGTTAAAACAAAGTTGACTTCTCTTTCTGGCCTTTTCAGTTTCTCATTTCAGTAACTTGAAATGTTCATTTCAGTAACCTGAAATGTTCATTTCAAGAAGTTGAAATACATTATTCACGAAAATACAAAATCAGCTTATTATTTTTTTACCTTTTGGCTAATCATATATACATATATTCCATACACAAAAAGAATTTTTTTGGAATTTTTTAACTTACTTAAGTATTTTCCAAAAATCAATTTCTAGTTAATTCCTTAAGAAAATAACTACCTCTCGCTTAACTCTAGAAATTCTCAACTCTTGGCGGGATCTTACAGATGTTAATGTGAGTCTCCAGTTTATATTTCATGGCCATAGGAGTTATACAACTCCGGTTATAGTGTTTTTCGTCGAGAAATCCCAAAAATTGAAATGGCTATAACTTGCTCATTTTAAGTCGGAATGAGCTCATTTTTGGACACAAGCTACTTCATTCCATATATTTTAATGTCCCAAATGGCCGAAATTTATTACAATATTTAAGTGGATGAAATTGTTCTTAAAATTTCCAGATAGCCTACTTTTTATCATTTTTTAGATTTTTCTTCATGTGCTAAAATCAGTCCAAACAAAAATCTACAACATATTTTTCCGTGATTCCACTTGTATCTATTAGAAGACTCATGTATCTAACTCTAGAATCTGACCACACTCAAAAATTCAAAGTAGAATGAGAGATATGGTCATTTCCATATCATACTTCGTTTTCACAAAAATCTGTTTTTCAACTTTTGGTGATTTTTAAGAAAACTTCTATAATTTCACATAAAAGCAACATAGCTCATCATAATACTTAAAATAACTTATATACTCATGGATATACCATGATCCATGATCTATATCATCAAATAATCAACAAATACAAGATCAAAAAAAACCAAAGCTAAGAAAAATTTGATTTTCCATCTTTTGAACAACAAAACTCAAATTTCACACTTTAAATCTAACTTTTGGTCCACAAAGAGGTTTAATCTATACATGAAACACTTTTAAACATATGAATCTAAGTTTTTAAACCTTAAGATCATATTTTTACAAAATCAAAACTCAAATCATAAGAAAAGGAAAATAAACTATAAAAGTAGAAATCGTTTATACCTTAACTTGTTTCTTTCTCTCTTTCTTTCTTTCTAATATTTGATTAAAGAAATATGAAATTATCAAAAACTATCCTTTTCTCCTACACCATAGTGGCCGAACACCCCTTTGCACTCTCTTTTGTTTATTTGCTTTCTCTCTCTTCAACTTAGGAAATGAAATAAGATGAGATGAGAAGGTTTTGTTTGCTAGCAATTAAAAATAGTTAGATACATAATATCTATCTCTCATATCTTGCATATCAAATCCATATCTTCTCAAATCTTACAATATCTTTCCATATCTCCTATCCATAATTTTTCAAATCTTACAATATGTTTCCATATCCTATCCATATCTTCTCAAATCTTACAATATCTTTCCCTATCTCCTATCCATATCTCCCAAATATCCTTCCTTCTCTCATACAAACCGGCCACATGGCCTCTTCTACACCAAATCTTTATTTTATATAATACTTATTTAAATGACTATAATGCCCTTCCCCACTTGTGTTCAACTTGGGCTTTTAATTAATTTCCATTGGGCTTACATTTAATTCTTTTTTCCTTGTTTTGCTTACTAATAAAATTGAACTTGGGCTTCCTCCCATAATTAATTTGAGCCATCACTATACTTGTCTTATAAATATTATATTGAGCTAATTTAATAATTCAATTGCTATTAAATCAATTAGCTACAAGTCCCATGCTCAAATAAATAATTGGGCTACAAATTAATTCTTTGGGCCCTAAAATCAACTTAGTCCCACACTTTTAATTTTTATCTTACCCTAATCATTTAGTTAGGGTTTCAATTACACACCTTAGCAAGTTAATTCGTTACTCAACTATCTTTAATTTCATAACCCAATTAGACTTGCTTTACTTAGGTTATAAAATTAATTAATAGAGATGTATAAAATAAATCTCTTAGGGTTATATATATTTTTAAATACTATCATTCTCCCATATTATAACCCTTTGGATATTTAATTATTATACTTAATATATATATTAGGTCACATAACTTTAGTCTTAATTCTCTTTAAACGCTAAATAAATATATACACATTCATAATACATATTTATTCCATCACATACATAATTCACATATGTCATAACATATTCCACTAGTGTATTAACTTAATATCCCTAATTGACTCAATAAGTTATACACACTCAATATTCATCAATACAATTATTATAACTGTATTGTTTATCGAATCCCTATCCGTAACTAGGGTTAGGGTTTCTATTCTCTGTTAAACAAAATTGTACTCATATTTCTCAGTCAATACACAGTTTGACCGCTTTGATAAACTCGTATCACAGATACTCAACACAATATTGATAATCAATATCAATATAAAAAATAAAAAAAATTATTCGAAAAATTTAAATTATGTGAAATTCTGGCAGTCTCAATAGATCTTCAAGAGTTTGAATAGTCTTTTCCGATTGCCCGTCCGTTTGAGGATGATATGCCGAACTGAATCGTAAATCCGTGCCCATAGCTTTCTGTAACTAACCCAAAATTGTGAAGTGAATCTTGGGTCACGATCCGAAACTATGGATACTGGCATGCCATGTAATCTCACAATCTCATTTACGTACATACGAGCAAGACGTTCAAGGGAATAGGTCTCCCGTACTGGCAAGAAATGAGCAGACTTGGTTAATCTATCAACATTAATCCAAATCGCATCTATGCCTTGAGAAACTTTGGGAAGACCCGTAACGAAATCCATGGTAATGTGTTCCTATTTCCACTTTGGAATCTCAAGTGGTTGCAATGGACCCTTCGGCACTTGATGCTCCGCCTTTACACGTTGACAAGTTAAACATCTCGAAATAAACTCCGCGATCTCTCTCTTTATATTGCTCCACCAAATTGTATGTCGAAGATCACGATACATTTTGGTACTTCCAGGATGGATTGCAAACGGTGTGTTGTGTGACTCCATCATGATTCTATACTTTAAATCAGAATCGTTAGGAACACAAAGTCTGGAGTTAACTCGGAGTATTTCTTCTTCATCTATTCTTGCTTCTGGAACCGCACCTTCATCTTCATCTTCATCTTCATCAGCTCCGGGTCTGTAGCTTGAGCAGCTTTAACTTTATCAATCAAAGCTGGTTCTACGCGTATACTTGACATCATCGTATGGGTCCCCGGAGTCTTGAACTCTATCTCCATCTTTTGTAAATCACACAGAATAGACCTTTGTGTTGATAACATCGCACTCGTTCCCACATATAATCTTCTACTCAACGCGTCAGCTACCACGTTCGCTTTACCAGGATGGTATTAATGGTATGATCGTAATCTTTCAACAGCTTAAGCCAACGTCATTGCCGCATTTTGAGTTCCTTTTGAGTGAAAAAATATTTAAGGCTCTTATGATCCGTATAGATCTCCACTTTCTCCCCGTACAGGTAGTGTCTCTAAATATTCAACGCAAAAACGACTACTGCGAACTCTAGATCATGAGTAGGATAATTCCTCTCATATTCCTTGAGTTATCGCAAGGCATAGGCTATGACTTTCCCATGTTGTATGAGAACACATCCTAACCCTTTGCCCGAAACATCGCTGTAGATGACAAATCCATCCGAACCAGATGGTATTGTCAGAACAGGTGCCGAAATGAGCCTCCTCTTGAGCTCTCGGAAGCTCTTCTCGCATTCCTCGCTTCATACAAACTTTGTATCTTTCTGAATCAGCTGAGTTAACGGAGTAGCAATTTGAGAAAATCCTTCCACGAATCTCCGATAATAACCAGCTAAACCCAGAAAGCTACGTACTTCGGTCACCGACTTCGGTTGCTCCCAACTTTGTATTGCTTTAATCTTCGCTAGGTCAATAGATACTCCATATTTTGATATTACATGCCCAAGGAATGCTACTTCCTCAAGCCAGAACTCACATTTTGTTCAGCTTGGCATATAGCTTGTTATCACGAAGCCTTTGAAGTACCAGCTTCAAGTGATGCTCATGATCTTCACGACTTTTGGAATAGATGAGGATGTCATCAATAAAGACAATCACGAACTGATCCAAATACTCCTTGAATACATGGTTCATCATATCCATGAAAGTAGCAGGAACATTAGTCAATCCAAAAGACATGACTAGGAATTTATAATGCCCGTATCGAGTTCTGAAGGCAGTCTTTGGAACACCCTCAGTTTCAATCTTCAGCTGATGATATCCAGAACAAAGATCAATCTTTGAAAAGAATTGTGCTCCTTGTAACTGGTCGAACAGGTCATCAATACGAGGTAGCGGATACCTATTCTTGATGGTGACATGGTTCAACTCCCGATAGTCAATACAAAGTCACATACTCTCGTCTTTCTTCTTTACGATTAAAACAGAAGCACCCCAAGGAGACGTACTAGGACGAATGAAACCGATGTCTAACAACTCCTGTAGTTGGACCTTTAACTCCTGAAATTCAATAGGAGCCATTCGATATGGGGTTTTAGAAATGGGTTTTGTACCGGGCTCAAGGTTAATAAAGAATTCAACTTCACGTTCTAGGGGTAGACCGGGAAGTTCTTCAGGAAATACATCAGGAAACTCATTAACAACAGAAATATTATTTAAATATGACGTATTCTGGTTTAGATCAGTGACATGAGCTAATAAAGCTTGACATTTATTTTCAATAAATGAATAGCTTTGTGACTTGAAATGACATTGACTGATTTTAGTGGTTTGGTGGTTTGAATTCGCACAACAGGTTGGTTAGGAATATGAAAACTAACAACCTTATGAAAACAATCAATTTTGGCATGATAAGTGGTTAACCAATCAATTCCTAAAATCACGTCAAATGCAAGTATTTTCAAAGATATAAGATCAACAGGTAGGGTGAGGTTGCCAATTTGAATCAAGCAAGATTTATAAACTGTAGATGTAACGAAGGTCTCTCCTAACGGAGTTTCAATAGATAAGTCAAAGTCTAATTTCTCAGGTGTCAAGTTCAAATGTTGAGCACAAGTAGGTGATATAAAAGAATGGGTAGCACCGGTATCTAACAAAGTGTAAACTTCGCAAGAGTTTATGATTAGCTTACCCGTGATCTCCTCGTTCGGGTTCCTCGCATTTTGGGCAGTGACGACAATTGCTCTTCTAGGAACCACCGACTTTGACTTGTCCGAAACTGCCTTTGGAATCACCACCCCCGCTGGACTTGGTTTCGCTACAGGACAATCTCGAGCTATATGACCTTCCTTTCCATAGTTATAGCATGCCTTAAATTGTTGTGCGCAGTTTAGGCTGATGTGTCCTTCTTTCCCGCATTTATAGCATACGATCGGTGGTCGTTCTCCTCCCCTAGAAACAGTTGATGCTGGTGCTGCTGTCGACGTCTTCACATTCTCATTGTTGTACCTTCTCTTTTTGAAATCTCCCCCCGACTCACTTCTTCTATTATCATGGCCACGATTACCACCAGAGTGGTTACCGCTTCTGTCATGATACTTTCCTCCCTGCTGGCTGTCATTGCTCCTATGACTGCTGCCACTGGTACTACCCTGGTTGTGGTCCCTTGGTTGAACATACTCATTATCTCGTTCTAATAACTAAGCCCTGTTTACTACATCTAAATATAAAGAAAATTTGTGAGAAATGAGGTATTGATGTATTTCGGGTTTCAAACCTCTCAGAAACATCCGCGTCATACGTTCCTCATTCTCCACCAAATGAGGTGCAAACCTGGACAACACTGCGAACTTGGCCTCGTACTGGGACACGGTCATGTTGTTCTATTCTAGTCTGATAAACTCTACCTCCTTCATATGACGAATACTTTTAGGAAAGTACTTGTCATTGAACAGTTTCTGGAATGCTTCCCAAGACATCTTGAGTGCGGCAGGTTGGGTACGCTTCACAGACTCCCACCAATAATCTGCCTCTCCACGGAACATAAAGGTGGCGAATGGAACCTTTTGTTCCTCTGTGCTTCCCAAGACATCAAATATCTTGGTAATTTGCTTAACCCACGTCTCTGCCTTGATTGGATATGGCTTTCCTTGAAACTCTGGTGGTCCCAACTCTTTGAACTGCTTGGCAGTGACAATCCGCATGTTGTTATTATTTCCACCTGTATTTTGCACATGAGTCTCCCTCGTCTGATTTTGCATGAACTGCAAAAAGCTTCTAAACATCTCATCGTTTATCGTCTGATCAGTGTTGTTTTCAGGAGGAACATTGTCTTCCTGTTGCATGTGACGCCCCTAAATTCAGACCGTCACTGATCTCGAATTCGGTTCATCACGTACTAATTCTAATAACAACTAAAATCTCAAACAATAGAATAATAGAATAATTTACATTGCTATAACATAAATATTCTCGTCCCAAGTCTCGAAACTATTACTAATACACTTCATAACTTAAACCAAACATATCTTAATACATAACATTAAATAAGTCTTAATACAATATAACGGAAACATCCTAATATAGAAAAGTACAGCTACTCCATAGCCTTGCCTTCGCATTTGTCCTGTCCTGGGGTTCCACTTTGCCCTGCCCTAACTGAAATGTTTATGGGAAGCAAGAGTGAGCAACAAATTTGCTCAGCAAGTAATATGCCAATAAATGTGAACAGGAATATATACAGTTCTAAATCTCAAGGGTAAAATGGTAATTAATCGCTCGGGATTTCAAAATAAGAATGTTGTGAACAAAATAAATAGCAATGACTTCCAAATCTATTCTGTGAAGTTGAATAAGGACTACTACGGGTCGAGAAGTTATTAAAGGATTCAAAAGTTTCAACAATTTCAAGTGAATGAATAGATATCACTAAGTGTCGCTGTGGACCAAGGATTTATAAAAGAATCCGAAGAATTTAAAGTTTCAAGTAAATAAATACTGGATACTGAGTGGTCGCTAAGAACCACGAACTTCTACTAGAATCACCAAAAATATTTCTAGTAACCCAAATAAGTACAATTAGGGGATCAGCCTATCGTACCTGGAGTTATGCATAACCTACCACACCACTGTCGGCACCCCGACTATATAGTTCCCCTTTTTACAAGGGTTGTTCAACTCAGTCAATTTATAGGAGTCCGCACCATGTTAATTGGTGTGGATTATTTTCCAATTCATGATATTGGTCTAGCCGAATTAAATGGCGTAGACAATTTCAACAATGTATATAAGAACAATTTATGAGTTCAATACTCGCAACAATAATTCGAAGAATATAATCGTGATTTAAATCCAGCTATGAAATATAAGTTTATAAGGCAAGAATTATTCTAGCACCTATTTACTCGTACAACCAAAGTTAGTACAAGCTCGAATACGTGTTCAATAAAGAGTATGAATCAAATACTTGCTCAATAAAAGAGTAGTCAGATACTTGCAATTAGTATACAAGAACGATTTCAGGGAAACTTGCACAATGAAAGAGTATAAGTTAGGGAACTTGCTTACGACGTTCCTCGAATAAGTAACCACAAGGATAGGATACTTGCAACACAATAAAAGTAGGGTTCAGATACTTGCACTATAAATGGGTGTAGTCAGAAAACTTGCCTTATGCGTAGTTTATCCTCGTTAAGTAAATCAACACTTTTGAATCCTATTTATATAATACATGTATAGAATGTTCATTAGTTACTTATGCCCATATATGATATGTAAATTTAAACGCACCTATAAACGTTTAACTTAGTCGTATACTATACACATACTTCATCACATACTTTTGCGTACATATAGTACAGTTCAGTTTACAAGACATCATGAAGTCATCAACATAGTTTCTAATCATTACTTTATAGTTCACAAACACCTTTTAGACTTATCATTGGGAAGTTTATAATCAAACGTTCAATTCTATCACTTAGCATGCCTCTCAACACATTACTTAGCATACTGTTTATATACTACAAGTTAAAGTAATCATATAAGCTAACTGTCAAAATCAGATCAACAAACTGACTCAATCCTGATTCTAGTATGGCGCAGCTGCGCCATGACTAAGCCTAGGGCCGGCGCAGTTGCGCAGCCCTCTGGCCAAGCCAAGGCTGAGCTGTTGCCTTGTGGTTTCTGTCCGGTCATGAACGCAACATTCACATATAATATAATAATATATTAAAGGCTCTTACATACTTTTATTACGATCTTACACTTATTCTTGATACGCTATGGTCTTTAACTTATGATTTCAAATGAGCTAAGGCTAATCAAGATCATGAAATCACAAAGGATATAATGTTTGCCATGTATACATGTGAGGTAGTCATGATATCAGTTTGTATGTATGCTTACATAGGTTCTCATTTTATATGCACTTATTTAGTTTTGTTCATTCTTTGAAAACTCGTACGAATCATGTTTCCACGATCTTATGTCATGTCATATTAGATGGATACACATAACACGTACACACAATAAAGGTCTTTCATGCTTTTACAATCATCATACGTTCACCTTAATATGTTAGGATTCTCATTTAGGATTTCTAATGAGTTACGATCAATTGAGGACACGAAATCACAAGGTTTCTATGTTTACCATATGAACCTACGAGGTAGTCATAACATTTGTAATATGCATTCTTGCACGTATTTGATTTATTTGCATCTAGTTAATATCGCTTATTACTCTCAAACTTGTCTAGACTCATGCTCGGTTAACTTCCATTGTATCTAACACATTGTGTGTACATATAGACTAGCTTAGTGATGTTAAGAGTACTATCATTCATAACAAAATATCATAATGTATTCTTTAACATGCTTATGAACGTTAGTTCTTCAAAACTTTCAAGTTTCTCTTTAAAAGTCAACTTGAACTGACTTAACACATGTAAACTATATTTCACTCATGACCTACCCACATATACATGTTCATAGGGTCAGAATATAAATATGATACCTATATGTCAAAGTTTATTTCAAAAACTATAATTTTCGTTTAGAAATGTCCGCTAGTGAGGCCCGTATGTTCATGTTACATTATGAAACATATATACACAATTTAGCATGCTTTTTATACATTTCTAGGTCACAATAATATGTGTCAAAAGTCAGAACCTCAACATCATACACACATGTCAAATTTACTTTTAAAAGCTCTAAGTTCCTTTTTAAATTCTAAATTCACTTAGCAAGGGATTTTAATGAAGTTAAAACAACCCACGCTATCTCAATAAACACATATACCCATGCTGACATATTCCTCATGCTGGCTTAAGTAGTGTATCTAAGTTAACAATGACCAGATTGCAAACAAAAGCAGGAACTATCTCCAGAGGCCGGCGCAGCTGCGCTGCGCCTCAGTTATAAACCGGCACAGCTGCGCCGTGCTTGGGCCAGCACCAGTGAGTTCCCTGCTTTGGCAGGTTTCAGCCCAAATCATAAAATTTCCTACGAATTTTCTATTAGACTAATTACATTACCTTTTTAACACTTGTATTAGCTTATATGACAACCAATTTAACATTATCAAATCACCAAATCATAAATTCCCACTAAAATCAAGAATTAACAATTCTCAAAAACAAAAAAAAATGAAGAACATGGAGATGGAATTGTACCTCTGTGAATGCTTTGCTGCTAAACAAATTATATATAATGCTACTATGATACTCTCCCTTAAACCAATACTCTCAGTTAACAGAACTCAACAAATGAAAATTTGAAGGAAAGAAACTTATATTTATAGAGAATGCAATATACAGACAATGCAATAATTCACCAAATTAAACCAACGGGAGAAGAGAGAACTCAATGGTTAAGGGAGAGTTGTTAGATAGTTGGTGAATCCCATAATTAAGCCCACTCCCCTTGTGATGATATGCTAAGAATTGCTGAGTTTGAGGTGGTAGAGTAGTATATGAATTATTTGCTGAAATTGAGAATATAGAGTAGAGTAGCTTGTATGCTATACACGTGAATGAGAATGGGTCTCATATAATGGGACAAGCCAATTTCAATCTCAGCATTCTAGCAATTGTATAATGAAATGTTATAACATATACCATACACTTAGGCTATTACATATATATTCATACTATATATTTAGATTATAATTAACATTATAATGTAAGTCACATGCTTAATATTTCAAGTAGTAGATGTGATATGGCAATGTAACATACATATAATCCATGTACATTTATTAATACCGAATATAATTTAATCGGGTATTATATTATTATATTATTTTAGTGAAATCATTATTAAGTCACAATTGTTTACTATATATTTGTGATTTTAACAATGTCACATATCCTCATGATATATTCATACAACTTAATTAATTAGTCATAACATATAGTCCTATATGTATAGTCACATTATAATGTAGTTTATATACAATTGTATAGTCACATTGTATTACACTTCATATAACATATAGGTAGCTATTATATATTATACATTTACTTTGCATGCTTGCACATAATAATTAATATAATCTCATTATATAAATAACTTACTTATTTGTTTTATAATGACAATTAATTAATTAATAAAATATTAATCAATTCCTTCCTCATAGATTAATGAAGTTATTAATCTCCACAGTAATTAACTAACATTTATATGATTAATTATCACGTTAAATAAATATAAATCTTATTATACTTATAACCAAGTCACTTATTATTATTATATTACTTGCAATAATAATAATCACATATTATTAATAATTAATCATCATTAATATTCTATTATAATTAAATAACAATTAATATTTAATTAATTGTTCACATAGTAATTCCTTCATTAATTTACCCTTATCAATTATTATTATACGACAAATAATCACATTCTCCAATAGTTTAATAAATACAAATCTCATTATATTTATAAACCATTTTCTTAGTATTATACTATTACTTGCAAAAATAATAAATCAACAGATTATTATTATATTTCTCATAATAATAATTAACAATTAATATAGATTAACTGTTCACTTAATAATTCATTTACTCTTTAACTGATTATTGTTCATAATAACACTTAATAACATTATTGTACGATTAACTATCACATGTGTTGCACTCAACAAATAATCAATTAAATATAACTCTTATCATATTCAACAATTACTTACTCGAAAATGTTTTGTTACTCATAATAACATATTATAAATATTTACTTATTAATATGCTATTACTAATTATGACGATTAATTAATAATGTAATGTTAATTAATCCTTCACTTATTAATTCCTTCATCATTTAATTAATTAAATCACCACCCTTTCCCTTCTCATGCCACACAATGCATTCTACAAGTTCGTTGAATTCCTCCATATTTTCTTCTAAATTCAATTTAATATAATCGAATTACTTTTCTCATAACTCTTTATAAACATTTATGTTTCAATAAATATCCGCTCTCTTATTGTATCAATAAATAAATAAAAATTATTCAAGAAATTCATGGTTCTTACATTGCACGTTCTCCTGGTTGGTGATTAAAGGTGTCTCCACGGTCTCATTCACTCCATTGTTAACATTCTCAGCTGCAATTCTCAAATACTGCCATAAAACAAGGGTTAATTAAACAAATTAACATATCACATATTAACCCTATGCTCCGACTGACCAATTAAATACCACATAAGCTTAGGTAGGACACACTAGTGAAGGATTTACTCGTCTCTCCCCTCCTAGTTCAATTTCCCGATCTCCGCCAGAGACCATATCCCTAAGCTCTGATACCAACTGTGACGCCCCCAGAATAGGTCCAATCCAACCAACCCATTCTGAGTTGCCAAACACATGGTTCAGAATCCAAATACAAACTTTTATATCACACGGTCGTACAAAATACGACCACACAACTGTGAGTGTCAATACAAATATGTAGAAAATATAAACATTCAAACTAAGTCCTCATTACAATTATTATCACATTATTTTATAAAAAAATGAGGACTACTACTGCTCTAATTCGGACCATCACTCTGTCCCTCGACTAGTCCCTGTGACATTCTCATTTCCTGAAGAGGACAATAGATGAAAAGGGTGAGTTCAACTAGCCCAGTAAAGAATATTATGACTAAGATAATAAAGAACAATTTATCGTTAGTCTTCAACAAATCAGATAAAATATTATGGACCACAAGTTTTAGATCAACAACTGCAGTGAAAATAACAATGCATCAGAAGAATTAAGTACGAAATAATGTCTACTATCTTCTATGATTTGAAAGTCCATAATCAATATTTTATCCCTGTAACAACAATCAATAACTCTTGAATCAAATATTCATCTTTGCACTACGGGCCAAAGATGTTCATCTGTATTATCAGTTGGTCATGTTCATCTCAACACCTGCCCATCTATGCAATACGGACCAAAGATTTTCATTAGGTAATCATTTATCTTTGCACTACAGGCCAAATATATTTATCAAATAATCATCCATCTTTGCACTACAGGCCAAAGATATTCTTTTGTATCACCATTTAAGACTGAAGATGATAAAAAATATTTTTAAAAACGAATCTAGTGAAATAAAGGACAAAAATTATGAATTCGTAATTTAGTTTATCCAAGTTCAAGAATACTCTATAATAATTATTTGTGGAGCAAAATTCAAGAATGAAGATCAAAACTTGGATCCAATCAAAGATAGGAACCATAATAGCCAACCTGGACAAAGAAAAGAAAATTTTATTTTTCTGTGAATAGTACCGTATTCGTGAATAGTGCTGTATACGTGAATAGTGCCGTATACGTAAATAGTAACCCCGATATAAAAATGTAGAAATTTCACAATAAAATTCATATCCACATTTTGGTATATAATGGTATTAAGAGAAATAACATCATTTATGAAGAAAATAACATCCCTTACCTGAAAAGAACAGTACTTCTGACTGAAATATCAGATATAATACTGAAGGAAACTTGCACTGAATAGAAACACTCAAAGTATTGAAATATTCACAAAAATACGCTCGATATTATAGAGAAAGAAACTTATGATTCTGGTGTGATTTTTAAATTCTAATTCAGCACCCTATTTATAGAAAAATGCTTAGTACGCCAAAGCAGAAAATTTAATAAAATAATATTTTATAAAAAAGAAATTCACGCCCACCCTTGACCCAAAATTATCAGCACACCAGTGGGGCCCACCAACATAAAAAAAATGTTTTTCTTTTAAAAACATTTATAACCCAAAAAATCAATTATTCCGGAACTTTAATAATTCATAATAAATAGCCCTTTTATCAGAAAAATATGAATCTTATGTCCATTCCATAGAAAATTTAATTCTCTACAACTTTGTAGAATAAAGTTTTTCCAAATTCCGAAGAAAAAATGATCGAAATCCACATACGGATGATTTTTCACACCTCCATTCTAACAAAATACTGATAAAACACATCAGCACTAATTCCTTCTTTTATATCCACAAAAATAAATATTTTCTTATCATATAAATCAATAATTAATTATTCACAAATTATATTACAGAACTACAATATTGACAACCAGGTCGTTCCCAAGAAAGAGGGGGCCTTCCGATAAGAATTTCTCCCTATTGGCGCGCAATTAAATAACCCCTCCTAGACAGAACTTCCTTAGACATTGCCAATAATGTTATCTAATAATATTATTCAAATAATATGAATTATTGATCTGATAATGGAAAATACTGTGCAGTGACAATTATTGAATTAACAATAATATAAAAATACTGTGCAATGAATATTTTATAACCACTTGCTTATTTAAAATATTTGCGCATTTTACCCATAACTTCCCACATTAATCAAATCAACCCCTTACTATATCAAAATAATAAATAGAGAAAATTCAATTTTATTCATAAAAAAGTTGGGGTCTTACATTACCTCCCGGGGCGTTTGGCGAAATCGGCAACCAAGGTATTAGGGAAGGTATCTACTGGAAAGATCACATAGTTCCTCCACAAAATGGGACACGGTGAAGCCAGGACGGTGAGGCAATTGGAGGCTGAACCCCATCAAATTTCTATCCTGGATTTGGTATTAGAATCTGACGACCATCGTCAAATTCTGATCCAAGTATTGGACGAAGCACACTTACCCAAGACTATCAATACTGAGAAACTCCAACACTTGATCAGCCATGTACTGGACAGTAACGTGATATCCTTCACTGACAACGATATACCAGCCGAAGAAACTGGGCATCACAAACCATTGCATATCGTTGTCGTTTCATCAGGATATGTGGTAGGTGGCGTGCTAATCGACGGAGGGTCGTCTTTAAACATCTGTCCATAATATACTCTGGAGAAGATGAAGATCAACCCGAACCGAATTCGGGACGGCCATGTCGTGGTACGGGCTTTCGACGGATCAAGAAGGGATACCATGGGGGAGATTGAACTTTCTGTGGAGATTGGCCCTTTCACTTTCAACATACCTTTTCAGATCCTGAAGATCACTACTGGGTATAATTTGTTGTTAGGACGACCATGGATCCATATGGCTGGCTCCGTCCCTTTAACTCTTCATCAACAACTAAAATATATCATCAACGGCAATCTGGTGTCTGTCAGTGCAGAACCTTATTATCATGTTCATGACCTGGGAGATATGCCCCTGATAGGTGTGAATAAAGGGGTCGAGCCTGCCAGTTTTCAAGCCTTCGAAATCAGTAATCCGCGATTTAACTCTGTGGGAGCCCCGGTCTTAATTCCCCGGATATCTACAGAGGTGATGGCAGTTGGACAAGAGATGCTGTGCCGAGGACATCAACTAGGCCGAGGATTGGGGAAGAATGGCCAAGGAATCAGGAACCCAATCCGTATACCCACGCAGTTGGGAAAGGCTGGACTCGGATACCATGGTGGATCCAAGCATCAGAATCCTCACAGGCGTCAACCAGTTAATCAGTTAATTCACCTCAAGTCAAACCTTGGTGAAACCGGATTTAAAGAACCACTCAAGAAGATCCCCCCTCATTATTTCAAACCTTTTGATTCCTAAAGTTGATCAAAGAGGACATGAGACGGATGGGGATGAAAATCCTCTCAAGGATGCGGCCTAAAAGGCCAAAGACCAAAAGTTTCTGGAAGAGATCCAGTTGCAATTCATGAGCAGTTTTTGCCTCTCTAAAGAGGACCTGAAGAAGTCCGATGGGGCAGATCTGTCAAGTGATCAACCTAACCTCCCGACACTTAACTGGGGAAATATAAACATCCCAGGCAGTAATCCAGGGACCAGTTCCAAACCAGTTATGGCCATCTTAGAAGACTGCGACTCTAGTAGCGCGTCTATCTCAACGACTCCCCAGGAACTCCAGACTAGCAATTGGACGATCACTCCACGGATCGTCCGAAAAGGGTAAAAATCGGGAAGCGACCGCTGGCAGGGAGACCTTTATCTATATTTTTGTCTGTTTTATTTCATCTGTAGCTTGTTATTGCCAGTTGTCATATTAACTGATGAATCTTTTTGTAATTGACGACTACTTGTATATATTTAGCAATCAAATTTTTGTATCAGGTTTCCAAATTTTCACGTCTCTAGCCACGTCCATGGTTTACCGAATTTGAGTAATGATTTCGATTTCGACATATAATTGGGCTTTGACTTGATGGGAATCGAGCAGGAGGAATAGGATGATGACGAGGTGCCCGAGGAAATCAAAGCATGGGTCGAAGATAAACCTAAACCCAACCTCGATCAAACCACCATCATAAATATCGGAACCCTCGACGATCCCAAAGAAATATAGATCAGAACCAACCTTCCCACTAACCAAGAAAAGAACTATTCTAACTCTTAACACAATTCAAGGATGTTTTTGCTTGGTCTCATAAAGACATGATAGGTCTATCCACCGATATCGTTGTCCATCGACTACCAATTAAAGAAGGGTTCAAACCAGTCAAGCAGAAACTGAGACGGTTGAAACCAGAATGGAGCCTAAAAGTTAAAGAAGAAATTATCAAACAGTTCAAAGCGGGAATTATTATGGTGTCAACGTACCCTGAATGGTTGTCCAATGTAGTCCCAGTGCCAAAATCTGGAGGAAAGGTGCGAGTTTGTGTAGATTATCGAGATCTCAACAAAGTCAGCCTTAAGGATAACTTCCCAGTGCCATTCATCCACGTATTAATCGATTACACTGCACAGTTCGAGATGTATTCTTTCGCTGATTGCTTTGCTGGATATCACCAAATCATGGTTGCTGAAGAAGACAGGGAAAAGACCACCTTCATTACCCCGTGGGGAACCTTCTGTTATCGAAGACTAGCTTTTAGCCTTACCAACGCTAGGGCTACTTATCAAAGAGCCATGATGACCTTATTCCACGATATGATGCACAAAGAAATCAAGGTGTATGTGGATGATATCATCGTAAAGTCCCGGCAGGCTTATGACCATTGCACCCATCTTCGGAGGTTGTTTGAATGACTCCGCAAGTTCAATTTGAAGTTAAACCTTGCAAAGTGTGCTTTTGGGGTGAAATTCGGCAAACTACTGGGATTTATGTTGAGCAACCGGGGCATTGATATGGATCCTGCCAAAATCCAAGCCATCACGAAAATGCCTGAACCAAAGACCGAGAAGGAAATTCGAGGTTTCCTAGGAAGAATCAACTTCATCAGCCGGTTTATATCGCAGTTGACAGCAACCTGTGAACCCATTTTCAAACTGTTAAGGACGAACTCTTCGGGAAAATGGAATGAAGACTGCCGAAAAGCCTTTCACATCATCCAGAAGAGATTGATTGAAGCACCTATTTTGGTACCCCCAAAGGATGGGATTTCGTTGTTCATATATATCTCAGTCAACTCCAATGCTATGGGTTGTCTACTAGGGAGGAAGGATGACATGGGGAAAGAAAGAGCAATCTATTATCTCAATAAGCGCTTTAGCAGTGGAGAACAGAAATATACTCTGATCAAAAGAACCTACTGTGCATTAGCTTGTGCAGCCACCAGGTTACAGCATTATCTGCATGGCCATACCACTTATCTCATATCGAGGATGGATCCTTTGAAATACATCTTCAGCAAACCAATTTTGAACAGCCGTCTATCCAAGTGGTAGTTAATCCTTCAACAGTTCGACATCATATATGTCACCCAAAAGTTCATTAAAGGGCAAGGGATTGCGGATCACCTGTTGGCTGCACCAACAAGGGGTTTTGAGGCTCTGGAAATGTATTTCCCTGAGGAGGAGGTGTTGACTATTCTCCTTATTGATAAGGAGGATCAAGGTCAATTCTAGAAAATGTATTTCGACGGCACATCAAACGCTAAGGGCCCCGAAGCTGGGGCAGTCCTGGTATCTATCACGGGAGATCAATACCCCGTGACAACTAAGTTGCATTTCAATAGCTCCAACAATACCGCAGAATATGAAGGGTGCATTGTGGGATTGAAGCTGGCTCAGTCCATGGGAGTGAAACATTTAGCGGTGTTTGGAGATTCGGAACTAGTCCTCAGACAGTCTACCGGGGCATACACCACTAAAGAACTGCATCTACTGCCGTATCATCGACATGTTCTCAGATTGGCAGGGGAATTTGAAGACATTGCCTTCATGCATATCCCCCGGAACCGAAATGATTTCGCCGATGCATTGGCCACATTAGCTTCACTGGTGAACCTATCAGCAAGAAGGGGAATGCTTGTTATCACTTTCACTGTGCAGAAGACACTGTCATATGGGAACAATGTAGGGGAGATATCAGATGAGATACTACCTGCGGGACCACCTTGGAACCATTATATAAAAGAATATCTGCGAGATCAGTCAACCCCTGAAGGGATGAGTCAAGCCACGAAGAAGCGAATACAGAAAGTGGCTATGAATTTCTACGTAAGTGGAGATGCTCTCTATAAGAGAGATCCAGGTGTATGCCTTCTAAGATGTCTAGACCTGGAGCAAGCCCAGCGACTTATGAATGAAGTACATGGTGGAGTATGCGGAGCACATATGAGTGGACCTCTACTTGCCAAAAAGATTCTGAGGACAGGACACTACTGGATATCCCTCAAAGTGGATTACGATGATCATGTCAAGCGTTGCTATCAATGCCAGATCCACGCTAACATTATTCATGCGCCTCCGAATCAACTGCGTTGCATAACATCACCATGGCCTTTTTCCATGTGGGGAATGGACGTGATAACACCAGTTGAGCCTAAAGCCAGTAACGATCATTGATTCATCTTCATTATGATTGACTACTTTACCAAGTGGGTTGAAGCAGCTTCTTTCCCCAGGGTCACCAAAGAGGTCATCGTTGGTTTCATTAGAAACAACGTCATCTGCCTGTATGGACAACCCGAGGTTATCATATCAGACAACGTGAAGAATCTGAATAACGAGATAATAAGGGAACTGTGCAGTAAGT
Source organism: Panax stipuleanatus (assembly GCA_020205555.1). Lineage (NCBI taxonomy): Eukaryota > Viridiplantae > Streptophyta > Magnoliopsida > Apiales > Araliaceae > Panax > Panax stipuleanatus. Next base: position 40,840,129 of record CM035119.1, read on the forward strand.
TCAATATCAAACACCTCAATTCGATTATTTATCGTCCAAAGATGAACGGCGCAGTGAAAGCGGCTAATAACAACATCAAGAAGATAATATTGAAGATGTCAGCAAATCACCGAGGATGGCCTGAGCTATTGTCGTTAACCCTACTTGCATATCGGACGTCGACTCGAACCTCGACTAGAGCAACACCCTACTCATTGGTATATATGGTATGGAGGCTGTACTTCCTGTCGAAGTGGAGATGGAATCACTAAGAGTGATCCTTGATGCCCAGATAAAGGAGAGCCAATGGATACAAGATCGATACGATCAGTTATCCCTGATAGATGAAAGAAGAACTGTTGCTATATTTCACGGTCAACTCTATCAACAGCGAATGTCTCGATCTTATAACAAGAAGGTGCGACCTCGATAATTCAAAGAGCATGATTTGGTACTGAAGAAGATCATTCCGAGCCAGGATGCAGCTAAGGGAAAATTTGCCGCAAACTGGGAAGGACCCTTTCTAAGACCCGTTTTCACTTTCTGACTGGACTGCTATGTCTTGATAAAAAAAAGAAAAAAAAGAAAAAAAAGAAAAAAAAAATATATCAAGTCTAGTTTTTCAGGTCTAAGCCTGAACTACGAAAGACCTGATCTCCTATCTGTGGGAGTACGTAGGCAGCCATTTATGGTGCGGTCTAACCCTGGAAAAACATCAAAATCCTATCAAATCTTACCCTTGAAAAACATCTAAAACCTCATTAAATCAAACCGAAAAACATCAAAATCTTATCAAATCAAACTCAAACCCAAATAAACCCCTTTTCAAACTTTTCAGGCCTGAGCCTGAACTACGAAAGACCTGATCTCCTATCTGTGGGAGTGCGTAGGCAGCCATTTATGGTGCAGTTTAACCTTCAAAAAAGTCAAACACTTTCCAAACCTATACTGAAATCCAAAATATATCCATCAAGCCCAAACTAATCGACGGCTCATGCGAAGATGACCTAGCGACATTTCATCATCATTCCCGCTGAATTTGATGCCACATGACGAGACTAGTGCTATGTCGACATAATAAATCATGAAGCAAAAATGACAACAGTGGACATGGTTAGACATGCGCAAACAAGGGAAGTGAACTGAACTTGCTTCTTATTTATATATACAACTGTTTAGAATACAAAAGTTGATTCTAACCTATGACAAGTGATAATAACAAAGTCTCTACAGGAAAATGAAATAGAGCTATAAATCAGTGGTGAGACGAGCCAACATCGCCAAATATCCAGCAGTCTCTATAGTCGGGGGAGCAGCTCTGAGCTCATGCTCCAATATATCAACCCTCCTAAGCATCTCCGTTGCCATATGGAAAATCTCCTCTTGACTCTGCACTACACCCTGTACGTGTCCAATGAGTCCATCTGAGAAAGTCTGGGCCTTATCTCTGTCAACGAGGCCCTGGTCTCTGGAAGATCAAGTTGCATCTCTCTCAGTGATAGCAGCATCCCGACCAGCTACGGTGGTCAACAACAGGGCCCGAGCCTGATCCCTCTCAAAGGTCACCAGGTGAAGCTGTCTATCCATTACCTCCATGGAAACTAAGGCCAAACGCGGGACAGTGCTCACTAGAGAAGCTGTCAACTCTGCCAATAAAGCATCCTCAATCAGAGATATAGGATCCTCTATTGGTTCCGTCGCATCCGTGGACAAACCATCGTCATCAGATAAAGATCCTATACCAACCTGATCTGCGGTATCTGGTGCCAAATTCGACTCAAGCCAAGCTGAATACTCTGCAGAGCGGCCCGAATGGCCATATCTAAACTCTGCTGTCTGTCGATGAGACCAGAACCCATAAACCCGAGCCAAATTAGCCTCGGTAACTCAGCAGATGGGGAATCGATAATCCTCAATCCCCTCAAATGCATGGACCTCCTGGTACTGATCAAACTGACCCATCACCTCCAGAGGATGATAGGTCGTCACACGCCTCAAACCCGCCAAGGGGAGGAAATCCAGGTCAGCGACATGGGTGGTGAAACTCATAAAGGAGCAATACCTGGAATACATGACTATAGCAAAAGGCTCTTCCATGGCACCAGGAAATGAAGTCCAGGACGCCTCATCGACGCAAGAAGTCGGGCGATATGAATAAACCTGAGACAGACCATGTCCAAATCAGAAACCATGACTGCGAAGTCGCCCTATCGCTCGGAGGTGCGTCATCAACCAGATGTATAAAAGCATTGGACTACCTCTAAACTCCTGATCACCAGCGTCATGGAAGATAGAGGCTGAAATAAATATCTCTGCCAGGATAAGGGGCAATATAGTAAAGTCTTCTCGAAGAGCCCAAACAGCCACCGACATCGCCACACCCAGATGATCGGTAAAAAATGGCATGTATAGATAAGCTACGAGGCATATAACAAAGGCATCCACGTGGGCAACATACCAGCGCTCCTCTGAAATGGCGAAGTCTCTGTGATAAACAGCGAAGCTATCCGTGGAAGCAAAGTGCCTAAACATAAAGTCCATGGAGATGATGTGGCTACCACCTACCTCAGCCATCACAACTACTCTCCTCAATCCAGTCACCCTTATGAATTGGCGGCGCATATGGCCTAAAGCCACTCGAGCACATGGCCCCTCTATCGACAGTCCTGAAATACGACTATACTCCTCCAATGTAGGAGTTAACTCGGCTGAGCCGAATCGGAAGACATGACGCTCAGGAGTCCAATACCTGAGGATCCCAATAACATATCCCTCCAGAATCTGGAAGGACAGTAAAGACATGGAGTGGCCCAGCATGAGGCTGACATCGATACGATCGGTGGATGGCAGCTGGTCATACCAAACCCTCAAGCTGGTGGCTATATGGCTAGCAGGAAGGTGGTCCAAACGTACCATTGCAGAGGACGACATCTGTAAAACCTGTGTCAATAAGACCATACAGGGGTCAATCTCTATCCAATCATTTAAATATATCTGAAGCATGCATCATACTAATGATAAAACAGCATGTGTGATGAATAAATAAGAAGCATCATATATAAATATCTGCCAAGTACATTAGTTTCATAAACATCACTGTCATACCTATGATACATGTGAAAACTAAAAATAAAAGTACAAGATATTGGGGCACAAATGCCCAATGACTAACAGAGGACCTATGGACTCGCCCCCTCATCAAAATCATCCAAGAAGGTGAGGGTCTCATCAAACTAATCAACCTGAGGTTGTCTACCTGGAGTGGGTACATCCTGCTGATCCGGCCGATAAGGTGTCTCCTGCGTATCCGGGTGCTCAGTGAAGGGAACATCTCTATCCTGGAAGCCACCAAAACCTGGGGGTCCAGCACAATGGGAGCCACCACCGCCTGACGGTCCAGCCTCATGACCCCGAGAAGCAAAAGTGTGAGCCAAGGACGGGTCCAAGCCATTGTAACTACAAAAGGCCGACAGCTCCTCCAACTGAAGTCTAGAGACAGCAATCTGATCTTGATGAGACGGCTCCTGAAAACACGATATCCAGTCCCTCATCATAAGGGATCCTAAAACCAGATCGCCCAAGAACTGGGTAGCCCGGGTCTGAGCTCATATCGTGCGCCGGACCAACCAAGCGATAAAGTCCGCTAAAGAGATCGGACCCTCAGACAGGAGGAAACCATCAAACCCCAAGGTGGGAATCGATGCAACTGATGAAGTCAGAGGCCAAAAGCGCTGGGCTGGAGGAAGATACGGCAGGCGAATCTCCCCAGTAATGCATTGAATAGCGCACTCTCCAAGGTAGAGCTCCCAACCTCCATCAAAAGGAATGGAATCCGGTGAGTTGATAAATAGAACTCTGGCCCTGTCGGCACGCCATCCTCAAATCCCTCAGCCAAGTGCTCTTTAGAATATAGGGTCCACACTATGTCTCGAGTAAGCAACGTCTCCAACTGAAGATGGGCATGGGAAAAGTCCTCCGCGACCGGGACCTCAGACAGAGGAGACTGATGGTATCTACGTCCCCGGCGATAAGTATCCAAGCCTAAGACAGAGGTAGGGCGAAGACAGGGAAGCCTCTCATAAGCCCAGAACTATCAATTCAAATAAACCCTCCATCAGTTGTGGGAAAAAAGAAATCAATCAAAAGGCAAATAAATGAAATTCGATCAAAAAGACTTAGTAGAAGAAACGGGAAAAATCTAACCCAGGCTTCGGTAACTCCCTCAGATCGCAGTCGCATCCCATGCAGGAAAATAGCGAAAGTGAACGACCCCTAATCGTAGTCCCCAATACGATCTACATGTCGAATAGCCCCTACCATGCTGAAGGGCACAGTGGAGGAGTTGTTCGCTATGAAATAACCCCTCATGATGGCCAGGAACAAATGCCACAAGATGCGATCCCTCTTTGCCAAATCAACAGGCAACTCCTGCTGCAAGGTGCCTCGAGCTGAATCGACGCCCAGACATCCGGATCGAATACTACGAGCCTTAAAGGATTACTCCTGAGGAGAAAACCCTAGGAGGGCACGCACAGCAACCCCGATGATAGACGGCTCCAAGGGCACCCTATCCCCGATAAACTCCAAGCCAATGATGTACCTCCAATCCATGGGAGTCATCATCACCTCACAATCTAATAGATGCAATGACTAACTCTGGTGAAACCATCTCTCACCCAAAGCCTGCAAATAGCCCCCAGGGCAACGACGGGGAACAATGGTGAAGAAGGCCCCGAATCCCCAAGAATCTACGATCTCTCTGCACTCGGGATGTAGCGACTAATATAGAGCGTAGATACTGAACCAGTTACCCCTCAGCTGGGTAAACTCTGGCACCTGCACGACATCAAGGTTAAGAAAACCCGTTTATATCAGAAAGGAGAACAAAAAAAACCAATTAATCCCAAACCTTATTCGCCTGCAAGTGAATGGATGGATGGTGGCTCAAATTCATGCCCAGCAAATCTGGGACCTCTACCTCAATTCCCAGAAGAAATCTAGGCGTAGTAGGGAGCGGAGGCGGCACCTCAGGCTCGGGAATGTCCTCATCCAGGAGTGGCTGATCCTCCCCAGCCGGCAAGCAAGCGGGCTCGGTCAAACGCTGCACCCGTCGGCTAATACGTGGAACCGGAACCTCAAAAGGGGTCCTACGCCGGCGAACACCCGATGAAATCAGCCGTCCAGTGGCACGACTAAGCTCCTCATGATCCATGTCTGAACAAGGAGTTCGTAGGAATTAAAGCCAAGTCAGGTATATTCTTACCATTTGCAAATTTCAAATTAAACCCATAAAATATGATCATCACATCATGCATGTCTTACATGTGTTATTAAATGTGTATGTCATTTGCATCTTAGTACATCTATAATGTATCTATGACCCAAACATTTGGTTTATGAAAAAATTTCGCTAGAGTCTCCTTTATAAAACGGACTATCCACATGCCCGAAGCATGTATTAAATCACCCTATGAGGGTACACCATCACAACCAAGCTTGTAAATATAAATTTCAACTATTATTCTAACCCATATGTACAATGTATGTCTAGATTAATTGATAAATGATAATATTTCGCATTCATACGGTCCATAAGATGATCTGTAAGCATGCATTACATCATAAACACGTTTATATATCTATACATGCATACATGTTGGATATATTACCTTTAAGAAAGGAAACACGCATTTTCACCAATGAAAACACGAAAGAACGGAGTCTAGACCTTACCCGTAGTCCGAAGAAGGAATGTACGATGACGGATCGCTCCAAATCAAGCCAGAATCGAGTAGAAATGAAGAACTCGGTTTTTTAGAGAGAAATGACAAGAAACCCGAATGGAATGGGTGAAAATGAGGCCTCCCGAGGGTATAAGCTCGATCACAGGTGGCCTTGACCATGGTTGCTCTAGCCGCAACCATATATACGGCTACCTTAAGTGGGTCCCGCAACATTTTATTTGGTAACACAATGCATAAAACGTGTTCTTTTGGGTTCAAAATGGTCACATTAGGAAAAATGATGCCTTTTCAGAACAGTTTGAAACCCCAAAAACCATGAAAAATCTTCCGAAACAGTAGAAGTTCGGCGAAGATTAGACAACCCGACGTTGAACGCCGAAAAACCAGAAAATCAATCGGCTTTACCCCGACGATGTAATCCACCGACAACAAATCAGTGAAGGCGTCGGCTTGACCCCGACGATGAAATCCATCGACAATGAATCTGTGAAGTCGTCGGCTTGACCCCGACGATGTAATCCACCGACAACAAATCAGTGAAGGCATCGGCTTGACCCCGACGATGAAATCCACCAACAATGAATCAGTGAAGGCGTCGTCTTGACCACGACGATGTAATCCACCGATAACAAATTAGTGAAGGCATCGGCTTGACCTCGACGATGAAATCCACCGACAATGAATCAGGGAAGGCGTCGGCTTGACCCCGACAATGAAATCCACCGACAAAGAATCAGTGAAGACGTCGGCTTAACCCCGACGATGTAATCCACAGATAGCGAATCAGTGAAGGCGTCGACAAATCCCCGATGGTGTAATCCATTGGCTACAACCCTACGCAGATGGGCAAATCCCCAATGAATGTAATCCGTTGGCTACAAACCAGTGAAGGTCGACAAATCCCCGATGAATATAATCCGTTGGCTAAAAACCAGTGAAGGTCGGTAAATCCCCGATGATGTAATCCGTTGGCTACAACCCTACGTAGATCGGCAAATCCCCGATGAATGTAATCCGTTGGCTACAAACCAGTGAAGGTCGGCAAATCCCCGATGATGTAATCCATTGCCTATAACCCTACGTAGATCGGCAAATCCCCAATGAATGTAATCCATTGGCTACAAACCAGTGAAGGTCGGCAAATCCCCGATGGTGTAATCCGTTGGCTACAACCCTACGCAGGTCAGCAAATCCCTGATGATGTAATCCGTTGGCCACAACCCATTGAAGGAATCAGCTCAACCCTGATAATGAATCCATTGGCTACAAACCAGTGAAGGCATCGACATAACCCCGATGGTGCAATCCATTAATTATAATTCAACGTAGGTCGACTCAACCCCGACAAAGTAATCCTTAACTTCCCCAACCGGGGAAGTAACCCTTTTATACATCTCACACATCATTTCGTCGATTATACATGACATTGATCATCAGATATACCTTGTCATGCATTCTCCATGTCTATTAAATCTTTGTCATGTTCATTCCATTACATTGCATAAACATGACAAAGAGGGGCATCTGTAGACACTCGAAATTTTGCTTTTGTCGTACTAACCCATAGGAGGGTAAAAACATCATTTTACTTCAGAGACAACCCCGAAGTAGGGTAAAAGATCCCTGTCATCTTGGAGATAACCCCGAGAATGGTGAAGAGGACCAATAAAGTCCGAACATACCGTAACCCGATCGAAGATCGATGAGCTGAGACAGTGATCATCAGAAACCACCTCAGCAAACCTCGAACGACGTACCATCAAGAGATAAGCCTGCAGACTGATATCTGGACCTAGAAGGCATCTCAGCTACGAGTATCAACTTCCCGAACCCTAGTTAATTCAGACTTGATCTTATCTCGTTGCGTTCGTCAAAGACGGTCTGAAAGATCAAACGGCGAACGTCAGCTTCTGCCGAATCAAGACCGAAGGAGCAATAACCAAGCCAGGGGGCCGCACTTGGGTAACCTTGACCATGTATGCGGCTACCCAGGACAGATTATAAACCCCCATCTTAGTTCATTTAGAAAAGAGGGAGATACATGTTTAGAGAGAGAGAGTTTCTAGAGAGAAGGAATCTTGGGTGGAACTCTTCTTCACATATTTGAAGCTCAATCATCCCACTTAATACATACTTGAAGTCGTCTTAGTGTTCTTACTTCATCTCGGGAGTCAAAACGCTTGTTCACGAGTCCCCCAAGGTGAAATAACGCACTTTTAGCTTCGGTTTCTTTGTAAACTATGTTCAAATGATAGATTAATGAAGTATCTTGTTTGAATCTAGCTATACTTGTTGTATTTTAAGCATATCGTGTAATAGTTGGTAGTTTTTACGTTTCTATCGGTTATTTTGTGCTTGATACATTGTATATAGTCTTCGGAGGCTAGATATACCTCAAGCTAAGCCTAATCTAGCTCCCGAGAGGTTATTAAGCATGAAGCTTTAACCCGGGAGCTATAACGGCTCAGATCCGTGGTATATCTATAGATTTATCATTTTTGAATCGTCCCGATTAACCCGTATAGCCCTAAATCTATATTTAGAGGTAAAAGGGGGACCGAATCTGCTTGAACGGTGATTTCAAGCAATGAAATCACTTAGTATCAAAGCCGTGGATGTTATGTATACATAATATTGTATAAATTATGTGAGCCTAGGAATCCCGGTGTTGAGATCCCCGAATGGATCCGACTTGATTCCCACAATGGACCGGTTTTTACGTTATAAATGCTTTAAATACCGTAAATATCGATGTACATGTAATATTTGGATCTTGAAAACGAACTCGAGGGGTTAGTCTCGAGAGCTCGGATCCAAGATCCCGTGATCGTGAAAATTTTCATTACGGGAGCTCGGTTCATCGAGATGGCTTTTATGCCCGATGATGATCCGAACTTTCTTAACGCTTTAGCATACATATCATCAAAATGATTTCTCAAAGAAAAAACCACAAAGAGCTTTTGATGAAATAAAGCAATTCAGGGTAGATCACGTAATTAATGTAAAGAATAAAAGGAAGTATCGAAGTCCTCGTTTCCTAGTCGGGTAAAGGATTTGAAAACCTTACTTTCTAAAACCTCATTTCAATTCATATATCTTGCCAAAAATAAACTTTTGATTAAATCAAATCCTTCGTACCTAGGCGCAAAAAAGGTACATCACTACTTTCAAGTCACCAAAAAGACTTAGAAATCTACTAATAAAGCTTTCAAAATCAAAAAACACACACACACACACACACACACTTTTTGCATAAAAAAATCAATAAGATGCGGTACCGTGCTTGCACGGGAGTCGGGTGGTGCCTAACACCTTTCCCCCACTTAACCTAGCCCCCAGATTCCACGAATCTCGGGTTTCAAGACCAAATCAAAGAGTCACGCATTGGACCATCTTGCGAAAAACTATTAAAACCCGGATGAGTTGGTACATCCATTTTCAAAATACCAACTAGCGACTCTGTCTCAATCGGTCTAATCAATAAAATCAATCTTTCAAAATTGTCGACACATATGTCGGTACCGGTTTCCTACTATAACGACATATGTCGGTATCGGGGCACTCCACTCTCATTCCACGGACCAGAGACGAGGGCAAACAACTCCAAAAGAGAAAAAAGAGACATCCTCCTTCAACAAAAAGGGAGACCGAGGACTTGATTTTTTGCCCGGCGTCGACACCAGTCTCTAAAACCATATTCTAATTTCTGCCTTAAACTGTTAGATGTTAGTTTACTTGTATAACTTAGACAAGCATGATAAGCATGAGTAACACGTATGTATGAGTATATAGACCTAACGTAAGCATGTTTGACTATGATGGTATACATTTTGACGCAAAGGCTTATAGTTTGAAAATGAACTTAATGTTTTATAATCGAACTTTAACATATATAAGTTATGTTGATATTCTAACCTTGTAAGCATGTTTGTGTGATTTAGAAATGCATGTTAACATGAGTATATAGGTTTCATGAGGTAGCATGAACATATTAAATCTCATTAGTGAACGATACCAACAAAGTATAAGCTTTGAACGTGAACTTTGATATGTTATGTCGAGAGTTAAGTTCTGATATTTTGAGCATACATAAGGGTGCTTTAAAAACATCACTAATATATCATGCATTTGCACACACTATGTAGATACCATGAAAGTTAGTTAAGTACGAATGAAACATGAATTAAGCATGTTTTCAAACCAATAACGATACTAGCTATGCATATATGACATAGAAACATGTGAGCATGCTTATCAACAAAATATATGACTACCTTATATGTTTAAACGACAAGCATGATAGCTTATGTGAATTCATGGCGTTGTATGACCCTAAGTCGTTAGAAACCGTGATTTTGAACTATATCATGTATGATTAAACTTGGAAAGGTTGAACAAGCATGGAAGGACCCTTCAACATGTATATATGCTATGTGATATCGTATGTTGATGCTTGAATCCGATTCTTGACAGTTAACTTAAAGTAATGCTATAACTTACTAAATAAAATATGTTTGGTATTGATTGTGGTCTTATGTGATAATAATGATATGCGAATACATTTAACTCAAAAAGAGGAACGTTAAGTATAAAGGACAATAAAAGTTATATCAGTCGAGATTTGTGAATTAGTATGATACTATACATGGTATGACTGTATAGTAAGGTTAAAGACTTAACTTATATGTGGACTGCATATATATAAGATAAAGTATGATGTTAAACTATATGACTAATGGATATCATATATATACGTAACTATATTACGATAGGGATTCGAAAGTGTTGATTTACTTAACGTGGATAGACTACGCTTAAGGCAAGTTATCTAACTTACACTCTTTTACGATGCAAGTATCCTATCCTTGTATTTACTTTATTCAAGGAATATTGTGAGCAAGTTTTCTCACTTGTTTAAATTGAATTAGTATGCTTATTGAATAAACTCTTATTCCATTTGAGTCTTATGAAAGCTATTATTCATGTTGAACTTAGTATTGTTCTTGAACATCGTGAAAGTGTCTACGCCATTTGATTCGGCTAGACTATATGCATATTTAGAAAACCATCCAAACCATTTGACTGGTGCAAAAATCTTGAAAACTGAGTTGGACAACCCTTATGGTAAGGGGAGTGTATATTGTTGGAAGCCCCAACACACGCGTGAAAATTATTGTGGTGTTATTCATAACATAAAGTATTGTAGACTGATCATCTATTATACTTATTTCTTTTGGGTTATCAGTTTAATATTGATAATTCTAGTAGATGTTCAATAGTCCTTAGTGACTGCTCAGTATTAATTATTTTATCCAGTTGGATACATTGATTGCCTTTGAATTCATATATATCCGTTGATCTATATTAAGCTATCATTTCATATTCCAAGGATTTGATTTGAGAATTGTTGATACTCGTTATTTATGACATTATTCTTCTGGATTATCATTGAGATTATACCTTAGTATTTCAAACTCATAAAACTCTTTACCCTTATCGTATATTACTTGCTGGGCAATTTGTGCTCATTCTTGCTTATTTAAAACCTTTCAGTTAAGGCAGAACAGGGTGGACCTTCGGGCGTCGATAAGGGCAAGGCTACCAACTAGCTTGTCCCTTTTATGTTTTAAAATCTCTGGTGTTGTATTAAGACTATTTCAGAACTATATTTAAACTTAAGTAGGGTTATGTAATACGTCTTTATTTGATAGTATTATGTAATCTATTAAGTACTGTAGGTTGCGAGACTTGGGGGAATAATTATAATAAATCATTGTATATTATTCTAGATTTTTCGCTGTGATAATATGATTTAGTTATTGTAGTATTATTGTTAGAACGTGACGAACAAAATTTGAGAGGCCCTGTGGCGGTTCGAATTTGGGGGCGTCACACCTACTCTGCCACTTTATTAGGTGCTCGTGTGTCTGCCATCCTACAATCACAAACACAAGACAAACAAACAGCAACCCCATTAGAATGTTAAATAAAACACAAGTTCATTGTATAGAATGAAGTTACATTTCATAACACACTAAGTCTCTCTAAGAAAACTCTACATGAGTTTTATCTCCTTCTAACTTTCTAAGTTCTCCTAAGTTATAATCTAAAGACACTTGCTCCAAAGGTTTATAACTATAGCTCTGATACCAACCTGTGACGCCCCCAAATTCGGACCGCCATAGAGTCTCAAATTCGGTTCGTCACGTTCTATAATCTAACACCATAATAACAATACGACTAAATGTCGCATTGCACAGCGGAATAATACACAACACTACTACCGAATAGATTATATTTAATTAATATAATTTATTCATGTCCCAAGGTCTCACAACTTAAATATAGATTACATAGATTAAACATATCTTAAGCATATATAAACCTAACTAATACATAACAGCATAAGTTCTTATTACAATCATAAAGTGCTACTTAATATTAAGCTATTCAGTAGCCTTGCCCTTTCCCTTGTTAGTGCCCGAGGGTCCACACTGCTCTACCTTAACTTAAATGTTTTAGGGAAAGAAAGAATGAGCAACAAGTTTGCTCAGCAAGTAATATAACAATAAGGGTGAGTACTACAGTTTTCGAATCTCAAAAAGGTATATCAAGGTATGATAGTTCAACGATAGCAAGAAATATCAACAGTTCTCAGTAACAGTCGCTAAGGATAGAAAAATATCAATAAGATCCAATGCTAAATCAATTCAAGATTTTAAGATAATTGAATACTGAGCAGTCACTAAGGACTATGAACTTTCACTAGAATTAACAAAAATATACTGATAATCCAATAAAATAAGTACAACAGGTGATCAGCCTAAAGTACCCTATATTATGCATAACATTCAATCGTACTCAAGTGCGCACGTCGGTCTCCCGACAAATATAATTTCCCTTCAAGGAATGTTGTTCATCTCAATCAATATAAGACTCCGCACCAATCAATTGGTTTGGATAGCTTTCTAGTCATGATATAAGTCTAGCCGAATCAAATGGCATAGATCACTCTTTATAAGTTCAATACTTGATATTAAAGTTCAAAGAATATAATCGACTTTATCTCAACTATAAGATACAAATCATAATTCGAATAACTTGCTCGCACAATAATAAGCTCAATACATGCTTAATAAGAATAGAGTTCAAGTACTTGCTTACAATATCCGTTGAATACAGTAATGCAAGAGTTTAGGATACTTGCACAATAAAAGAGTGTAAGTTAGGGAACTTGCCTTAAGCGTAGTTTACCAAAGTATAGCTTATCAACGCTTTTCGAATCCTATTATAACATAATTACGTATACAGGATATTCATTAGTTATGTACATCCAATACACAAACTCAATATGTAAGGTTATTATACACATACGATTCTAACTTAACCATATAATCCTATACGTAAGTCAATACGTACTTTACATACACATAGCACAAAATCAATTTCTAATACACCATGATATTAAAGAACATAGTTTGTAATCATATTCTAACTTAAAGTTATAAACACTTATCCAACACATGATCCTATCATTAGCATGCTCATTGACTCCTTGAAGACTGTACTGGACATGTATTACAGATTAAGGTATCAATATAAGCATGCATAACATTCTCAGATTATAAACAGAATAAGCAGTCTTCACTCCAGGGTGCCGTGGCCATGCTAGATTTGAACTAGGGAGTGGCGTGGCCGCGCATGCTCCTAGTTCAAACCAGAGCTGAAAAAACAGAAGCATGGCCCAACTTGCACACCCTTGTACACATATGATGACACTTGCAGAATTATACATGTTATAATGTTCATAACTAGGTTTGGTCTCTTCTATATCTTGTTCTTTACATGATTCATTATCAGATTTCACAAAATCAAGGCTTTAAGTGTTCCTTATACAAGGTCTCTCATGTTTAGTCCTTATATATACAACGAGGTCAATAAGTCTTAACTAAACATGCTTACATTATCTTAGTCATGCATTTCAAGTTGTATAGTTCTACTACATTTGAACTTGTTCTAAACTATACTCAACTAGCTTACCATGCATATGACTAGTTAGGCATACATGTCAATCATGTCTACATGCATATTCATATCCAAATGTGATAACCAAAACTCAGAATACATGTAAGGTTGTTATCAACCCAACTAGTTTCCCAATTCTTAAGGTTTCCTTTTAAAAATCTTATATTAACCAATCAAACATGTAAAGCTACCTCACTTACTATACATCATACTTTCATATATTCATGCTAGACCACATAAGCATGCTCACAAGTTCCTAACTCAAAGTGTATATAGTTTATCAAATTCGTAATTAAAACTTTTAAGTTTCCATTAGTAGGTCATCGAAACTTATTCAAGCATGCAAGGTAAGTTCACATATTCTATATCATGCTTTCATATCCGCATAATAGATCACATAAGCATGATTTGAAGTTCAAAACTTAATGTATACATAGTTCATTTACACAGCTAGTTTAGTCCTTTACTTGAAATTTCCCTTTTTAAATCATGCTTGAATAGTTTATACCATCTCTAACATATTGGTCACATGTCAAGACATATCAGAACTTAATATGTTGATGCTTAAGGTCAGAATATACATTACTCCATGTTCACAAATTCTAGTTTTCAAATTGTTAAGTTTTCTTTGAATATTCATACTAAACCAAGCTAAAATGATTTACTATAACCAAGGCAACATCAATCCACATGTTAGGGTCATTTACATGTATACTATATCTAACATAACATGCTTAGAATAACACAAGACCAACAAGGTCAGTATTCAAGATTGGCAGCCGGTATGGTCGCGCGGTCATATGCTATAGAAGTGGCGCGGCCTCGCCACTTCGAGCAGAAGAAAAAAATTTGGCTCTATTTCTGCAAAGCCTCGGCACAACATTGCTAATTCCTGCAACTAGACCAACTACATTGCTCTTAAACATGCATACAAGCTTAGATAACTCATGAATAACAGTTACCAACCCAATTAGCAAGAATTCATGCACATTCAAACATTAATCAAAATTGAATTAAGAATACAATATCATGTTATACCTTTGCTTTGAATTGGACAGAACTTCTTCTCAAAATAAAATTACTCCCTCACACTATGTATAGCAACTAAGCAAGTAATTCTCAGCAACATAGAAAATGAAGTAAAGTGCTCAATTTATGAAAAACTTACTAACCATACCAAGCCCTTACACCATGAATTAAACTAAGAGATTGAGGAATTGTATGAAGGGTAATGGAGAGTTGGTGAGTAGTTGTTGGAGTCCATCATGAAGCCCACTCCCCATTGATCATGAGCTAGTTGTGGAGCCTGGGAGAAGAAGAAGGAATAGGCTCTTAGCCTTTTTTGCTTACACGTGAGAAGAGAATGAGGGGTGACTCTCATATTGGGACAACAATTATAAAGCTAGCATATAGAAAGTGTTGTAATATAATTACTTAGGTTATACACTTATACCTAATATATATACTTTAGGTTATAATTTAATTTAGAGTCACAATGTAATTTCAAATGAGGAACAATATTACAATGTAGTAAATGTAATTTGCACATATATACTCCATGTACATTTTGTTAACACCGAATATAATTCAATTGGGTATTATCGCATTACTATATTATTAAATTATTGAAATCATTATTAAGTCACAATTATTTACACAATTCATTATAGTATCAATAAAGTTCATTTTCAAATGTAGTCACCCACACATGTTGTCACATAATTGTTATTATTATGTAACTTTCATAACTCAATAAATCTTACTATATAGTTTATATATATATTATATAGTTACATTGATGCGTCACATTGCACTTCCTTTTTAATGTAGGTACTATATATTATCACATATTTTGCACACATCAATTAAATAAATTATAATTTTAATCATGTAAATTATTTTACTCATTAGTATTCTATTATTCACAATAACAATTAATTAATAATATAATATTAATTAATCATTCACTTCTTAATTCATTCATTCCTTAATTAAATTAAACCATCCAAATTTCCATTCTCATGCCACACAAGGCATTTCACAAGTCTCATCATAAACTCCACATTTTTCTCAATTCTTATAAATTCAATTTGAATTAATTGGATTACTCATCTCACAACACATCAATATTTATATTCAAATGAATATTCATTTTCTTATTAATATTATTATTAATATTTATTCGTAAAATTCACGGTTCTTACAGACGACATATTAATTATTGGGAATGGCATTCCTTCCTTACAGGCTGTAAAAACATGGTTAGGAAAATGTTTCTCCATGAAAGATTTGGGCGATGCAACCTACATTTTAGGTATCAAGATCTATCGAGATAGATCGAGAAAAATGTTCGACCTAAGTTAAAGTACATATATTAATAAACTGCTGAAACGGCTCAGCATGTAAGAGGCAAAAAGAGGACACTTACCCATGTCTTATGGTGTAAAAATCTCTAAGGCCCAATGTCCTAAATCACAAGATGATGAGGAGCGAATAAGAAAGATCCCATATGCTTCGACAATTGGATCTATCATGTCTGCAATGATATGTACTCATCCGGATGTCTTGTATGCTTTGAGCATGACGAGTAGATACCAGTCGAATCTAGGTGAAGGTCACTGGACAGCAGTCAAGAATATCCTTAAGTACCTGAAAAGGACTAAGGATTCATTCTTGGTATATGGAGGTGAAGACGAACTGGCAGTAAAGGGTTACACAGATGCTAGTTTCCAGACTGACAAAGATGACTATAAGTCTCAGTCAGGTTTGGTGTTTTACCTTAATGGTGGTGTTGTTAGCTGGAAAAGTTCGAAGCAAGAGACAGTAGCCGATTCTACGACAGAGGCTGAGTATATTGTTACTTCTAGTGCGGCCAAGGAGGCTGTATGGATTAAAAAGTTCGTCACTGAATTTTGTGTTGTTCCAACCATTGTTGATCCAGTTGAGCTATACTGTGATAATGATGGAGCCATTGCACAGGCTAAGAAACCCAGATCTCACCAACGATCCAAGCATATACTTAGGCGGTACCATCTCATCCGTGAAATCATTGATAGAGGACATGTACATATATGTAGAGTGCTAACAGATGATAATGCTGCAGATCCACTGACCAAGGCTTTATCACAGTAGAAGCACGAAGGTCACACTAGTTCCATGGGTATTAGATACATGAGTGATTGGCTCTAGTGCAAGTGGGAGAATGTTAAAGTTTATGCCCTAGAGGCCAATTCTTTGATGTAATTGCTTAACATTTTTTGATATTATATTTGATTGAATAAATGAATTATTTTATTATGGTTTTATTTATTGCGTTATATAAATGTTAGCATAATAAAAGTCCTTAGAATAGTGATACAAATTTTATAGCATCAAGTATGTGACTTGAACATGAGATCATATAATTACAATTAGTATCATTACTCTTAAATGTCCCTAGTCGAGTATCATTATTTATGGGACAACAATGATACATTGAGACTAGTATGTGGATTGACTGATGGCCAAATCTCATTGGTCATAAATATATGAGATATTGAGTCAATGCATAGGTACATGTTAGAGAACAATGTACTGGACAGACCCACCATGAGAATTCTACATGAAGCATTATGCAGAGTGTCATAAGAAATTCTCATAGTGTCAATGATGTAATGATCCTCCGACCTGAAATTACTATATTACTACACGGGAATTTATGTACTTTGATATCATCAAAGGTCATCTTTAATAGGGTGGACAATAAAGGTGATTATTGGGTACATCATGAATCGTGTGAGGAATATGAGTGATCTAGATGGAATTTAACCCTCCTATATATATTAGGGGTGATATCCATCGGCCTCTTTATTGAGTAGGACTATGAAATGTATGGCCATGCTCAAATAGTAATTTATTTCATATAGTCTACTCATTGATCAAGAAAACTCAAATTAAATTATGAAGAGTATGACACATTCCATGCCTCGAGTTTAATCTAGGATGTTAAGGTTAAAAGGATTAAATTACATTGAAACATTGGTCACGAAAAGGTTGTATCGTATCACCGATCTTATTATTATTTGGGTAGCAATGATGCATTACTAGATGCCGCTCACTGTTTATAATTTTATAATATGATTTTAAAATTATTGCCAACATAATAATAACCTATAGGGTCACACACTTAGAACGTAATTAAAAGGGAATTAATTTAAATTGTAAGAATTTAAATATGTCAATATGATTGATAGTATTTAAAATTACAAATTTAAATTAATAGGATAATTTGTATATATATGTATATTAATTAAGTAAGACTTAATTAAGATATAATATATATAAACTCGGATTTTACTTTTCTAATTGGATTAGGTTTTTGATTAATTCCTTTTAACTGCTATATATATGATATATCAGCCGTTTTAGGGAAAGATTATTAAAAACCAAAACCCTAGCCGCTCTTAGAGAGAGACTAGAGAGAAAAATATGAGAAAGTCCAGATCCTTGGCGGCTAGTACCACAGCTTTCTTTACTGCAGATCGTGTGATGATTCGCGAGGCGTTCGTGTGGATACCGTAGAGGCGCGGTTCCATTGGATTGCGTTGAAGATTCAAAGTTGTTCCAGAATTTCCATCGTCTCCATTCAAGCTTGGATAATCGGTAAAACAAATCTAAATCTCTGAATTAATATGTTTTCGCATGGATCCTGTTTTAGGGTTTCAGAAATCGCTTTGAAAAATTTTAAATTCCGATGCGCTTACTTGCCGAAATCCCTATAATTTTATATTAAATGGATGTAGCAAGTTTATAACATATGGTCACACATTACTTACTATTGCTCATAGCAAATAATTTAATAATAATAAATATTAGTCTAACATACCATTTAAATTATTTACTCATTAATATGCTATTACTCATAACAACAATTAATTTAAGAATATAATATAGATTAATCCTTCCACTCATTAAATCATTCCTTCATTAATTTAATTAATGAATTTCTTAGTCTTTTATTATGCCACACTCGGCAATTCACATAAGCTTTAAATTAAGCTTTTCATCAATTCCACTATAACACATAGTTGTCACATACTTAACTTAATCTAATTGAATTACTATGTCACATGTCACAATAATATTTATTGATATTCAAATAAATATTCAACTTTTATTAATATAATAATTAACATTATTCAGAAAAATCTCGGGTAATACATTCTCCCCCCTTATAAAAATTTCGTTCTCGAAATTGGTACAAGGTTACACAAATAGATGAGAGAGTCCCTCCTCATCTTATTCTCTAATTCCCACATAGCCTCCTCGGCGTTGTGGTTTCGCCAAATAACTTTTACATAAGATATCGCTTTATTCCTCAAAGTTTGCTCTTTCCTATCTACTATTTGGACAGGAATCTCTTCGTAAATCAGATTCTTCTCTACTTGAATGGGCTCATAGGATATTACGTGCTTATAGTCAGGCTTGTACGGAAGTATCACGGAAATGTGAAACACGTTGTGAATGTGTTTAAGTTCAGGCGGTAAAGCTACCTTGCACGCCACTTCACCTACTCGCTTCAAAACTTAGAACGATCCTATGAACCTCGAACTCAATTTTCCTTTCTTGTCAAATCGTATCTTCCCTTTCCAAGGAGACACTTTTAAAAATATGAAACTGCCGACTTCAAAGTTTTGGTCTTGACGATGCAAATCTGCATACTTTGTTACGCCGTTTACATGTTAACAAAAACGGGCACAAAACACGTGCAAGTGTACGGTCGACAAGTAATAATTCGATAAGTCGAGATCGTTCCCACGGAGAAAGGAGTCAGACTTACACTATCATGCAATAGTCCTATGGTTATCTTTGTCTACTCAAACGGTTGTCATAGTATTATTTAATTATCTAGACTGGATTTAAAATAAACTTAACTACTTAACAAGCAAGGGGTTCAAATTAGAGCAATATGGGGATCCTAACTTCATCTATTGCATCATCTCGGTTAACAACACCTCATGTCATGTATGAATAATCACATAGGAATGCTAGCCGAGAGAACGAATATAAGACAGGGCAATTTTTTAATACACCAAGTCCATATCATATAATATCCACAATTAAGATAGAAATCACATGAACATAAAGCCTAAACCACTATATGTCTATGCAATTTACAAGCTAAACCGATTTAAGTGCAAGCCCCCATTAGACTACATATGGCGATACGGTATATTTCTATCCGGATAGTGAATCACAAAACTCATCGAATACAATTTTTACAAACATATGCTAGCTTGGCAAAATCTAAGTTTACACTTCATTTTTCAAGTCCTTATAAACTATTAGAGTAGATGTTGATCAGGCATCTAATCATACAAAGCAACCATGCTAGGCAAACCATACATTTTCATTCATACATATCAACGAGACATAAACCC
Organism: Panax stipuleanatus; assembly: GCA_020205555.1. Taxonomy (NCBI): domain Eukaryota; kingdom Viridiplantae; phylum Streptophyta; class Magnoliopsida; order Apiales; family Araliaceae; genus Panax; species Panax stipuleanatus. The sequence continues at coordinate 40,860,296 of CM035119.1, forward strand.
TAGACAAAGCAAATAGAATCCATTAGAATCCCATAATGGAAGTTAGTTCATCACTTAACTATCCACCATTATGGGATTCAAACCAAGCATTTTAACAACTAAGTAAGAGAGAGACAAAAGAGAATGGAAATACAAATCTTGATGGTTCTCTTCCAATAGAATACTTCAAGCTTGAGTTTAGACCACAAATAAGCTCTTCAATGAACCCAAGAAAGGAAGTCTACTTAGAACTATAAGGGAAGAAGAGTGAAGCTCTTCAACTCTCTAGCTCTCTACAAACCCTAGAAAATATATGAACTAGCTTGAAAGTAAAATGTGTCTGATAAGTCTCTGTCATCATCCTTTGCAAAACATCAACCTTAATATTACATCCAGCCGAGCAAACAAAACAAAAGTCAAACAAGATGGACCGGCGCGGCCGCGCGGTCTAGAGCCTTCAATATGGCGCAGGCGTGCGGGGTCAAAAATCTAGTCTCTGGTTGCCAGGCAGCGTGGCGCGCGAAGCCCTTTTGATTTCTAGGCGCAGCCGCGCGTGCCAAGTTCTGCAGCTGGTACACTTTTTTGGCTCTTGCTTTCTTGCTGCTTCCTTCATGCTTCTCCTTCCTTCACTATTGCTGCTATAAGATCATCATCATGCCAAGCTGTGTCATCCCACATGCCTTGTTACCAAATCCATGCTAGCTTCATGCCAAGCCTTCATATGTTCCACATACGCTCTCCACCTTGCCTTAACGCTAGCCTTGTGCCATTTTGTCAGTTTTTGATGCTAGTCCATGCCTTAATCATGCCATTTCCTGCTCTTTGGAGTTTCATGCCTAAATATGCAAAGCAAGGATAAAATGCATTAAAAGACACTAAAGTGCTTGAGCTTAAGCCATAATCATAGCAAGTTGGTGTCCAATAAGTAGGCATAAAATCTACTAATCAAATACCCCCAAACTTGAACTATTGCATGCCCTCAAGCAAAGACACAAATGCAACTACATGATATGCTACTAACTACATGAAAATGAATCCCATAGTCTCAGCCATAATATGAACTCCAATCAGAAATGCCTCAGAGAGATAACAAGAACAATGAATAACGTATCGGCTCAAGTCACAGTTATATGGATAGACAATCTGTAAATCACAACCTGCTACTAAGATGCCGTGTGTGTGTGCAAAATCGAAAACAAGCTTGACATAGGTAAAGATTCCACATGCTATGCTTCTAAGGAAGGAAAATTGAGGTTTTAAATAAGAATTTTTCATTTATACCAAATAATGACCAAACCAACACATAGATACAAGTTGAAGTGCAACAAGAGCTTATTATGCTATTATTCACTCGACTGTGCAATGCTAAGCCTCCTTAGGCTTTTCAATGATACCCATGTATCGACCTTTCAACCAACGACTCCCAAACCATAAAGGCTTTAGGGCACTGGGTGTAGAGACAATCCCCTAGGGCGTACTTGCTCGAGTATCAAAGGCCACGAGACTTTGCTAGCCAAGGCGTTTATTCTATTTTTGATCTTTTTCAAAGCTTATTTTCTTTTCTTTTTCTTTTTCTTTTCTTTTAATAGGAGAGTGCTTCTTACGCTCCATCTCTCCAAATAGCATGCATACCCAAAGTTGTTCTCAAACTTGTATTCCAGTGTTGTTAAGGCCATTATTGCTTTTATTACATGATTCAATGAATTAAAAACAAAAATTTTCCTTTTAGAAGACAAGCATGCACTAATCTAGCCAACAAGGAACAAAAGACACACTGTGCTATCCGGTGACATCAAAGTAACATGTTTATATTGATAGTAGTGTGCATACAAGCCAATCATGTATGATGATAAAGCACATACTTTGTAAATAATCTTATTTATTTATTAATAAAATATTCATTCATTAAAGGCATTTAATTATCTACATGGTGCTGTTTTTATAATATGTAAATAAACCCATAGTTTTAAGCAATGCTTTTAGAATCATGATGATGATCATGCTAATGAGATCTAAATTCTTAGAAAGCTTTAAAACTAAAATAGTTCCCAATCGTGGGATTACTAAAAAGGGGATTAGTAAATCTGGATAGATTGGTACATATGTTGCTTTCTCATTGGATGAGGATGATTGATCTCATGATCATTTGTGTGGAGACACTAAAGCAAGTATGTAGGTACTTATTGGAGAATAAGTTCACTGAACGTGACTCGCTATGGAATACCTAATGGAGTTTTACTCGCCTGTCAATAGGAATTCCTAATGTGATAGTAGTACAAGTGATCCTTGGACTTGAGATCATCATAGTATCTTGTATGTAGCAAATTATACTTTGACTTAATCCTTAAGGCCTTTTAAGGCATATATAGGGTATGCTTGGGTATAATGAGTTACATATGGAGATAATGTATGATCAATAAAAAATCTACCACCTCTAGTAAAAGAGGAGATATGTCCTATGTGATTCGTTAAATGACAACCCAGGAATCCTTGGCCAAGGTAGAATGAAATTAGAAAGGAGTTTCTAATTTGCATTATTTGGTGTTGTGCATTTTCTAATCGAAATACATATAATTAAACAAAATAAGACTTGACAGTAAATTCATGTCTTATATTTAATTGGGATATTGTATGGTGGAAGGATTGAATTGTATGGTAACTATTTACTCATAGGTTCTTTTATGATTAATGTTGAAATCTATATTATCTGGAAAGTCGTTGATCGCTAGGGAGGCTTATCCCTATTGTAGAATAAATATTATTTATTTAAATAGATTATTAGTTTAATTTATTTATTTAAATAAGATTAGAATTGTTCTAATTGATTTATTCACAACCGGTTTAATATGGAGAACCTAAAGGGTCACACCATAAAAGGAAGAATAATTATTTAAGAAGGTAATGGCATAATCGTAATAATGCATTAAGTGAAATTAATTTAATCTATGGTGATAGAATAAATTAAATAGCTTAATATTTATTATTTAATATTTTGGAAATATTAAATATAAATTAATAAGAGGAGTCTTATTAATATTATTATAATTATTATTATTTTAATTTCTAAAGGAGTTTAGTAATTAATTTAATATTAGTACTCTCATTTATTCCTAATAAGATTAGGAGACAAATTAATTAAATAAATTTAATTAATTATTTCCCATGTGGTGGGAAGCCTAAATTAATTAAAGGAGTTTAATTAATTAAAAGAAATCCCATGTCTAATAGGATTAGAAGGGTTGACCAATATCTATTTAAGAGGATTCTTATAATAGATATTACTTGATGCAATTTCAATTATTAGAGAGTACTCCTTTTCTATAGAGAATAAAAAACTAAGGTTTAGCCAAACACCCTCCTTCTTGATAATTCATCTTCCTTGGTGGATCACCTCTAGAGGCCAAACACTTGGGTGGCTAACATTGATCAAATGAAGGAATCTAACCCGGAAATTCAAGGAGATCACAAAAAATAAGGAGTTGAACTAGTACCTGTGGAAGCTTCGTTCTACAAGGGTATGATTCCATAACTTCTTATTTATCGTTTTAAATTAATAATTTGCATAAAGGATGATCCGGGTAATGGTTTTGTAGAAATTTTTTAAACTCTGGTATACCATGCTTCCTCTAATTTTTGCAATTTGATTGCGTCACGATTTCTTACAAACCCAACAGTGGCATCAGAGCCAAACCTTTATGCAATTATTAATTTATTTTTGATTTCTTATACATATAGGTATGTATTTAAAATAATTTATTGAGCATAATTTTATTGTATAAAATTATTTTATTTTTTTTTTTTTAAAATGACGTTTTTTTTTTGGGGACGAATCACAATTTTTTTTTGGGTGCTAATCTTGAATTCTGCAAAGAAAATGTGTTGTCTCTTTCTTACTCCAAAAAGAAGGTTACCCATCAGGAAAGGGCTCTTTTAATAAACCTGCAGGACTCTTTTAATAAAAGAAGGCGACTTCTTTTTAAAAAATAAATGTGAATTTATATATATATATTATATATATATATATATATATATATATATATAACCTGATTCGTTATATAAATATATATAATATAAACGGTAATATCAAATATATATATATATATATATATATGATATATTTATATATTATATTCTAAATAATTTTATAATTAAAATAAAGAGTTTATTTTAATCTTGAAATTGGATTTCATGCAATTTAAAATTGCCCATTAAATGATACTCATATATATATATGGAATGTTTTAATTCATGAGATGAATATTTATTTATTGATATATATGGTGATATGTATGATAATAAATGGGGATTGATTATGGACTATTTGACCAATGTGATTGAATTTTATTTTAGTTGAATGCTTGAATGAATGGGTTTTATTAAATGGAGTCTGTGTACCTCGTCTTCTCTAATTTTTTTTTCTTGATGTAAAATTCTATCTCCCTCCTATGTACTTCCCCTTGACTGCTGATCAAGGTTTCTATTTAAATTAAATAGTTTAATGTAATAGAAATAGTTAGAATTATCTTGAAGAAATTGGAGACCAAGGAGCAAGGAGCGCGTGAAGACCCGTTTGTATAGTGCCCGGGTTTAAATGTAATAGTTATATTTAAATTTAAATTCTTGCACTCTTAGGTTTGACCTTTTGGTTCACTTGGTGGCTCTAGTGAACCAAACTAGAATAAAAGTCCATAATCAATCCGGGTAGAATATAGTATTTTATATTGCATGCTAAATATTATATATTTTATATTTTATGCAAACATGCTTCGCATGTTTAATAAAATGACGCATATTTTATATATATATATGTGCATGCGCGCTAAACAAGATGAGACAAATAATAACAAATCCCTCAAAGAAATAATATTAAGTCCGAAGCGTTCAAATGATATTTGGAATATCGAACGTCGCCTTCTAGCATGATAAATTAATAGAGTATTAAATATTTAATATGAGCTTGTTGTGCTATCCACAAGGCGAGTATTGCATATTTAAGATGTTAATTAATCACATTTGATGCTTATCAAGAAAATTGAACGATCTAGTCTTGTTGTGCTATCCACAAGGATGAACATTTTTCTTTTTTGAATTTATGGAAGTGCTAGGCTGGACTTAACTTAAATCATTTTAGTTCGGATGTGCACACACTTGACCATTATGATTTAAGAGGTAAAATAAAAGGAGTTATATAGTGATGTAATTGACAAGAGTTGTCTACCTATTTATTTGTATATTGCTTGTTGTGCTATCCACAAGGTTATATACATTTGAAATGGGATCCTTATTCTCACTAGCAAATCTTTAATTTGATGTTGCCGAACTATATAAGTGAGGGTAATATAGTTTGATAAAAATAGTGGGAGATACCAATTTAAAATAAAGACCTAAATTTATTTTGGTATGCAAAATTAATAAAATGAATGTTTGCTAAAATGTTATTTTTCACATGTAGAATTTTAAAAATGTCAAAATCACTAATTTCACTGCGAAGCATACTTGATGCTAATAAACTTACCGGGACGAATTATACGGACTGGCTAAGAAATCTGAGAATAGTTCTCACTGCTGAAAAGATTTCTTATGTCCTAAACTCACATGTTCCTGGAACTGTTCCAGAAACAGCCTCTGAGGAAGAGATTGCCACCATTGTAAAGTGGCAAGATGATGCATCTGTGGCTCAATGCATCATGCTCGCATCCATGAATAACGAGCTTCAGCGTCAGCACGAAAACATGGATGCTCCTACTATGTTGATTCACCTCAAAGAGTTGTATGGTGAACAAAGTAGGACTGCTAGATATGAGATATCTAAGGAGCTCTTCCGATATCGGATGACCAAGGGCAAAGTGAATATAAAGGAACAAAAGAAATCTGATCCAGTTAGAGAAGGAATGTGCTTCCATTGCAACGAGCCGGGTCATTGGAAGAGGAACTGCAAGAAGTTTCTGGCAAAGAAGAAGCTTGGAGAAGCTTCGACTTCCAATCAAGGTTTGTTCATGATTGAAATTAATTTTTCAGAAAGTCAAAATTCTACTTGGGTATTGGATACCGGCTGTGGTTCTCACATATGTAATAATGTGAAGGGACTGGTCAGAAGTAGAAAGCTGAACAATGATGAGGTGATCCTACGAGTGGGGAATGGAGCAAAGGTTTCTGCATTAGCTGTAGGAACTTATTATTTAGCAATGCCTTCGGGCAAGTCCATTTATCTTAATAATTGTTATTATGTTCCGAATATTATTAAAAACATTATTTCAATTTCTGTATTGGATATGGAAGGATTTAAAGTTGTTATAAAGAACAATAGTTGTTCTATTTATAAAGACGATGTTTTATATGGTGTTGGAAATTTGCGAAATGAACTTTATACACTTGACTTACAAGAAAATATTTTTCAAATTGAACAAACTAAGAAAAGGAAAAGAGATGATATTAATTATACCTACATGTGGCACTGTAGACTCGGTCATATCAATGAAACAAGATTATCCAAGTTGCATAAAGATGGGCTCCTTGAGTTATCTAATTATGAATCATATCCAACTTGTGAATCTTGTCTCATGGGTAAAATGACAAAATCTCCTTTTAGTGGAAAAGGAGAAAGAGTTACAGAGTTGTTGGCATTGATTCACACAGACGTTTGTGGACCTATGACAACAAGTGCACGGGGTGGGTATTCTTATTTTATTACTTTCACTGATGATCACTCAAGATTTGGATATGTGTATTTAATGAAATACAAGTCAGAATCATTTGAAAAGTTCAAAGAGTTCAGAAGTGAAGTAGAGAAACAAACAGGCAAGAGTATAAAGATACTTCGATCAGATCGAGGTGGAGAATATTTAAGTGGTGAGTTTCTCAATTATCTCAAAGAAAATTGTATAATCTCACAATGGACTCCTCCAGGTACACCACAGTTAAATGGAGTATCTGAAAGGAGAAATCGAACACTGTTGGACATGGTTCGATCCATGATGAGTTTTACCGACCTTCCAATTTGTTTCTGGGGATATGCCCTAGAAACGGCTGCATACCTACTTAACAAGGTACCTACCAAATCCGCCCCAAAGACTCCATATGAGATGTGGAAGGGGAGGAAACCAAATCTTAAGCATGTTAAGACTTGGGGTTGCCTAGCTTATGTCAAAAAGTTTGAAAATGATAAGCTACAGACTAAATCCAATAAGTGTAGATTTGTGGGATACCCTAAAAAAACTTTAGGGTATTATTTCTATCATCCAACTGATCAAAAGGTGTTTGTTGCGAAATATGCTGCCTTCTTGGAAAAGGAGTTTATCCATGAAGGGGTCAGTGGGAGTAAGATATATCTTGAAGAAGTTCAAGAACCACAAATTACCACGGATCAAAGTCAGGTACTTGACCAAGTAGAAGAACCTACTATACCACACCCTGTTCGTAAATCTGGAAGAGTACCGAAGATACCTGAGAGGTATGGATTCGTTATAGAGGATGACGATGAGGTACACATCATGAATGATGATGATCCATTGAATTACGAACAGGCTATGAGTAATAAAGACTTAGGAAAATGGCTTGAAGCCATGAAATCCGAAATGGACTCCATGTATGAAAATAAAGTATGGACTTTGGTTTCACCACCTGAAGGCATTAAGCCTATTGGGTGTAAATGGGTCTTTAAAAGAAAGACTGGAGCGGACGGCAAGGTAAGAGACCTATAAGGCCCGACTGGTTGCAAAAGGTTTCAAACAAAGATAAGGAGTTGACTATGATGAAACCTTTTCACCAGTAGCTATGCTCAAGTCCATTCGGATTTTACTTGCGATTGCAGCTTATAACGACTATAAGATCTGGCAGATGGACGTGAAAACGGCCTTCCTCAATAGGAAACTTGAGGAGGATATGTATATGACACAGTCAGAGGGATTTGTTTCAAAGGTTGGAACAAATCAAGTCTGTAAGCTGCAACGATCCATTTATGGATTGAAGCAAGCTTCTCGTAGATGGAACATTCGTTTTGATGAGACAATCAAAGAGTTTGATTTTATCAAAAACGACGATAAACCATGTGTGTACAAGAAGGTTAGTGGGAGCGCAGTTTCATTCCTTGTATTATATGTTGATGATATATTACTGATAGGGAATGACATTCCTATGCTATAATCGATTAAAATCTGGTTATCTAAACACTTCTCCATGAAGGACTTGGGAGAAGCATCCTATATTTTGGGGATAAAGATCTATAGAGATAGATCTAAAAGGATGCTTGGTTTATCCCAAGGAACGTACATTGATACGATGCTAAAGAGGTTTAGTATAGAAGATTCCAAAAGAGGTCTCATGCCGATGAGCCATGGAATACATCTCTCCAAGAAACAGGCCCCAAAGACACCTGAGGAGAGATACCGTATGAGTAAGATCCCTTCTGCAATAGGATCTATCATGTACGGTATGATATGTACTAGACTGGATGTTGCTTATGCACTTAGTGTAACGAGCAGATACTAGTCGAATCCTGGAAAAGAGCACTGGAAGGCAGTGAAGAATATCCTAAAGTACTTAAGAAGGACTAAAGATATTTTTCTTGTCTACGGTGGGTCTGAATTAAAACTCGAGGGATTCACAGATTCAAGTTTTCAAACGGACCAAGATGACAGTAAATCTGTTTCGGGGTATGTTTTTACCTTGAACGGAGGCGCAGTGAGTTGGAAGAGTTTCAAGCAGCAAACAGTTGCTGATTCAGTGACAGAGGCAGAGTATATAGCTGCAAGTGAAGCTATAAAGGAAGCTGTTTGGATGAAGAAGTTCATAACTGAACTTGGTGTGGTTCCTAGCATTGGAGAAGCAGTTCCTATTTTCTGCGACAACGCAGGAGCAGTTGCACAGGCTAAGGAACCCAAGTCTCATTAGAAATCTAAACATGTGTTGCGGTGATTTCACTTGATCAGGGAGATCATTGAAAGAGGAGACGTCACCTTGGAGCGTGTAGACTCTCAAGACAGCATTGCAGATCCACTTACTAAAGCTTTAACACAACAGTAGTTTGATCGTCACTTAGAGAAGATGGGTATGAGATACCATGGCGATTGGCTTTAGTGCAAGTGGGAGATTGATATTAGTGTGCATACAAGCCAATCATGTATGATGATAAAGCACATACTTTGTAAATAATCTTATTTATTTATTAATAAAATATTCATTCATTAAAGGCATTTAATTATCTACATGGTGCTGTTTTTATAATATGTAAATAACCCATAGTTTTAAGCAATGCTTTTAGAATCATGATGATAATCATGCTAATGAGATCTAAATTCTTAGAAAGCTTTAAAACTAAAATAGTTCCCAATCGTGGGATTACTAAAAAGGGGATTAGTAAATCTGGATAGATTGGTACATATGTTGCTTGCTCATTGGATGAGGATGATTGATCTCATGATCATTTGTGTGGAGACACTAAAGCAAGTATGTAGGTACTTATTGGAGAATAAGTTCACTGAACGTGACTCGCTATGGAATACCTAATGGAGTTTTACTCGCCTGTCAATAGGAATTCCTAATGTGATAGTAGTACAAGTGATCCTTGGACTTGAGATCATCATAGTATCTTGTATGTAGCAAATTATACTTTGACTTATTCCTTAAGGCCTTTTAAGGCATATATAGGGTATGCTTGGGTATAATGAGTTACATATGGAGATAATGTATGATCAATAAAGAATCTACCACCTCTAGTAAAAGAGGAGATATGTCCTATGTGATTCGTTAAATGACAACCCAAGAATCCTTGGCCAAGGTAGAATGAAATTAGAAAGGAGTTTCTAATTTGCATTATTTGGTGTTGTGCATTTTCTAATCGAAATACATATAATTAAACAAAATAAGACTTGACAGTAAATTCATGTCTTATATTTAATTGGGATATTGTATGGTGGAAGGATTGAATTGTATGGTAACTATTTACTCACAGGTTCTTTTATGATTAATGTTAAAATCTATATTATCTGGAAAGTCGTTGATCGCTAGGGAGGCTTATCCCTATTGTAGAATAAATATTATTTATTTAAATTGATTATTAGTTTAATTTATTTATTTAAATAAGATTAGAATTGTTCTAATTGATTTATTCACAACCGGTTTAATATGGAGAACCTAAAGGGTCACACCATAAAAGGAAGAATAATTATTTAAGAAGGTAATGGCATAATCGTAATAATGCATTAAGTGAAATTAATTTAATCTATGGTGATAGAATAAATTAAATAGCTTAATATTTATTATTTAATATTTTGGAAATATTAAATATAAATTAATAAGAGGAGTCTTATTAATATTATTATAATTATTATTATTTTAATTTCTAAAGGAGTTTAGTAATTAATTTAATATTAGTACTCTCATTTATTCCTAATAAGATTAGGAGACAAATTAATTAAATAAATTTAATTAATTATTTCCCATGTGGTGGGAAGCCTAAATTAATTAAAGGAGTTTAATTAATTTAAAGAAATCCCATGTCTAATAGATTTAGAAGGGTTGACCAATATCTATATAAGAGGATTCTTATAATAGATATTACTTGATGCAATTTCAATTATTGGAGAGTACTCCTTTTCTATAGAGGATAAAAAACTAAGGTTTAGCCAAACACCCTCCTTCTTGATAATTCATCTTCCTTGGTGGATCACCTCTAGAGGCCAAACACTTGGGTGGCTAACATTGATCAAATGAAGGAATCTAACCCGAAAATTCAAGGAGATCACAAAAAATAAGGAGTTGAACTAGTACCTGCGGAAGCTTCGTTCTACAAGGGTATGATTCCATAACTTCTTATTTATCGTTTTAAATTAATAATTTACATAAAGGATGATCCGGGTAATGGTTTTGTAGAAATTTTTTAAACTCTGGTATACCATGCTTCCTCTAATTTTTGCAATTTGATTGCGTCACGATTTCTTACAAACCCAACATATATTACATCATGTATAAAAGTATAACTGAACTTAAGCAACTAACATAGCTCAAAAATCTATCATATCTCAATTTCATCATCGGCCAGATCAAAATTCAACAGGCTAAACAAACGGGACTATGCAATGCAATGCAATTAAACACATACTAAATAAACACAAATGAACTAAAACTGAAAAAAAATTATGCAAAATTTAACTAACTAACATATACTAGAATGCCACATACTAGAATGCAATGCAACTACTATATACAACCTATATGCAATAAAAACTACATGAAATAAACTACATGCAAGTACTATGAAATTAACTAAATGCAATTAAACTACATGCAGAAATTTAAAACTATATGCAATAGACTACTTACTTCATCCAATACCCCCAAACTAGAAATATTCAATGTCCCCATTAAAGGTAAAGGATCAGGAAAACTCCCCTATTGCTTGGCATGGCCACCCTCCTCGGGAGGTGTATCTGGCGGCAGATATGGCAAGTCGGACGCGAACACAGGCCACTCCAGCATTGTGCCCTGCTGTGCAAAGGCCTCAACAAGTGCAAGTGTTAACCTATCAGCGAACACAGCAAAGCTCTCGTGCAGGGCATCTATCTTTCATTTTACACGACGGATCTGGCGACCATGTATGTCATCGGCTGGAGGAGGAGCTGCGCCCGCTGCTGGCTGTGGCTGCAGTGGAGGGACTAGCGGAGGAGCTGTCACAATAAACCCTTTTTCCTCTCAGGTGTGCCTTACCGACGGCCCAATCTTCAAAATGCTTGATAGTGGCATGAGTGATGTCGCCACTCGGCATCTGAATTTGCTCATCGGACCATTCGAGACCTGCTTCAGCATAGAGATGGGCTATAATGGATGCATGCAGGATGGCATTTGTGGTGCTGCCCCTCATAAACCTTAGCATGTTCTGGTTGATCAAATAACCGACGTCAATGTATTTTCCTGTGATGATCCCCCATAAAATGATAGCTCGCTCAACTGTGATCTTGTGCTGGTGAATGGATGGCATCAAGCTGGCATAGAGGAACAGGTTCCATGCCTTGGCATATAGGTTAAGTCCAGAGGCAGGGAACGTGGTGTACTTGTTAACATTATCTATTTTGCGCTTCCACACTGTGCCTGGCGCATATAAGTCACTAATCAACTGGTCAAGGTCAGTATTCAACCTCTCTGCCTCGACCCAATTCACCTGCCCTGCTGGCACTGGCGGCAAACCTAAAACTTCACGAGTCGCAGCCGGGCGGTAATCGATGGTTTGGCCCCGCACAAAAGACTTGCCACTCTGCGTGATGCTTTCGTTGGCATAAAATTCACGGACCAATGTCAACGGCACCGGCGGCAGCGTGGCACAAACACCCTGCCATCTTATTGCATGGATTATGTCACATATATCTCCATCCTCCTTGTCCGGTTTCAAACCGCTCCTTAACAATTGATTTAACCGCTATCCAATAGTATGCAATTTGAGCCTCGATGCTAATAAATTTTGTCAGATCAACGGAGATGTCGTCGTTCGAGGCAATGTGAATAGGCGAACCGACCGTAAATTTGATGCACTAAACACAAACCCTAACAAATCGTATGGCGAATTCTGAACAACACACCCAAATTTGTTTCTCTGGCAACCCAAAGCACAAACCATAATTTCAACCACTCCGAAGAACAACCCCCAAACCTGAATGCAGAACCTCTGAAATTGATGCACCAAACACAAACTCGAACAATATCACTGTGATGAGATGTGGACTAGAAGTGGGTAGAGGGCGCTTGGATGTGAGAAGAAGAAAGGAGATTTGAAGGGGGAGTTCGTATGAGAGACTGAGAGAATTCATGAATTGTGAGGAGGCTATAGCAGGTTGCATTAGATGGGCATATAAGGATTGGAACGGCCAACTTAAATTAAAAATTGCCGAGGGTTTTGGCAGCGACCGCGTGAAGAAGAGCTGTGAGGGGGCGCGGGCGCGCGATGGCCGAATTTGAGCTCTCTAGACTGGCAGAGGCGCGGGCGCGCGAGACATAGCTTAGAACATGGCATGGCCGCGCGAGAACTGAACTTGCCAAATTGTCTGATTCTTTAAGGTAGCAATATGGTGGAGGCTGAAGAAGAAATTTTCAATCTTTATCTAACCTGCACATAAAGCAACAAAAATTAAACGTAGCTTGATTCCATTATCCAAAATGCATGTGTAAGATGAATGAACTTGCAATTCCTTAGCAATGGTATGTATGTGCATCATTTCTATGCTAAATCCCAAAACTCTTCCATATGCTTATATGCGCTACGCAATTATGTCCAAAATATGTTCAATGAGCTTCCAGCTCCAAAAATCTGTGCAACTATGCCTAAGTGCAAAAATGTAGGCAATGAATCATTTAAATCCCATAAATATATACAACGGGCTGCTAACTCCCAAAAATGTATGCACATGCCTAATGTTCAAAAATGTAGGTGATGAGCATTCTAACACTATGATGTTCAAAAATACGCAAACCTTTTCCAAATGATTAGAATTAAACGGGGGAAGGGGAATGTAGAGATTAGTGACCATAATTAAATATGGTAGAGAAATATATAGACATGCGATGCAAGAATTAAACTAGAGGGAGAGGTAGAGATGATGGGGTGCCTCCCATCGAGCGCTTGTTTATAGTCCACTAGCTCGACTTTCTCTACTGTCATCAAGTTGTAGAAAGGATTAAGGCGACCTCCTTTCTGTCAACCTCGCCACCATAGTAATGCTTCAGCCGCTGTCCATTAACCTTGAAAGGGTTATCTGGGTCCTTATTGAAAATTTATATTGCACCGTGTGGATATACAGTCTTTATAGTGAAAGGCCCTGACCATCTTGACTTGAGCTTTCTTGGGAAGAGTCTAAGTCTGGAATTGAATAACAGCACTGCTTGCCCTGGCTCGAAGGTCCTTTCCATAATCTTGCGATCATGCCACCTTTTCACTTTTTCTTTGTACAATTTGGAATTTTCATAGGCTTGCAATCGAAATTCGTCCAACTCATTGAGTTGGACAAGGCATTTCTCCCCTGCAGCCTTTAAATCAAAATTCAACTTATGGATTGCCCAATAGGCTTTATGTTCAAGTTCCATGGGAAGGTGATAAGCCTTTCCATACATAAGCTGAAATGGCGACATACCCAGCGGTGTTTTGTAGGCAACTTAAATTAAAAACTGCCGAGGGTTTTGGCAGCGACCGCGTGAAGAAGAGCTGTGAGGGGGCGCGGGCACGCGATGGCCGAATTTGAGCTCTCTAGACTGGCAGAGGCGCGGGCGCGCGAGACATAGCTTAGAACATGGCATGGCCGTGCGAGAACTGAACTTGCCAAATTGTCTGATTCTTTAAGGTAGCAATATGGTGAAGGCTGAAGAAGCAATTTTCAATCTTTATCTAACCTGCACATAAAGCAACAAAAATTAAAAGTAGCTTGATTCCATTATCCAAAATGCATTTGTAAGATGAATGAACTTGCAATTCCTTAGCAATGGTATGTATGTGCATCATTTCTATGCTAAATCCCAAAACTCTTCTATATGCTTATATGCACTACGCAATTATGTCCAAAATATGTTCAATGAGCTTCCAGCTCCAAAAATCTGTGCAACTATGCCTAAGTGCAAAAATGTAGGCAATGAATCATTTAAATCCCATAAATATATACAACGGGCTGCTAACTCCCAAAAATGTATGCACATGCCTAATGTTCAAAAATGTAGGTGATGAGCATTCTAACACTATGATGTTCAAAAATACGCAAACTTTTCCAAATGATTAGAATTAAATGGGGGAAGGGGAATGTAGAGATTAGTGACCAGAATTAAACATGGTAGAGAAATATATAGACATGCGATGCAAGAATTAAACTAGAGGGAGAGGTAGAGATGATGGGGTGCCTCCCATCGAGCACTTGTTTATAGTCCACTAGCTCGACTTTCTCTACTGTCATCAAGTTGTAGAAAGGATTAAGGCGACCTCCTGTCTGTCAACCTCGCCACCATAGTAATGCTTCAGCCGCTGTCCATTAACCTTGAAAGGGTTATCTGGGTCCTTATTGAAAATTTATATTGCACCGTGTGGATATACAGTCTTTATAGTGAAAGGCCCTGACCATCTTGACTTGAGCTTTCTTGGGAAGAGTCTAAGTCTGGAATTGAATAACAGCACTGCTTGCCCTGGCTCGAAGGTCCTTTCCATAATCTTGCGATCATGCCACCTTTTCACTTTTTCTTTGTACAATTTGGAATTTTCATAGGCTTGCAATCGAAATTCGTCCAATTCATTGAGTTGGACAAGGCATTTCTCCCCTGCAGCCTTTAAATCAAAATTCAACTTATGGATTGCCCAATAGGATTTATGTTCAAGTTCCATGGGAAGGTGATAAGCCTTTCCATACATAAGCTGAAATGGCGACATACCCAGCGGTGTTTTGTAGGCAACTTAAATTAAAAACTGCCGAGGGTTTTGGCAGCGACCGCGTGAAGAAGAGCTGTGAGGGGGCGCGGGCACGCGATGGCCGAATTTGAGCTCTCTAGACTGGCAGAGGCGCGGGCGCGCGAGACATAGCTTAGAACATGGCATGGCCGTGCGAGAACTGAACTTGCCAAATTGTCTGATTCTTTAAGGTAGCAATATGGTGAAGGCTGAAGAAGCAATTTTCAATCTTTATCTAACCTGCACATAAAGCAACAAAAATTAAAAGTAGCTTGATTCCATTATCCAAAATGCATGTGTAAGATGAATGAACTTGCAATTCCTTAGCAATGGTATGTATGTGCATCATTTCTATGCTAAATCCCAAAACTCTTCTATATGCTTATATGCACTACGCAATTATGTCCAAAATATGTTCAATGAGCTTCCAGCTCCAAAAATCTGTGCAACTATGCCTAAGTGCAAAAATGTAGGCAATGAATCATTTAAATCCCATAAATATATACAACGGGCTGCTAACTCCCAAAAATGTATGCACATGCCTAATGTTCAAAAATGTAGGTGATGAGCATTCTAACACTATGATGTTCAAAAATACGCAAACCTTTTCCAAATGATTAGAATTAAACGGGGGAAGGGGAATGTAGAGATTAGTGACCAGAATTAAACATGGTAGAGAAATATATAGGCATGCGATGCAAGAATTAAACTAGAGGGAGAGGTAGAGATGATGGGGTGCCTCCCATCGAGCGCTTGTTTATAGTCCACTAGCTCGACTTTCTCTACTGTCATCAAGTTGTAGAAAGGATTAAGGCGACCTCCTGTCTGTCAACCTCGCCACCATAGTAATGCTTCAGCCGCTGTCCATTAACCTTGAAAGGGTTATCTGGGTCCTTATTGAAAATTTATATTGCACCATGTGGATATACAGTCTTTATAGTGAAAGGCCCTGACCATCTTGACTTGAGCTTTCTTGGGAAGAGTCTAAGTCTGGAATTGAATAACAGCACTGCTTGCCCTGGCTCGAAGGTCCTTTCCATAATCTTGCGATCATGCCACCTTTTCACTTTTTCTTTGTACAATTTGGAATTTTCATAGGCTTACAATCGAAATTTGTCCAACTCATTGAGTTGGACAAGGCATTTATCCCCTGCAGCCTTTAAATCAAAATTCAACTTATGGATTGCCCAATAGGCTTTATGTTCAAGTTCCATGGGAAGGTGATAAGCCTTTCCATACATAAGCTGAAATGGCGACATACCCAGCGGTGTTTTGTAGGCAGTCCTATAAACCCATACTGCATCATCCAGCTTCAGTGACCAATCTTTTCTCATAGGGTTCACAACCTTTTCCAGTATTCTCTTCACCTCACGATTTGACACTTCTGCTTGGCCATTAGTTTGGGGGTGATAAGCTATAGCTATTCGATGATTCACCCCATATTTAGCTAACAAAGCTGTAAACGGGCGATTGCAAAAATGGGTACCTTCATCGCTAATGATCGCTCTAAGAGTCCCGAACCTCGTGAAAATGCTCTTTTGGAGAAACTTTAGAACCACCTTAGCATCATTCATCGGTAGAGCTGCTACTTCCACCTATTTAGACACGTAATCGACTGCCAAAAGGATGTACAAGTTCCCACATAATGAAACGAAAGGCCCCATAAAATCTATCCCCCAAACATCAAAGATCTCCACCTCGAGGATTGTATTCAAGGGAATTTCATTTCTTTTTGATATATTTCCTACCCTCTGACATCTATCACATCTTTGAACAAAGCTGTAAGCATCCTTGAAGATAGTCGGCCAATAAAAACCTGCTTGTAAAACCTTGGCCACTGCCCTTTCACCTCCATAAATATACTGATGCGTGGCAATCCTACAGTATACTCTCCGTCTCGCTATATAGAATGCACCTTTTAATCATTTGATCCTCACATTGCTTGAACAAGTACGGTTCATCCCAAATAAACTATTTCACGTCGTGTAGAAATTTCTTCTTTTCATGCCTAGTCAAGTCAGAAGGGATGATATTGCTTACTAGGAAGTTTACATAATCTGCGAACCATGGCACTTCGCCTTTCACCACAAACAATTACTCATCTGGGAAGGATTCATTGATCATAACTTTGTCATTTGCATCCCTTCCCGGATTCTCCAATCGCGACAAGTGGTCAGCCACTTAGTTCTCAGTCCCTTTTCTATCCTTGATTTCTAAGTCAAATTCTTGCAAAAGAAGTATCCAACTGATTAGACGGGGCTTGGCATCTTTCTTTGCTATCAAATATCGGATCGCTGCATGGTCGATGTACACAATCACTCTAGTCCCAATCAAATAAGCACGAAATTTGTCGAATGCGTACACCACCGCCAAAAGCTCTTTTTCTGTAGTAGTGTAGTTCAATTGGGCATTAGTGAGGGTCTTGCTAGCATAATATATAATATGGAAGATCTTGTCCCTACGTTGGCCCAATACAGCTCCCATAGCAAAATTGCTCGCATCACACATCAACTCAAAAGGAAGGTCCCAATCCGGAGTTGTGATCACTGGTGCCGTAGTCAACTTCTTCTTTAAGTGCTCAAATGCAGTCAATCATTCCTCATCAAATTAAAATTGGACATCTTTTTCTAACAAACTGCAAAGTGGCTTTGTAATCTTCGAGAAGTCCTTTATAAATCGACGATAGAAGCCTACATGTCCCAGAAAACTACGAACACCTTTTTACAGAAATAGGCGACAGCAAGTTCTCAATAGTTTCTAATTTAGCCCTGTTCACCTCTAATCCTCTCTTTGATACCTTATGTCCCAAAATGATACCTTCTTGTACCATGAAATGGCACTTCTCCCAATTCAGAACTAGATTCGCCTCAACACACCGTTTTAGCACCATTACCAAATTCTCTAAACACAAGTCAAAGGAGTCTCCAAAAATAGAAAAATCGTCCATGAAGACTTCAACATTGTGCTCAACCATATCAGAGAAAATAGCCATCATACACCTCTGAAAGGTAGCCGGGGCATTGCACAACCCGAAAGACATCCTTCTGAACGTAAATGTACCATACGGGCAAGTAAAGGTAGTCTTTTTTTAGTCTTCCGGGGCTATCACTATTTGATTGTATCCTGAGTACCCATCCAGAAGGCAGTAGTATTCACGACCGGCCAACCTGTCCAGCATCTAATCAATGAACGGGAGGGGGAAATGATCTTTCCTTGTAGCCTTATTTAGTCTGCAGTAGTCCATGCAAACTCTCCAACCCGTCACTGTTCTGGTAGGTATTATCTCGTTATTTTTGTTGGATATGACAGTCATACCCCCTTTCTTTGGCACACACTGCACCAGGCTCACCCAAGAGTTGTTCGATATCGGATAGATAATCCCTGCATCTAACCACTTTAATATCTCCTTCTTAACCACTTCCTTCATAATAGGATTCAGTCTTCGCTGTTGCTCCACTGATGGCTTACTATCATCTTCCAGCAGGATTTTATGCATACAAAATGCTGGGTTGATCCCCTTTATGTCTGCTATAGTCCATCCAATAGCCGATTTAAACTCTCTTAGTACTCGTAGTAGTTTCTCTTCCTGGCAAGATGTTAGTGCAGCAGAAATAATAACAGGCAACTTTGAAGATTCACTTAAAACGCATACCTTAAATGATCAGGAAAAGGTTTAAGTTTAATATCTGGAGGCATCTCAAGAGAAGGCTTGAGTCATTCTGATGTCTCCCCAGAAAGTTTTAGTGGCTCAACAGAAATCTTAAACCTTCGCATCTGTGGTGCTGTGTCAAGAATTTGCACATATTCTATAACTTCAGCATCCTCGATCTCTGAATCTCCCAATACAGCACTCTTCAATAGCTCAATATCAACCAGATTTCTAACTTCTTCATTCAATAATCTGTCTACCGTATCAATCCGTAAGCACTCTTCCTCGTCGGTGGGAAACTTCATAGTTTTAAAAATGTTGAAAGTGACTTCTTGATCATGCACTCTCATTATCAACTCTCCTTTCTGGACATCTATAAGAGTTCGCACCGTGGCCAGAAAAGGTCTCCCAAGGATGATTGGTATATTTCTATCCTCTTCGTAATCTAGAATGATGAAGTCAGCTGGGAAGATAAATTTGTCAACTTTGACCAAAATATCTTCCACAATACCCCTGGGATAAGTGATGGATCTGTCAGCAAGCTGTATCGATATGCTTGTCGACTTTGGGGCCGGCAATCCCAATTGATTGAATACTGACAGAGGCATCAAATTTATGCTCGCCCCTAAGTCACATAGGCATTTGTTGAATGTCAACTTTCCAATGGAGCATGGTATTGTGAAACTGCCCGGGTCCTTAAGCTTTGGAGGTAGTTTACGCTGTAAAACTGCACTGCACTCTTCTGTTAGGGCCACTGTCTCAAAATCCTCTAATCGTTTCTTCCTTGATAGAATACCCTTCATGAACTTCGCGTAACTTGGCATTTGTTCTAATGCCTCTGCGAATGGTATATTTATCTGCAGTTTCTTAAAGACCTCCAAAAACTTAGCAAACTGTCTATCGTCTCTTTGCTTTTTCAATCTCTGTGGGTAAGGAACAGGAGGGTATATAATTTATGGTGGGACCTTGGGTTTCTCTGCTGCTACCTCTTTTTCTGCCTCAACTTCATTACCCGCATCATTCCCATCAGTCCAAACAGTATCAGAATTTTCCGCACCTTGGCGCGCCCCCGCCAGATTTTGGTCTTCATAGGGCGCGGCCGCGCCAGCCTCCAAATCTGAAGTTTGCTTCCCATACCTTAAGGTGATAGCTTGGCATTGCTCTTTGCCATCCCTCGTCCCTGGATTCGCCTCTGTGCTACTAGGAAGAGTCCCTTGCGATCTATTGAGGATCGCATTGGCAATTTGACCAATTTGGGCCTCCAATGTCTTAAGAGATATTTCCTGTCTCTTCACTACCAACTTAAGTTCGTCGATTTTAACTCTCTCCTCTGACTGTTGATGTTGATGAAATCCTGGAGGGTGCGATTGTCTTGGAGCATACTGATGTTGGGGCTGAGTCTTGGGTTGGTAGGGCTGATATTGGGAATGTTGTTGTTGTTGGGCATTTTTGTGTTATGGTTGTGGTTGAGCAGATTGATATTGATTTTGTTGTTGTTGTGGATGGTATTGAGTTTGAGATGTTTGAGGTTGGGATGATTGAGTATTTTGGTAAGGTTGGGGCTGTTGGACATTCTGATTATTACTCCAACTGAAGTTGGGATGGTTCCTATTGTTGGGATAGTAGGAGTTCGAGAATTGATTCTATGGCTTTTGGTAGTTGCTAACAAACTGTATCGACTCAGTAGTGATGGCGCACTGCTCGGTCGGGTGTGCTCCGGCACACAACTCACATACGAATGTAACCTGTTAAACTCTATTCTCAGCCATCGAATCTATTTTCTTATTCATTGCTGCCAATTAGGCTGACAATGATGTGATTGCATCAACATCCAATACTCCTGCCACTTTGGGTTGAACCATCCTCGCTGTTGGGTTCTGATACTCATTAGTCGCCATTATCTCAAAAAGCTCATAGGCTTGTCGGAAGTCCTTAGTCCATAGAGCTCCTCCCGATGCGGCATCAATAATTGGCCTTGACTGCCACCCCAATCCATTGTAAAAATAATTTATCACCATCCATTCCGGTATTTCATAGTGTGGGCACTTTCTGAGCATTTCTTTATATCGTTCCCATGCTTCATACAACGTTTCTCCTAGTAGCTGTGCAAATTGACTTAGGTCTCTCCTCATGATAGCAGTCTTAGCCATAGGGAAGAACTTGGTTAGAAATTTCTGAGCACAGTCTTCCCACGTAGTGATTGATCCTGAGGGCAATGAGTGCAACCAGCTCTTTGCCTTATCCCTCAAGGTGAAAGGGAATAGTCTAAGTTTCACTGCCTCATCTGTAACGTTGTTGAACTTAAATGTGTCGCATATCTCTAGGAAACTCATGATATGCTCATTTGGATCTTCGGTAGGTGCACCCCCAAACTGGAGATTGTTCTGAATCATCTGCAGGGTCCCTGGTTTTATCTCAAAAGTATTTGCAGCAATAGTTGGCCGCACAATACTGGATTGCAGATCGGTGATTTTCGGCATGGAGTAGTCCTGTAAGGCCCTATTATTGGCCTCTGCTCTTCAGCCATTTGATGAGGTGGTTCAGGATCTACTTGTGGATTGGTGTTTCGGATATTTGCTCTCTAAGCTCTCCCATTTATGTGCTCTTGTCGAGGCACTAACTCAGGATTTGAGGCTCGCGTGTGCATAAACTATCCACAAGTACCTAAAACACAAATAAAAATAAAGTTAGAAATGAGATAAGAAGAGATTTGTTCAAGTCAACCAAATCTAACGAAAACTGATGTTAATAGTATTAAGCTAAAATCGTTTCCCCAGCAACGGCGCCAAAAACTTGTTGCGCCGTTTACGTGTTAACAAAAACGGGCACAAAACACGTGCAAGTGTACACGGTCAGCAAGTAGTAATTCGATAAGTCGAGATCGTTCCCACGGAGAAAGGAGTCAGACTTACACTATCATGCAATAGTCCTATGGTTATCTTTGTCTACTCAAACGGTTGTCACAGTATTCTTTAATTATCTAGACTGGATTTAAAATAAACCTCACTACTTAACAAGCAAGGGGTTCAAATTAGAGAAATATGGGATCCTAACTTCATCTATTGCATCATCTAGGTTAACAACACCTCATATCATGTATGAATAATCACATAGGAATGCTAGCCGGGAGCACGAATGTGAGACAGGGCTATTTTTCAATACACCCAGTCCATATCATATAATATCCACAATTAAGATAGAAATCACATGAACATTGATAAAGCCTAAACCACTGTATATCTATGCAATTTACAAGCTAAACCGATTTAAGTGCAAGCCCCCATTAGACTACATATGGCGATACGGTATATTTCTATCCGGATAGCGAATCACAAAACTCATCCAATTCAAGTTTTACAAACATATGCTAGCTTGGCAAAATCTAAGTTTACACTACATTTTTCATGTCCTTATAAACTATTAGAGTAGATGTTGATCAGGCATCTAATCATACACAACAACCATGCTAGGCAAACCATATATTTTCATTCATACATATTAATGAGATATAAACCCTAGACTAAGCAAATAGAATCCATTAGAATCCCATAATGGAAGTTAGTTCATCACTTAACTATCCACCATTATGGGATTCAAACCAAGCATTTCAACAACTAAGTAAGAAAGAGAGAAAAGAGAATGGAAATGCAAATCTTAATGGTTCTCTTCTAATAGAATGCTTCAAGTTGAGTTTAGACCACAAATAAGCTCTTCAATGAACCCAAGAAAGGAAATCTACTTAGAACTATAAGGGAAGAAGAGTGAAGCTCTTCAACTCTCTAGCTCTCTACAAACCCTAGAAAATATATGAACTAGCTTGAAAGTAAAATGTGTCTGATAAGTCTCTATCATCATCCTTTGCAAAACATCAGCCTTAATATTACATCCAGTCGAGCAAATAAAAACAAAAGTCAAACAAGATGGACCGGCGCGGCCGCGCGGTCTAGAGCCTTCAACATGGCGTGGGCGCGCGGGGTCAAAAATCGAGTCTCTGGTTGTCAGGCGGCGCGGGCACGTGAAGCCCCTTTGATTTCCAGACGCGACCGCGCGTGCCAAGTTATGCAGCTGATACACTTTTTTGGCTCTTGCTTTCTTGCTGCTTCCTTCATGCTTCTCCTTCCTTCACTATTGTTGCCATAAGATCATCATCATGCCAAGCTATGCCATCCCACATGCCTTGCTACCAAATCCATACTAGCTTCATGCCAAGCCTTCATTTGTTCCACATACGCTCTCCACTTTGCCTTAATGCTAGCCTTGTGCCATTTTGTCAGTTTTGATGCCAGTCCATGCCTTAATCATGCCATTTTCAGTTCTTTAGAGTTTCCTGCCTAAATATGCAAAACAAGGATAAAATTCATTAAAAGACACTAAAGTTCTTGAGCTTAAGCCATAATCATAGCAAGTTGGCGTCCAATAAGTAGGCATAAAACCTACTAATTATACTTCTTCTAGCGATTTTGAGCTGCTACCAATCTGGCTCGTATTGTTGTTACTACATCGGCTGTTTGTTGAATTAACTCTAGTCCCAAAATTCTTCGTTCTTCGACTTCGTCCCAACACAATGGTGTTCTGCACCTTCTCCCATAAAGAGCTTCGTACAGTGGCATGCCGATACTCGCATGATAACTATTGTTGTAAGAAAATTATACTAAGGGTAAGTGGTCGTCCCAGTTTCCCTTGAAATCCATCATGTAAGCTCTAAGAATGTCTTCCAATGTTTGTATCGTTCACTCACTCTGCCCATCGGTTTGGGGATGGTAAGCGGTACTCAATCTTAACTGTGTTCCCATACTCTCTTACAAGCTTTTCCAAAAATTTGACGTGAAACTCGGATCCTGTTCGGAGAAAATTGACACCGGCACTTCATGTCGTGAAACTATTTCCTTTACGTACAAATTTGCTAACTAATTTAGATTGAATCGAATCTTGATGGGTAGAAAATGAGCAGTCTTTGTTAGTAGATCCATGATAACCCAAATGGCATCATAACCTTTTTGTGAGACTAGAAATCCCACCACGAAGACCATCGTAATGTGCTTCCATTTCCACTCTGGTATTTTCAACGGTTGGAGTAGACCGCTCGGCCTCTGGTGCTCTGCTTTGACTCGTTGACAAGTAAGACATCTACTAACGCACTCTACAACCTCTCATTTCAAATTGGGCCACCAAAAGTGTTATCTAAGATCTCGATACATCTTCGTGCCTCCTGGATGAACATAATATGTCGTATTGTGTGCTTCGTGCAAGATTTCCTCTCTCAGTTTGGTTACAACTGGCACCCATACTCGACCTTTAAATCTCAATATACCGTTATTATCTATCTTGAATCTTTCTTCTTCATTTTCTACTATCCTCTTCTTTATCTTCTCGCATTCTTCATCCTTCTCTTGTGATACATTTACTCTATCTAATAATGTTGGACGAGCTTCCATTACAAATAATTTTTCTTCATACCTTCCAGGTCCCTTCACTTCTATTTCCAATTTCTCCATTTCTCTTTTAAACCCCTCCTGAGTTGTCAACTTGAACAATTTCTCCCTTCCCTTTCTACTCAACGCAGCGGCTACTACGTTTGCCTTTCCTGGGTGATAAAGAATCTCGCAGTCATAATCCTTAATCAATTCTATCCACATTCTCTGTCGCATGTTCAACTCCTTCTGTGTGAAGATATATTTCAGGCTCTTGTGGTCCGTGTATATCTCACATTTTTCTCCAAACAGATAATGTCTCAAAATTTTTAACCCAAAAACTACTTCCCTAACTCCAAGTTATGGGTAGGGTATCATTTTTCGTAATCATTTAATTATCGTGACGCATACGCAATGACCTTGCCATGTTGCATCGGCACACAACCAATCCCTTGTGCGACGCATCACTATACACCACGAAACCTCCCACATTATCTGGCAATAACAACACAGGCGCTTCACTTAACCTTTTCTTTAATTCTTGGAAACTTTCTTCACACTTGTCTGTCCATACGAACTTCACTGTCTTCCTCGTTAGATTTGTCAACGGGGTTGCTATCTTAGAAAAATCTTGGATAAATCTTCGATAGTACCCAGCTAACCCTAAGAAACTTCTTACCTCCGTTGGTGTCTTCAGCTGTTCCCAGTTACTTACTGCCTCCACCTTCGTAAGGTCCACTGAAATTCCATCCTTATCTATCACGTGTCCTAGAAACTGGACTTTTTCCATCCAAAATTCACACTTAGAAAATTTTGCGTACATCTTCTCCCTTCTTAGTGCTTCCAATACCATTTTCAGATGTTCGGCGTGCTCTTCCTTGGTCTTTGAATAAATCAAGATGTCGTCGATGAAATCTACCACGAACTTATCCAAGTATGGCTTGAAAACTCGATTCATCAAGTCCATGAATTCTGCTGAAGCATTAGTTAATCCAAATGACAATACCAAAAACTTGTAGTGTCCATATCGGGTTCGGAACGCCATTTTTGGTATGTCCTCCTCCCGTACCTTTAACTGATGATAACCCACTCGTAGGTCTATTTTCGAGAAACACTTCGCTCCCTTCAATTGGTCGAAAAGGTCGTCTATCCTTGGCAACTAATATCTATTCTTGATTGTTACTCTGTTCAAGAAAAATTAGAGAATACGAGGTACGAAGACCCCATTTAATAAAATCCATACATTCAAACATTCAACTAAAATAAAATCCAATCACATTGGCCAATAGTCCATAATCAACTCCATTTATTATCATACATATCACCATATGCATCAAAAAATAAAATATTCAATATATACATTGTTATCAATTTAATGGGAAATAATAATTAGTTTGAAATATAATTTCAACTCCAATTAGTTATCATGGAATCCAATTCCAACTCTAATTAGTTGGCATGAAATCCAATTCTAATTAAAATAAACATCTTTATTTTAATCCAATTCCAAATCAAATAAACTCCTTTATTTATTTAGAATTACAGAAAAACATATAATTTAATTTTACTTAAAATTTTTATCTTAATTAAAAATCAAAAATTAAAAAATAAATTTTATTTCTAGAGAGTAGTGTTGCGGCGCCACTAGTGAACTAGCATCAGGCGCTGCGGTGCCATGTCATCAATGTCAAAAGCACGAGGTTCGCGCTACAGCGCACCAATTGTACTGACTTTGGGTGCTGCAGCGCTACGTCAGCGCTTTCAGAACACGGAGCAGGTTCTGCGGCGCAATGATTGTCTTGCAATTAGGCACTGCGGTGCCAGTCTCCAGAAACAGTTTTTTCAATTCGCGAATTGTGCAGTTTTTCTCCAAAAACATGATTCTTTACTAATAATTATGCCCAATTAAATTATTTCAAACGCATATCAATATACATATCAAATCAAAACAATTAATAACTAGCAAAAAGGTTTGGCTCTGATGCAACAGTTAGGTTTGTAATATCCATGAACATGCAACAATTATATACAAATAAAAGAAGCGAGATAAATTAGAATTTTAAAATTTTTACAAACCATATACCCGGATCATCCTTTATGCGCAATTATTAATGAAACGAAAAGATGAAGAATAAGATTCATACCCTTGAAGATACGTGCTTCCTCAAGTACGAGTTCAACTCCAAATCCTTTTCTTGTTCAACTTGAATCTATCGGGTGTGATTCCTTCCTTTGATCAACGTCAGCCACCCAAGTGTTTGGTTGTAGACACTCGAAATTTTTGCATTCCTGTTACTAACCATGCAGGAGGGCAAAATTGTCTTTTTTACCGCGGTAAAACTGGGATGTCAAGTCAAACCCCGGCGACAACACCGGGAGATCAAACTTAACCCCGACGATAACACCAGGAGATCAAACTCAACCCCGGTCACAATACCGGAATGTCAAGTCAAGCCCCGATAGTGTGACGAACGAGAATTTTGTAATTTAATTTAAATATTTATTGAATTAAATAAATATTCAAATGATTTATTTATTGAGTTAAATAATTATTTGATGGAATAGTGGTAAATTAATTTAATTATATGTGTTACATTGATTAAATTAATGTGTACAAATTTTATAGTTCAAAGTATGTATTTAATTGAGTTTATTCGATTAAATAAATTATTTAATAAGCATAATGTTATTTTAATTAATTTAATGATTAATTAGAGATTTAATAATTTGACATAATTAATAAATGAGAATTTTAATTATGTGATAATGTAATTTAATGTGGATTATTATATTTTGTTTAATTGATTTTAAATAAGATTATTTGTTTAATTAGAAGTGTGACATTAAACTAGATAATAAGCATTTAATTAGAATAAAGTGGAAGGAACTCTTTTATGACTAACCAAACAAGCCCTTAAGGGAGTGGGGTGTTAGTTAATTTGATTTAACTGCTCCACTATCCCTGACAGTTAAATTATACATATATGTATATTATATGTATTACAACTTATATATATACATTATATCAGTATCATATATCATATATGAACGTCAGAGAGAAAACTTAGAGAGCGAGAATTGAGAGAAATTGATTTATTGAAGAGTTTTGAAGAATCATAAAGAAGGATTTCTATCATCTTAACAAGTAACAAGGGTATGATTTTTCAATCCAAGTACTATATTCACGTTCTTATGCTTTCTCCATGAAAAATTAATTTTGAGTTCTCTGTGACTAAAGTTATCAATGATTATTGATTATATGTGTGTATACATGTTAGTATATGATCATAACATGTTTTCTATCATCTATGTATGTTTTAAAACAATCAATTTCATGTAATTATACCTTAATTGGAATTTTATAATTTTTAGAGTATGAAAAGTACGAAGAACACGTATATGGCCTTATGTACAAAATACCATGCTCTAATTATTTAATTAACTTTAAATTGATAGTTGATTATGATTATACATGTTTAATTAAACAAAACAAAATTTAAACGGACGGATTCGGAGTTATAACGAATCCGTAACGTTGAATTTCATGAATTCTTTCAAAACTTTTCAAAATACCAAGAACAGTGAATTTATGTGATTTGATTTGAGTAATTACGTGGTCTAAAGTGTTATAAGCATGTTAGAATCATTGTATGATGTTTCTGTGAAGTTTATATTTTATGGGAATCACTGAATTAGTTTAATTTGGATTTATTTGTCCTTTTCTAAAATAATTCACGAACTGTAACTGAACCAGCTGAGGCCACCCGCCCCAGCGGGCCCCTTACCGAAACCATGCCCTCCTCAGCGGGGGTAGGGCAAAGAAAAATAATTTTTTGGTCCTTTTGTGTATTTTTAAGCCATAACATGATGAGTTAACCTAATCTAATGAACCTGATAACATGATGAACATGTAATACAATACTATAACATGTTGTTGATGTGCATAATATAATTTGAAGTTTTATGTTAATAAACTATGTGTGAACTTGGATATTAATGTCGTAAGACTTTATTACGATTGTCAAAGAGTTCATATTATGTGGTATGCATGTTGTGATTCAAATTCACATTATGTGGTTAGTTAACAAGTTAAGATTTGTGAATCAAGTTGTTAAGTTGAACCTAAGTGAGAAGTTTAACGGTTAAACGTAGTGGTAATGGAACTAATCGATATTATAAACGTAATATATTGTGTAGGACGTTAAGGAAGTGAATTGTAATAGTAATTGTAGCTTGCGCACGAGGCAAGTGTTCTAAACTCAAACTTTACTTTTAATAAGCAAGTTTTCTTATCTATACTCTCTAAATTGAGCAAGTTTTTAAACCTTACTTTTATGTTGAGCAAGTATCCCATTCCTAAACTTTACTTTATTGAGCAAGCTTTCTATTCTTGAAATACTATCATGATGCAAGTTCTTATTCTTGTTTATTCAAGTTGAGATTCCATATGAGATATTATAATTCCTTTAAAGCATGATTCCAGTTATACAATATTTATTCGATTGTATACTCTTGAGAATTATTATTCGATTTGAATATCAATTATTGTTGAACCTTGTAAGACAAGAGAACCATTATTGATTCGACTAGTCCATAGTTGATGAACGTTCTAAATTCTAGAATTATTATTAAGCTTATCCAAACCGAACTTTCTTTGGTGCAGACTCCGATGTCAAACTGAGATGAACAACCCTGTTATAGGGGATTATTTACGCTTTAGCGTTGAGATATTGTGCACAGTATGGTACTAAGGGTTGATCCCCCTAAGTACGAGTAGTAGAGCCCATATAGTCTTATGACTGTTAAAGGTTTAAAGTACAAATACTTAACAACCTGAGACATAGTTCAAGGTCTTATGACCCTCAGACATACTTTTGATTCTGGTTATTCATTCTTGATTCAAAAGCCGAGCTTTCTATTATTCATACTTCTTTGACTTATTCGCATGTTATTATATTGTTATATTTATATACTTGTTGGCAATCGTGCTCACTCTTGCATAATAACATTGCAGTTAAGAACGAA
This sequence comes from Panax stipuleanatus, assembly GCA_020205555.1. Classification (NCBI taxonomy): domain Eukaryota; kingdom Viridiplantae; phylum Streptophyta; class Magnoliopsida; order Apiales; family Araliaceae; genus Panax; species Panax stipuleanatus. The sequence continues at coordinate 40,889,766 of CM035119.1, forward strand.
AGGTCCGACGAGCCTTCCACTAGCAAAGGCAAAGGCAAAGTTAACAAGTGATGAAGACTTATTATTTTATTTGAGAATATCTATCAAGACTTATGTTATGATGTTTAAGACTTATTTGTTTACATTTTCGCCTTGATTTAAGGTTAGATCAACCTGGGATTGATGTATTTATTATTCAGATGTTGTAACCCCTTAAGGGGAGGATTTCTTTCTATCTATTTCATGGTTTGCATTTATTATAGGTAGATAGATATATGATATTTGTACAGTAAGCACCAAATCCCATGGAAATTGAAGTACCTAGATTTGGGGGTGTCATAACTTGGTATCAAAGCTTGTAGGTTATGAACCTTAGGTGGGGGAAAACCTTAGGGTAGTAGCCTTCGATAACATAGTAATGATAACTCTTATCGAGTTCTAAGAACAACAATAAATTACCTTATGTTCTATGTGTTTATATTTATGTACTTGCGCGAGTATCGATTAGCATCACATAATAGCTAAGACTTAAAATTTTGATTGTCAGGATGTCAAATGTTGAAGGATCCAGTCAGCTTAGGAAGGTTATACCCCGAGTGGCTATTGAGGAGGAGCCCCGAGACATTCATTCAGTCTGGGAGCAGTTAGTTCGTAGAGAGCCATCTCCTTTGATCACAGTTGTTAGTCGGGAGCATGAGCCAGTATTTGATTCAGAGGAGGACTCTGAAGAGATTGAGGTTGAGGCTGAGGCAGCTGAGGAGAAGGATGAAGACCCTGATGAGTTCCCACCGAACTCTATCAGTGCTAAGATGTACGATGAGCTGTATAACCATAACATAGAGTTACAGGATACTGTTCGGGAGCTGAAGGAGCAGACAGTTACTCAGCAGACTACCATCGAGCAGAATTATGGTGAGGTTGAGACTTTGTATACATGTCTTGGAGACGTAGAGTGGGAGTTTGTCCATGAGAAGGGCCAAGGTGAAGAAAAGTCAGCTCAGATAGAGAAGTTGAAGAATTATTTATGTGAGGAATCAGCGAAGCTTGCCATAGCAGAGGATCCTTGGATGAGGGCTTCACGACGTGCAGGTCTTACCGAGGATAACGATCGTACAAAGAAGGCTAAGATCGAGAATGTTGGGTTTGTACGTAACGCAATCATGCAATCAAATCACATAAATAGGGCGGAAGCGTAAAAAACTAGGTTTTCAAAAATTTATACAAACCCATTACCATGATCATTCTTATGCATCAATTATCAGTGAATGAAGAAGGAGAAAAACAGAATTATACCTTTGAAGATCCAAGCTTCCTCAGGTACAAGTTCTACTCCTTTGATTACTTTGATTCCTCTGTAGTGGCTCCTTCCCTTGATCAGTGTCAGCCACCCAAATGTTTGGCCTCTAACGGTGATCCACCAAGGAAGATGAAGAACTCAGTAAGATGGGTTATTGGCTTAACCCTTGTTTCTATCTCTATAGAATATGTGTACTCCCAACTCTTGAAAAATTCACGTACCTTATTTCTGATATAAGACTCTCTTATATAGATATTAGGTTAACCCTCCTAATCCAATTAGAATAGGGTTTTATTTAATTAATTAATTAAATACTTTTAATTAATTTATATCCTAATCTTTATTAGGATTGAGAGAGAGTACTGATATTATATTAATTCCTAAACTCCTTTAGAATTAAAATAATAATAATAATAATAATAATATTAATAAGACTCCTCTTATTAATTTATATTTAATATTTCTAAAATATTAAATAATAAACATTAAGCTATTTAATTTATTCTATCATCATAGATTAAATTAATTATACTTAATGCATTATTACTATCATGCCATTTTCTTCTTAAATAATTCTTCTTCCTTTTATGGTGTGACCCTTTAGGTTCTCCATATTAAACCGGTTGTGAATAAATCAATTAGAACAATTCTAATCTTATTTAAATAAACAAATTAAACTAATAATCTATTTATATAAATAACATTTATTCTACAATAGGGATAAGCCTCCCTAGCGATCAACGACTTTCCAGATAATATAGATTTCAACATTAATCATAAAAGAACCTGTGAGTTAATAGTTACCGTGTTGGGTTTGTACGAAATCGTGACGCAATCAAATTGCAAAAATTAGCGGAAGCATGGTATATCAGAGTTTAAAAAAATTTCTACAAAACCATTACCCGGATCATCCTTTATGCAAATTATTAATTTAAAACGATAAATAAGAAGTTATGGAATCAAACCCTTGTAGAACGAAGCTTCCACAGGTACTAGTTCAACTCCTTGTTCTTCGTGATCTCCTTGAATTTCTGGATTAGATTCCTTCCTTTGATCAACGTTAGCCACCCAAGTGTTTGGCCTCTAGAGGTGATCCACCAAGGAAGATGAATTATCAAGAAGGAGGGTGGTTGGCTTAGTTTTCTATCCTCTATAGAAAAGGAGTACTCTCCAACAATTAGAATTGCATCAAGTAATATCTATTATAAGAATCCTCTTATATAGATATTGGTCAACCCTTCTAATCCTATTAGACATGGGATTTCTTTTAATTAATTAAACTCCTTTAATTAATTTAGGCTTCCCACCACATGGGAAATAATTAATTAAATTCATTTAATTAATTTGTCTCCTAATCTTATTAGGAATAAATGAGAGTACTAATATTAAATTAATTACTAAACTCCTTTAGAAATTAAAATAATTATAATTATAATAATATTAATAAGACTCCTCTTATTAATTTATATTTAATATTTCCAAAATATTAAATAATAAATATTAAGCTATTTAATTTATTCTATCACCATAGATTAAATTAATTTCACTTAATGCATTATTACGATTATGCCATTACCTTCTTAAATAATTATTCTTCCTTTTATGGTGTGACCCTTTAGGTTCTCCATATTAAACCGGTTGTGAATAAATCAATTAGAACAATTCTAATCTTATTTAAATAAATAAATTAAACTAATAATCTATTTAAATAAATAATATTTATTCTACAATAGGGATAAGCCTCCCTAGCGATCAACGACATTCCAGATAATATAGATTTCAACATTAATCATAAAAGAACCTGTGAGTAAATAGTTACCATACAATTCAATCCTTCCACCATACAATGTCCCAATTAAATATAAGACATGAATTTACTGTCAAGTCTTATTTTATTTAATTATATGTATTTCGATTAGAAAATGCACAACTCCAAATAATGTAAATTAGAAACTCCTTTCTAATTTCATTTTACCTTGGCCAAGGATTCCTGGGTTGTCATTTAAAGAATCACATAGGACATATCTCCTCCTTTACTAAAGGTGGTAGATTCTTTATTGATCATTCATTGTCTCCATATGTAACTCATTATACCCAAGCATACCCTTTTATATACCCTAAAGGGCTTTAAGGAATAAGTCAAAGTATAATTCATTACATACAAGATACTATGATGATCTCAAGTCCAAGGATCACTTGTACTACTATCACATTAGGAATTCCTATTGACAGGCGAGTAAAACTCCATTAGGTATTCTATAGCGAGTCACGTTCAGTGAACTTATTCTCCAATAAGCACCCTACATACTTGCTTTAGTGTCTCCACACAAATGATTATGAGATCAATCATCCTCATCTAATGAGCAAACAACATATGTACTTATCTATCCGGATTTACTAATCCCCTTTTTAGTAATCCCATGATTAGGAACTATTTTAGTTTTAGAGCTTTCTAAGAATTTAGATCTCATTGGCATGATCATCATCATGATTCTAAAAGCATTGCTTAAAACTATGGGTTATTTACATATTATAAAAACAGCACCATGTAGATAATTAAATGCCTTTAATAAATGAATATTTTTATTAATAAATTGTTAGAGTTTATGCCCTAGAGGCTAATTCTTTGATGTAATTGCTTAAACATTTTTGATATTATATTTGATTGAATAAATGAATTATTTTCTTATGGTTTTATTTACTGCGTTATATAAATGTTAACATAATAAAAGTCCTTAGAATAGTGATACAAATTATATGGCTTCAAGTATGTGACTTGAACATGAGATCATATAGTTACAATTAGTATCATTACTCTTAAATGTCCCTAGTCGAGTGTCATTGTTAATGGGACAACAATGATACATTGAGACTAGTATGTGGATTGACTGATGGCCAAATCTCATTGGTCATAAATATATGAGATATTGAGTCAATGCATAGGTACATGTTAGAGAACAATGTACTGGGCAGACCCACCATGAGAATTCTACGTGGAGCATTATGCAAAGTGTCATAAGCAATTCTCATAGTGACAATGATGTAATGATCCTCCGACCTGAAATCACTATATTACTACACGAGAATTTATGTACTTTGATATCATCAAAGGCCACCTTTAATAGATGGACGATAAAGGTGATTATTGGGTACATCATGAATCGTGTGAGGAATATGAGTGATCTAGATGGAATTTAACCCTCCAATATATTAGGGGTGATATCCATAGGCCTCTTGATTGAGTAGGACTATGAAATGCATGGCCATGCTCAAATAGTGATTTGTTTCATATAGTCTACTCATCGATCAAGAAAACTCAGATTAAATTATGAAGAGGATGACACATTCCATGTCTCGAGTTTAATCTAGGATGTCAAGGTTAAAAGGATTAAATTACATTGAAACATTGGTCACGAAAAGGTTGTATCGAATCACCGATCTTATTATTATTTGGGTAGCAGTGATGCATTACTAGATGCCGCTCACTGTTTATAATTTTAATATGATTTTAAAATTATTGCCAACATAATAATAACCTATAGGGTCACACACTTAGAACGTAATTAACAGGGAATTAATTTAAATTGTATGGATTTAAATATATCAATATGATTGATAGTATTTAAATTATGAATTTAAATTAATAGGATAATTTGTATATATATATATGTATATTAATTAAGTAAGACTTAATTAAGATATAATATATATATATATATATATATATATATATATATAAATTCGGATTTTATATTTCTAATTGGATTAGGTTTTGGTTAATTCCTTTAACTGCTATATATATGATATATCAGCCGTCTAAGGTATTATTCGATATCAAAACCCTAGCCGCTCTTAGAGAGAGACTAGAGAGAAAAATTTCAAAAAGTCCAGATCCTTGGCGGCTAGTACCGCAGCTTTCCTTCCTGCAGATCGTGTGACGATTCGCGGGACGTTCGTGTGGATACCGTAGAGGCGCAGTTCCGTTGGATTGCGTTGAGGATTCGAAGAAGTTTCAGAATCTCCATCGTCTCCTTTCAGGCTTGAATAATCAGTAAAACATATCTTAACCTCTGAATTAATATGTTTTCGCATGGATCCTGTTTTAGGGTTTCAAAAATTTTTAATTTTCGCTGCGTTTATATGCCGAAAATCCCTACATAAATAAATAAGATTGCCTCCAAAGTATATGCTTTATCATCATACATGATTGGCTTGTATGCATACTACTTTCAATCTCCCACTTGCACTAAAGCCAATCGCCATGGTATCTCATACCCAACTTCTCTAAGTGACGATCAAACTGCTGTTGTGTTAAAGCTTTAGTTAATGGATCTGCAATGTTGTCTTGAGAGTCTACACTCTCCTCTTTCAATGATTTCTTTAATCAAAGTGCCGCAACACATGTTTAGATTCAAGATGAGACTTAGGACCTATTCCTAGTTCTGTAATGAATTTTTCATCTAAAACATCAACTTGCAGCTTCACTTACAGTTATATACTTTGTCTTTGTCACTAAACCAACAACCTTTTGTTGTTTGGAACCTTTTCAATTCACTGCACCATCTTTCAAGGTAAACACATACCCTGAAACAGATTTACTGTCATCTTGGTCTGTTTGAAAACTTGAGTCTGTGAATCCCTTGAGTTTTAATTCAGACCCACCATAAACAAGAAAAATATCTTTAGTCCTTCTCAAGTACTTTAGGATATTCTTCACTGCCTTCCAGTGCTCTTCTCCAGGGTTTGACTGGTATCTGCTCATTACACTAAGTGCATGAGTAACATCCGGTCTAGTACATATCATACCGTACATGATAGATCCTATTGCAGAAGCATAAGGGATCTTACTCATACGGTCTCTCTCCTCAGGTGTCTTTGGGGCCTGTTTCTTGGAGAGATGTATTCCATGGCTCATCGGCATGAGACCTCTTTTGGAATCTTCCATGCTAAACCTCTTTAGCATTGCATCAATGTACGTTCCTTGGGATAAACCAAGCATCCTTTTAGATCTATCTCTATAGATCTTTATCCCCAAAATATAGGATGCTTCTCCCAAGTCCTTCATGGAGAAGTGTTTAGATAACCAGATTTTAATCGATGGTAGCATAGGAATGTCATTCCCTATCAGTAATATATCATCAACATATAATACAAGGAATGAAACTGCGCTCCCACTAACCTTCTTGTTCACACATGGTTCATCGTCGTTTTTGACAAAATCAAACTCTTTGATTGTCTCATCAAAACGAATGTTCCATCTACGAGAAGCTTGCTTCAATCCATAAATGGATCGTTGCAGCTTACAGACTTGATTTGTTCCAACCTTTGAAACAAATCCCTCTGGCTGTGTCATATACACATCCTCCTCAAGTTTCCCATTGAGGAAGGCCGTTTTCACGTCCATCTGCCAGATCTCATAGTCGTTATAAGCGCAATCGCAAGCAAAATCCGAATGGACTTGAGCATAGCTACTGGTGAGAAGGTTTCATCATAGTCAACTCCTTGTCTTTGTTTAAAACCTTTTGCAACCAGTCGGGCCTTATAGGTCTCTACCTTGCCGTCCGCTCCAGTCTTTCTTTTAAAGACCCATTTACACCCAATAGGCTTAATGCCTTCAGGAGGTGAAATAAAAGTCCATACTTTGTTTTCATACATGGAGTCCATTTTGAATTTCATAGCTTCAAGCCATTTCCCTGAGTCTTTATTATTCATAGCCTGTTCGTAATTCAATGGATCATCATCATTCATGATGTGTACCTCATCGTCATCCTCTATAACGAATCTATATCTCTTAGGTATCTTCGGTACTCTTCCAGATTTACGAACAGGGTGTGGTATAGTAGGTTCTTCTACTTTGTCAAGTACCTGACTTTGATCCGTGGTAATTTGTGGGTCTTGAACTTCTTCAAGATATATCTTACTCCCACTGACCCCTTCATGGATAAAATCCTTTTCCAAGAAGGCAGTATGTTTCACAACAAACACCTTTTGATCAGTTGGATGATAGAAATAATACCCTAAAGTTTCTTTAGGGTATCCCACAAATCTACACTTATCGGATTTAGTCTGTAGCTTATCGTTTTCAAACTTTTTGACATAAGCTGGACAACCCCAAGTCTTAACATGCTTAAGATTTGGTTTCCTCCCCTTCCATATCTCATATGGAGTCTTTGGGGCGGATTTGGTAGGTACCTTGTTAAGTAGGTATGCAGCCGTTTCTAGGGCATATCCCCATAAGGAAATTGGAAGGTCGGTAAAACTCATCATAGATCGAACCATGTCCAACAGTGTTCGATTTCTCCTTTCAGATACTCCATTTAACTGTGGTGTACCTAGAGGAGTCCATTGTGAGATTATACCATTTTCTTTGAGATAATTGAGAAACTCACCGCTTAAGTATTCTCCACCTCAATCTGATCGAAGTATCTTTATACTCTTGCCCGTTTGTTTCTCTACTTCACTTCTGAACTCTTTGAACTTTTCAAATGATTCTGACTTGTATTTCATTAAATACACATCCAAATCTTGAGTGATCATCAGTGAAAGTAATAAAATAAGAATACCCACCCCGTGCACTTGTTGTATAGGTCCACAAACGTCTGTGTGAATCAATGCCAACAACTCTGTAACTCTTTCTCCTTTTCCACTAAAAGGAGATTTAGTTATTTTACCCATGAGATAAGATTCACAAGTTGGATATGATTCATAATCAGATAACTCAAAGAGCCCATCTTTATGCAACTTGGATAATCTTGTTTCATTGATATGACCGAGTCTACAGTGCCACAAGTAGGTATAATTAATATCATCTCTTTTCCTTTTCTTAGTTTGTTCAATTTGAAAAATATTTTTTTGTAAGTCAAGTGTATAAAGTCCATTTCGCAAATTTCCAACACCATATAAAATATCGTCTTTATAAATAGAACAACTATTGTTCTTTATAACAACGTTAAATCCTTCCATATCCAATACAGAAATTGAAATAATATTTTTAATAATATTCGGAACATAATAACAATTATTAAGATAAATGGACTTGCCCGAAGGCATTGCTAAATAATAAGTTCATACAGCTAATGCAGCAACCTTTGCTCCATTCCCCACTCGTAGGATCACCTCATCATTGTTCAGCTTTCTACTTCTGACCAGTCCCTTCACATTATTACATATGTGAGAACCACAGCCGGTATCCAATACCCAAGTAGAATTTTGACTTTCTGAAAAATTAATTTCAATCATGAACAAACCTTGATTGGAAGTCGAAGCTTCTTCAAGCTTCTTCTTTGCTAGAAACTTCTTGCAGTTCCTCTTCCAATGACCCGGCTCGTTGCAATGGAAGCACATTCCTTTGCTAGATGGATCAGATTTCTTTTGTTCCTTTATGTTCACTTTGCCCTTGGTCATCCGAGATCGGAAGAGCTCCTTAGATATCTCATATCTAGCAGTCCTACTTTGTTCACCATACAACTCCTTGAGGTGAATCAACATAGTAGGAGCATCCATGTTTTCGTGCTGACGCTGAAGCTCGTTATTCATGGATGCGAGCATGATGCATTGAGCCACAGATGCATCATCTTGCCACTTTACAATGGTGGCAATCTCTTCTTCAGAGGCTGTTTCTGAAACAGTTCCAGGGACAGGTGAGTTTAGGACATAAGAAATCTTTTCAGCAGTGAGAACTATTCTCAGATTTCTTAGCCAGTCCGTATAATTCGGCCCGGTAAGCTTATTAGCATCAAGTATGCTTCGCAGTGAAATTAGTGATTTTGACATTTTTAAAATTTTGCATGTGAAAAATAACATTTTAGCAAACATTCATTTTATTAATTTTGCATACCAAAATAAATTTAGGTCTTTATTTTAAATTGGTATCTCCCACTATTTTTATCAAACTATATTACCCTCACTTATATAGTTCGGCAACATCTAATTAAAGATTTGCTACTGAGAATAAGGATCCCATTTCAAATGTATATAACCTTGTGGATAACACAACAAGCGATATACAAATAAATAGGTAGACAACTCTTGTCAATTACATCACTATATAACTCCTTTTATTTTGCCTCTTAAATCATAATGGTCAAGTGTGTGCACATCCGAACTAAAACGATTTAAGTTAAGTCCAGCCTAGCACTTCTATAAATTCAAAAAAGAAAAATGTTCGTCCTTGTGGATAGCACAACAAGACTAGATCGTTCAATTTTCTTGATAAGCATCAAATGTGATTAATTAACATCTTAAATATGCAATACTCGCCTTGTGGATAGCACAACAAGCTCATATTAAATATTTAATACTCTATTAATTTATCATGCTAGAAGGCGACGTTCGATATTCCAAATATCATTTGAACGGTTCGGACTTAATATTATTTCTTTGAGGAATTTGTTATTATTTGTCTCATCTTGTTTAGCGTGCATGCACATATATATATATAAAATACGCGTCATTTTATTAAACATGCGAAGCATGTTTGCATAAAATATAATATATATAATATTTAGCATGCAATATAGAATACTATATTCTACCCAGATTGATTATAGACTTTTATTCTAGTTTGGTTCACTAGAGCCACCAAGTGAACCAAAAGGTCAAACCTAGGAGTGCAAGAACTTAAATTTAAATATAACTATTACATTTAAACCCGGGCTTCATACAAACGGGTCTTCATACGCTCCTTGCTCCTTGGTCTCCAATTTTTTCAAGATAATTCTAACTATTTCTATTACATTAAACTATTTAATTTAAATAGAAACCTTGATCAGCAGTCAAGGGGAAGTACATAGGAGGGAGATAGAATTTTACATCACGAAATTTTTTTTTAGAGAAGACGAGGTACACAGACCCCATTTAATAAAACTCATTCATTCAAGCATTCAACTAAAATAAAATCCAATCACATTGGTCAAATAGTCCATAATCAATCCCCATTTATTATCGTACATATCACCATATATATCAATAAATAAATATTCATCTCATGAATTAAAACATTCCATATATATATGAGTATCATTTAATGGACAATTTTAAATTGCATGAAATCCAATTTCAAGATTAAAATAAACTCTTTATTTTAATTATAAAATTATTTAGAATATAATATATAAATATATCATATTTATTTTTTTAAAAAGAAGTCACCTTCTTTTATTAAAAGAGTCCTGCAGGTTTATTAAAAGAGTCCTTTCCTGATGGGTCACATTCTTTTTGGAGTAAGAAAGAGACAACACATTTTCTTTGCAGAATTCAAGATTAGCACCCAAAAAAAAAATTGTGATTCGTCCCAAAAAAAAAACGTCATTTTTTTTTTCTTAAAAAAAAATAATTTTATACAATAAAATTATGCCCAATAAATTATTTTAAATATATACCCATATGTATATGAAATCAAAAATAAATTAATAATTGCATAAAAGTTTGGCTCTGATACCACTGTTGGGTTTGTACGAAATCGTGACGCAATCAAATTGCAAAAATTAGCGGAAGCATGGTATATCAGAGTTTGAAAAAATTTCTACAAAACCATTACCCGGATCATCCTTTATGCAAATTATTAATTTAAAACGATAAATAAGAAGTTATGGAATCATACCCTTGTAGAACGAAGCTTCCACAGGTACTAGTTCAACTCCTTGTTCTTCGTGATCTCCTTGAATTTTCAGATTAGATTCCTTCCTTTGATCAACGTTAGCCACCCAAGTGTTTGGCCTCTAGAGGTGATCCACCAAGGAAGATGAATTATCAAGAAGGAGGGTGGTTGGCTTAGTTTTCTATCCTCTATAGAAAAGGAGTACTCTCCAACAATTGGAATTGCATCAAGTAATATCTATTATAAGAATCCTCTTATATAGATATTGGTCAACCCTTCTAATCCTATTAGACATGGGATTTCTTTTAATTAATTAAACTCCTTTAATTAATTTAGGCTTCCCACCACATGGGAAATAATTAATTAAATTCATTTAATTAATTTGTCTCCTAATCTTATTAGGAATAAATGAGAGTACTAATATTAAATTAATTACTAAACTCCTTTAGAAATTAAAATAATAATAATTATAATAATATTAATAAGACTCCTCTTATTAATTTATATTTAATATTTCCAAAATATTAAATAATAAATATTAAGCTATTTAATTTATTCTATCACCATAGATTAAATTAATTTCACTTAATGCATTATTACGATTATGCCATTACCTTCTTAAATAATTATTCTTCCTTTTATGGTGTGACCCTTTAGGTTCTCCATATTAAACCGGTTGTGAATAAATCAATTAGAACAATTCTAATCTTATTTAAATAAATAAATTAAACTAATAATCTATTTAAATAAATAATATTTATTCTACAATAGGGATAAGCCTCCCTAGCGATCAACGACATTCCAGATAATATAGATTTCAACATTAATCATAAAAGAACCTGTGAGTAAATAGTTACCATACAATTCAATCCTTCCACCATACAATGTCCCAATTAAATATAAGACATGAATTTACTGTCAAGTCTTATTTTATTTAATTATATGTATTTCGATTAGAAAATGCACAACTCCAAATAATGTAAATTAGAAACTCCTTTCTAATTTTATTTTACCTTGGCCAAGGATTCCTGGGTTGTCATTTAAATAATCACATAGGACATATCTCCTCCTTTACTAGAGGTGGTAGATTCTTTATTGATCATTCATTGTCTCCATATGTAACTCATTATACCCAAGCATACCCTTTTATATACCCTAAAGGGCTTTAAGGAATAAGTCAAAGTATAATTCATTACATACAAGATACTATGATGATCTCAAGTCCAAGGATCACTTGTACTACTATCACATTAGGAATTCCTATTGACAGGCGAGTAAAACTCCATTAGGTATTCTATAGCGAGTTACGTTCAGTGAACTTATTCTCCAATAAGCACCCTACATACTTGCTTTAGTGTCTCCACACAAATGATTATGAGATCAATCATCCTCATCTAATGAGCAAACAACATATGTACTTATCTATCCGGATTTACTAATCCCCTTTTTAGTAATCCCATGATTAGGAACTATTTTAGTTTTAGAGCTTTCTAAGAATTTAGATCTCATTGGCATGATCATCATCATGATTCTAAAAGCATTGCTTAAAACTATGGGTTATTTACATATTATAAAAACAGCACCATGTAGATAATTAAATGCCTTTAATAAATGAATATTTTTATTAATAAATAAATAAGATTGCCTCCAAAGTATATGCTTTATCATTATACATGATTGGCTTGTATGCATACTACTTTCATACCGTACAATTCAATCCTTCCACCATACAATGTCCCAATTAAATATAAGACATGGATTTACTGTCAAGTCTTAATTTATTTAATCATATGTATTTCGATTAGAAAATGCACAACTTCAAATAATGCAAATTAGAAATCTCTTTCTAATTTCATTCTACCTTGGCCAAGGATTCCTGGGTTGTCATTTAACGAATCACATAGGACATATCTCCTCTTTTACTAGAGGTGGTAGATTCTTTATTGATCATTCATTATCTCCATATGTAACTCATTACACCCAAGCATACCCTATATATGCCTTAAAAGGCCTTAAGGAATTAGTCAAAGTATAATTTGTTACATACAAGATACTATGATGATCTCAAGTCCAAGGATCACATGTACTACTATCACATTAGGAATTCCTATTGACAGGCGAGTAAAACTCCATTAGGTATTCCATAGCGAGTCACGTTCAGTGAACTTATTCTCCAATAAGCACCTACATACTTGCTTTAGTGTCTCCACACAAATGACCATGAGATCAGTCATCCTCATCCAATGAGCAAGCAACATATGTACCAATCTATCCGGATTTACTAATCCCCTTTTTAGTAATCCCACGATTGGGAACTATTTTAGTTTTAAAGCTTTCTAAGAATTTAGATCTCATTAGCATGATCAACATCATGATTCTAAAAGCATTGCTTAAAACTATGGGTTATTTACATATTATAAAAATAGCACCATGTAGATAATTAAATGCCTTTAATAAATAAATATTTTATTAATAAATAAATAAGATTGTTTACAAAGTATGTGCTTTATCATCATACATGATTGGCTTGTATGCACACTACTATCAGTAAATACTCTGAGGTTGGCGCGGGCGCGCCACCCCTTAACCTGGCCAAAAATTTTTGCCTTCTGTTCCTAATCTGCAGCAACTTAGTGAAGAGATAAGAAGCAACTTTTACCCATTATTGCACCTACACATAAAGCAACCACAGTTAAATATTGCATGATTTCCAAATCCAATGTGCATGAGTAAGATGAATGAACTGCTATTCCTTAGCAATGCTATGTATGAATTGTTTCTATGTAATTTCCCAAAAAAATTGCTACAGGCTTCTATGCAGAATACTAACATGTCCAAAATATGTTCAAAGAGCCTCCAGCTCCAAAATTCTGTACAACTATGGCTAATTGAAATAAAGTATGCAATGAATCATGTAAATCCCATAGAGGTATGTACAGAGCGTATCTAACTCCCAAAAATTTCATGCTACATGCCTAAAGTTCAAAAATGTAGGCGATGAGCATTCTAACCCCTACAATGTTCAAAAATAGGTAAACCTTTTCCACATGCTTAGAATTAAACGGGGAAAGAGAGATTGAAGAGATAAGTCACCAGAATTAAACAGGGGAGAGAAATATATAGAAAAGCAATGCAAGAATTAATAAGAGGAAGAGATAGAGATGATGGGGTAGCTCCCATCTAGCGCTTGTTTATAGCCCATAAGTAAGACTTTGTCGGATTCGATCAAGTTGTTGAAAGGATTGAGGCGACCTCCTGCCTGGAAACCTCTCCACCATAGTAATGCTTCAGCCTTTATCCATTGACTTTGAAGGGGTTATCATGGTCCTTATCAAAAATCTCTATTGCACCGTGTGGATATATAGTCTTGACAGTGAAAGGCCCTGACCATCTTGACTTGAGCTTTCCTGGGAAGAGACTAAGTTTGGAGTTGAATAATAGCACTGCTTGCCCCTGCTCGAATGTTCTTTCCATAATCTTGAGATCATGCCACCTTTTCACCTTTTCCTTGTACAATTTGGAATTCTCATAAGCTTGCAATCGAAATTCATCCAATTCATTGAGTTGGAGTAGACGTTTCTCCCCTGCAGCCTTTAAGTCGAAGTTCAATTTATGCATTGCCCAATAGGCTCTATGCTCAAGCTCCAGAGGAAGGTGGCACGCCTTTCCATACACAAGCTAAAACGGCAACATTCCTAGTGGTGTTTTATAGGTAGTCCTATAAGCCCATACTGCATCATCCAACTTCAATGACCAATCTTTCCTTGTGGGGTTCACAATCTTTTCCAGTATTCTTTTTACCTCACGATTTGACACTTCGGCTTGGCCATTGGTTTGGGGATGATAAGCTGTAGCTACTCGATGATTTACCCCATACTTAGCTAACAAAGCTGTAAACTGGCGATTGCTAAAGTGAGTGCCCTGTCGCTAATGATAGCCCGGGGAGTTCCAAACCTCGTGAAAATGCTCTTTTGTAGAAATCTCAGAACCACCCTATCATCATTTGTTGGTAGAGCTGCCACTTCCACCTATTTAGATACATAATCGACTGCCAGAAGGATGTATAAGTTCCCACATGATGAAATGAACGGCCCCATAAAGTCTATCCCCCAGACATCGAAGATCTCTACCTCGAGGATTGTACTCAGGGGCATTTCATTTCTCTTCGATATATTTCCTACCCTCTGACATCTATCACATCTTTGAACAAAGCTGTAAGCACCCTTAAAGATAGTAGGCCAATAAAATCCTGCTTGCAAGACCTTGGCCGCTGTCCTTTCACCTCCATAATGGCCTCCATACAAAGATGCGTGGCAATCCTGCAGCACACTCTCCGTCTAGCTAAATGGAATTCACCTTCTAATCATCTGATCTGCACACTGCTTGAACAAGTACGGTTTATCCCAAATAAACCATTTCACATCATGTAGAAACTTCTTCTTTTGATGCCTAGTCAAGTCAGAAGGAATGATATTGCCTACTAGGAAGTTTGCAAAATCTGCGAACCATGGCACTTCGCCTTTCACCACAAACAATTGCTCATCTGGGATGGATTCATTTATCATAACTTTGTCATTTGCATCCCTTTCTGGATTTTCCAATCGTGACAAGTGGTCAGCCACTTGTTTCTCAGTCCCTTTTCTATCGTTGATTTCTAGATCAAATTCTTGCAAAAGAAGGATCCACCTGATCAAACGGGGTCTGGCATCTTTCTTTGCTATCAAATATCGGATTGCTACATAGTCGGTGTACACAATCTGTCTAGTCCCAATCAAATAAGCACAAAATTTGTCGAATGCGTACACCACCGCCAAAAGCTCTTTTTTTGTAGTAGTGTAGTTCAACTGGGCATCAGTAAGGGTCTTGCTAGCATAGTATATAACATGAAAGACCTTATCCCTCCGCTGGCCCAATACAGCTCCCACAGCAAAATCGCTGGCATCACACATCAGCTCAAAAGGAAGGTCCCAATTCGGAGATGTGATCACTGGTGCCGTAGTTAACTTCTTCTTCAAGTGCTCGAATGCAGTCAGGCATTCCTCATCAAATTTAAAGAGGACATCTTTTTCTAACAAACTGCAAAGTGGCTTTGTAATCTTCGAAAAGTCCTTTATAAAACGACGATAGAAGCCTGCATGTCCCAAGAAGCTACGAACACCTTTTACAAAAATAGGCAGAGGCAAGTTCTTAATAGTCTCCAACTTAGCCCCGTCCACCTCTAATCCTTTCTTCGAAACCTTATGTCCCAAAATAATACCCTCTTGTACCATAAAATGGCACTTCTCCCAATTCAGTACAAGATTCGTCTCGACACACTGTTTTAACACCATCACCAAATTCTCCAAACATAGGTCAAAGGAGTCTCTAAAAATAGAAAAATCATCCATGAAGACTTCAACATTTTGCTCAACCATATCGGAGAAAATGACCACCATACACCGCTGAAAGGTAGTCGGGGCATTGCACAAACCGAAAGACATCCTTCTAAACGCAAATATACCATATGGACACGTAAAGGTAGTCTTTTCTTGATCTTCTGGGGCTATCATTATTTGATTGTATCCTGAGTACCCATCCAGACGGCAGTAATATTCACGACCGGCCAGCCTGTCTAGCATCTGATCAATGAACGAGAGGGGAAAATGATCTTTCCTGGTAGCCTTATTTAGTCTGCGGTAGTCCATGCAGACTCTCCACCCCGTCACTGTTCTGGTAGGAATTAGTTTGTTATGTTTATTGGATACCATGGTCATACCCCCTTTCTTCGGCACACACTGCACCGGGCTCACCCAAGAACTGTCTGATATTGGATAGATAATCCCTGCATCTAACCACTTTAAAATCTCCTTCTTAACCACTTCCTTCATGATAGGATTTAATCTGCGTTGTTGCTCCACTGATGGTTTGCTATCATCTTCCAGTAGGATTTTATGCATACAAAATGATGGGCTGATCCCCTTTATATCTGCTATGGTCCATCCAATTGCCGATTTAAACTTTCTTAGCACCCGTAGCAGTTGTTCTTCCTGACAAGATGCAGCAGAAATAATAACATGCAACTTTGAAGATTCACTTAAAAATGCATACCTTAAATGATCTGGAAGAGGTTTAAGATCAAGATTTGGAGGCATCTCAAGAGAAGGCTTGAGTCGTTCTGATGTTTCCCCAACAAGTTTTAGTGGCTCGATAGGCATCTTAAACTTTCGCATCTTTGGTGTTGTGTCAAGAATTTGCACGTATTCAACAACTTTAGTATCCTCAATATCTGAATCTCCCAATATAGCACTATCCAAAGGCTCATACGCACTCTTCTTTGTCGGTGGGAAACTTCATAGCTTTAAAAACATTGAAAGTGACTTCTTGATCATGCACTCTCATTATTAACTCTCCCTTCTGGACATCTATAAGAGTTCGCCTCGTGGCAAGGAAAGGTCTCCCAAGGATGATGTGGATATTTCTGTAATCAAGAATGATGAAGTTAGCTGGGAAGATAAATTTATCCACTTTAACCAAAACATCTTCAACAATACCCCTAGGATAAGTGATGGATCTGTCAGCAAGTTGTAGTGATACATTTGTCGGCTTGGGAACCGGTAATCCCAATTGATTGAATACGAACAGAGGCATCAAATTTATGCTAGCTCCTAAATCACATAGGCATTTGCTGAACGACAAATTTCCAATGGAGCACGGTATTGTGAAACTGCCCGGATCCTTAAGCTTTGGAGGTAATTTACGCTGTAATACTGCACTGCACTCTTCTGTTAAGGCCACTGTCTCAAAGTCTTCTAATCGTTTCTTCCTTGACAGAATACCCTTCATGAACTTCGCGTAACTTGGCATTTGTTCTAATGCCTCTGCGAAGGGTATGTTTATCTACAGTTTCTTAAACACCTCCAAAAACTTTGCGAACTATCTGTCGTCCCTTTGCTTGTGCAATCTTTGTGGGTAAGGAACAGTAGGGTACACAGGTGATGGGTTGGTTATGATTTTCTCAGTGGTTAACTCCTTCTCTGCCGCAACAACCTTTCCTCCATCATTTCCATCAACCAACACTGTCTCAGGGTTCTCTGCAGCTTGGCACGCCCGCGTCAGGTTTTGGCCTTCCTGAGGCTCGGCCGCGCCAGCCTCCAAGTTTGAAGTCTGCCTCCCAGACCTTAGGGTGATGGCTTGGCACTTCTCCTTTCCCTCCCTTTTCCCTGGATTCGTCTCTGTATTACAGGGAAGAGTCCCTTGAGGTCGATTGAGAACCGCATTGGCAATTTGACCAATTTGAGTCTCCATCATCTTGAGAGATATAGCTTGGCTCTTCACGATTAACTTAAGTTCATCGATTTCCACTCTCTCCTACGACTTCTTTTCTGGTTGAGGTACAGGTGAGGGATGATGTTGTTGAAAACCAGGAGGGTAGGGGGGTTTTGGTGAATACTGGTGGTGAGATTGCTGTGGTTGATATTATTGTTGAGATTGAAATTGTTGTGGTTGTGGTTGAGCCTATTGATATTGGTGTTGTTGGTTTGATGTATGGTATTGTGGCTGAGATGTTTGAGGATGGGGGTGTTGGACATTCTGGGTATTACTCCAACTAAGGTTAGGATAATTCCTATTATTGGGACTGTAAGAATTGTGAAATTAATTGTGGGGTTTTTGGTAGTTGCTCACAAACTGTACTGATTCTGTACTAATAGCACATTGGTCTGTTTGATGTGACCTTGCACAAATCTCACAGACACAAGGATCTGTCTTGACTTTTTCTTCCGCCAATGAATCAATCTTCTTTGCCATGGCTGCCATTTGGGCAGACAATGCTGTAATGGCATCCACTTCTAACATCCCTGCAACTTTCGGTTGTACCATCCTGGCCGTTGGATTTTGATACTCATTTGCTGCCATGGTCTCAAAGAGCTCATATGCTGTCGGAAAATCTTTAGTCCAGATAGCTCCCCCCGATACAGCGTCAATAATTGACCTTGATTGCCATCCCAAACCATTGTAAAAAGAGTTAATCACCATCCACTCTGGCATGCTATGGTGTGGACACTTCCGGAGCATTTCCTTATAACGCTCCCAAGCTTCATATAATGTTTCCCCTGGATGCTGTGCAAAGGTATTCAGGTCTCTCCTCATTGCAGCAGTCTTGGCCATAGGAAAGAACTTGGTCAAGAATTTCTGAGCACAGTCTTCCCATGTAGGTATTGATCCTGAAGGCAGTGAGTGCAACCAACTTTTTACCTTATCCCTCAAGGTGAAAGGGAATATTCTAAGTTTCACTGCATCATTGGGGACGTTGTTGTATTTAAACGTATCACATATTTCTATGAAGCTCATAATATGGTCGTTGGGATCTTCAGAAGGCAAACCCCCAAATTGGAGATTGTTTTGTATCATCTGCAATGTTCCTGGCTTTATCTCAAAAGTGTTCACCGCAATTGCTGGCCTCACTATACTTGATTGCAGATCGGTGAGTTTGGGCATGGAGTATTCTTGCAAGGCCCTCTGCTCTTCAGCCATTTGATGAAGTGGTTCAGGTTCTTCTCGAGGATTGATGTTTCGGATATTAGCTCTCCATGCTCGACCGTTGATGTGCTCTTGGTGAGGCACTAATTCAGGATGTGAGGCTCGAGTGTGCATAAACTATCCATGAGTACCTGAAACCCAAGTAAAAATAAAATTATAAATGAGGTAAGAAGAGATTTGTTCAAGTCAGTCAAATTTAACAAAAATTGATGTCAATAGGATTAAACTAAAATCGTGTCCTTGGCAACGGCGCCAAAAACTTGTTGCGCCATTTACGTATTAACAAAAATGGACACAAAAACACGTGCAAGTGTATACGGTCGGCAAGTAAAAACTCAATAAGTCGAGATCGTCCCACAGAGAACGGAGCCAGGCCTAATCTATTATGTAACAGTACATTAATTATCTTTGTCTACTTAAACGGTTGTCATAATGTTTTTTAATTAATTATACTAAATTTTAACTAAACTTAACCAATTAATAAACAAAGGGTTCAAATTAGAGGGACATGGGATCCTAACTTCATCTAAAGCATCACCTAGGTTAACCACACCTCAAATCATACACGGATAATCATATAGAGATGCTAGTCGGGAGCACGAATGTGAGACTTGGCTATCTTTCAATACACCAAGTCCAAATCATATAATGTCCACAATTAAGATAGAAATCACATGAACATCGGCAAAGCCTAAACCACTATATTTCTATGCGATTTACAAACTAAACCAATTTACGCACAAGCTCCCATTAGACTACATACGGCCATACGGTATATTTCTATCCGGCTAGCGAATCATAAAACTCAACCAATGCAAGTTTCACAAACATATGCTAACATAGAGAAATCTAAGTTTACACTTCATTTTTCAAGTTCATATAAACTATTAGAGTAGATGTTGATCAAGCATCTAGGCATACGAACAACCATGTTAGGCAAACCATATATTATCATCCATATATATCAAAGAGACATAAACCCTAGGTTTAGCAAATAGAATCCATTAGAATCCCATAATGGAAGTTAGTTCATCACTGAACCTCCCACCATTATGGGATTCAAACCAAGCATTGAGCAACTACTAAATGAGAGAAACAAGAGAAAGAAAGTGTAGAATTGTGGTTTTCCCCTTTCAATAAAAGATAACAAACTCAAGTCTGGACCACAAATGAGTTCCAAGATGAACCCTAGAAATGTAATACTACTAGAGCAAGAAGGAAGAAGAAGAGAAGCCTCTTAAACCTTCACACTCTCTAACCTAGAATATAGGAACCCAACTTGAAAGTAAATTTTTTATCAGTCTAATAAATGCTAAGTGATATCTATTCAAAAGCAAACCCCAAGCCTTATAATTACTACATTCAGTCGAGCAAACAAAACAAAAGGTCAACTCTTCAGTCAAGCCCCGGCGCTCCCGCGCGAGCTCACTATGTTTCTCTGGCGCGGGTGCGCAAATGCCCAGAAAATGCCCCTCTGGCCTGCCAACCGGCTCGGGCGCGCCGGCTTCCTATGTATTCTGGGCGCGGCCGCGGGTGCTACTTCCTGCTGCAGCTTGACTTTCTGGTGCTTGCTTTCTTGCACAATCCTTTGCTCCTTTCTTAGTTGCTTCTTGCTCCTTCACAATGCTACAATGAGGCCATCATCAGATGTTCCTCACCTCAAACCATCTTCATGCCAAGCCCCCATCTACTTCATATAGGTTCTCCACCAACTCCACAAGCCTGCTTTTGCCCATACTATGCCACTTTGTTCGTCTCCATGCCAATCCACCAGCCTTGTTGCCGAGTTCATACTATATGCCCATTTTCATGCCATATCATGCCTTTATCACACCGTTTCCTGCCTTTTGGAGTTTCCTACCTAAAACATGCAAAACAAAGATAAATGCATTAAAAGACACTAAAGTGCTTGAGTTTAAGCCATAATCAGAGTAAGTTGGCGTCCAATAAGTAGGTATAAAACCTACTTATCGCCCACTCCCGTGGGACCTGTCGTCTCGAAGTATGTGCACTCCGAGCAACGCGATTTTAGGTTCGAACCTTCATAACTTTTGATCCGGGCGTCCGTTTGAGGCGTGTTATACCTTTCCGGAAATCCCTTTCTGAAAACTACACAATGACATGGGATTTGACCATTTTTGAATCTAAGAAGATGGGTTTATGACCAGATCTTCATTTTTTTGCGGTCCGTCCGTTGAGCTGTCTTCTGTTATTTTCACTTGGGATTGATGTTATGGCTCTTTCTGACCTTCATTGTATTAATTTGACTTATTTTTGACTGATTTGGCTTTACGTCAGTAAAATGACCGTTTTGCCCTTCCAGGGGTCGTCTCCTGTGTTGGCTAGGTATTCGACTATTTTCGTAGGGTTGTCTCCAAGGTTTGATCCCAGCCGACTCTGTTCTTTCTCAGGTTATCTCTGAGGTTGATTTGGTCTCCCAGGGTTGTCTCTAGAGATGATTTAATGCTTTGGGGCTGTCTTCGAAGGTTGATTTGATCTCCCAGTGTTGTCGCTGGGGTTGCCGTACCTTTCGGGGTTGTCGCCGGGGTTTGACTTAACATCCTGCTTCTACCGAGGCTTGACTTAACATCCTGGTATTGTGACTGGAGTTAACTTTGATCTCCTGGTGTTGTCACCAGGGTTGAGTTTGATCTTCCGGTGTTGTCGTTGGGGTTTGACTTAACATCCCGGTTCTACCGGGGCTTGACTTGACATCCCGGTATTGTGATCGGGGTTGAGTTTGATCTCCCGGTGTTGTCGCTGGGGTTGAGTTTGATCTCCCGGTGTTGTCGCCGGGGTTTGAATTGACATCCCGGTTCTACCGATGCTTTACTTGACATCCCGGTATTGTGACCGGGGTTAAGTTTAATCTCCTGGAATTGTCACCGAGGTTTAACTTGACATCCCGGTTCTACCTGTGACACCCCCAAATTCGGGTACTTCAATTTCCACGGGATTTGGTTCTCACTGTAGAAATATCATATATCTATCTACCCATAATAAATACAAACTATGAAATAGATAGAAAGAAATCCTCCCCTTAAGAGGTTACAACATCTGAATAATAAATATATCAATCCTAGGTTGATCTAACCTTAAATCTCAATGCGAAAATGTAAACATATAAGTCTTAAACATCATAACATAAGTCTTGACAGATATTCTCAAATAAAATAACAAGTTTTCATCACTTGTTAACTTTTCCCTTGCCTTTGCTAGTGGAAGGCTCGTCGGACCTTTCATTCTTAACTGCAATGTTATTATGCAAGAGTGAGCACGCTTGCCCACAAGTATACAAATATAACAATATAATAACATGCGAATAAGTCAAAGAAGTCTGAATAATAGAAAGCTCGGCTTTTAAATCAAGAATGAATAACCAGAATAAAAAGTATGTCTGAGGGTCATAAGGCCTTGAACAATGTCCCAGGTTGTTAAATAATTCTACTTTAAACCTTTAACAGTTATAAGACTATATGGACTCTACTACTCATACTTAGGGGGATCAGCTCTTAGTACCATACTGTGCACAATATCTCAACGTTAAAGCGTAAATAATCCCCTATAACAGGGTTGTCCATCTCAGTTTCACATCGGAGTCCGCACCAAAAGAAGTTTGGTTTGGATAAGCTCAATAATAGTTCTAAAATTTAGAACGTTCATCAACTATGGACTAGTCGAATCAATAAGGGTTCGCTAGTCTTACAAGGTTCAACAATAATTGATATTCAAATCGAATAATAATTCTCGAGAGTATACAATCGAATAAGTATTGTATAACTGTAATCACGCTTTAAAGGAATTATAATATCTCATATTGAATCTCAACTTGAATAAACAAGAATAAGAACTTGCATCATGATAGTATTTCAATAATAGAAAGCTTGCTCAATAAAGTAAAGTTTAGGAATGGGATACTTGCTCAACATAAAAGTAAGGTTTAGAAACTTGCTCAATTTAGAGAGTATAGATAAGAAAACTTGCTCATTAAAAGTAAAGTTTGAGTTTAGAACACTTGCCTCGTGCACAAGCTATAATTACTATTACAATTCACTTCCTCAACGTCCTACATATTACATTACGTTTATAATATCGATTAGTTCCATTACTACTACGTTTAACCTTTGAACTTCTCACTTAGGTTCAACTTAACAACTTGATTCACAAATCTTAACTTGTTAACTAACCACATAATGTGAATTTGAATCACAACATGCATACCACATAATATGAACTCTTAGACAATCGTAATAAAGTCTTACGACATTAATATCCAAGTTCACACATAGTTTATTAACATAAAACTTCAAATTATATTATACACATCACTAACATGTTATAGTATTGTATTACATGTTCATCATGTTATCAGGTTCATTAGATTAGGTTAACTCATCATGTTATGGCTTAAAAATACACAAAAGGACCAAAAATTTATTTTTCTCTGCACAACCCCTGCTGGGGCGGGGGTTAGGCTCACTGGGGAGGGCATGGTTTTGGTAGGGGGCCCGCTGGGACGGGTCTGGAGCCAGTTGGGGCGGGTGGCCTCAGCTGGTTCAGTTACAGTTCGCGAAATTTTTTAGGAAAGGCCAAATAAATCCAAATTAAACTAATTCAGTGATTCCCAAGAAGTATAAACTTCACAGAAACATCATACAATGATTCTAACATGCTTATAACACTTTAGGCCACATAATTACTCAAATTAAATCACATAAATTCACTGTTCTTGGTATTTTGAAAAGTTTCGAGAGAATTCATGAAATTCAACGTTACGGATTCGTTATAACTCTGAATCCGTCCGTTTGAATTTTGTTTTGTTTAATTAAACATGTATAATCATAATCAACTATCAATTTAAAGTTAATTAAACAATAAGATTATGATATTTTGTACATAAAGTCATATACGTGTTCTTCGTACTTTTCATACTCTGACAATCATGAAAATCTAATTAAGACATAATTACATGAAATTGATTATTTTAAAACATACATAGATGATAGAAAACATGTTATGATCATATACTAACATGTATACACACATATAATCAATAATTATTGATAACTTTAGTCACAAAGAACTCAAAATTAATTTTTCATGGAGAAAGCATAAGAACGTGAATATAGTACTTGGATTGAAGAATCATACCCTTGTTACTTGTTAAGATGATAGAAATCCTTCTTTATGATTCTTCAAAACTCTTCAATAAATCAATTTCTCTCAATTCTCTCTCTCTAAGTTTTCTCTCTGACGTTCATATATGATATATGATACTAATAGAATGTATATATATATATATAAGTTGTAATGCATATAATTTACATATATGTATAATTTAACTGTCAGGGATAGTGGAGCAGTTAAATCAAATTAACTGACACCGCACTCCCTTAAGGGCTTGTTTGGTTAGTCATAAAAGAGTTCCTTTCCTTTTATTCTAATTAAATGCTTATTATTTAGTTTAATGTCACACTTCTAATTAATCAAATAATCTTATTTAAAATCAATTAAACAAAATATAATAATCCATATTAAATTACATTATCACATAATTAAAATTCTCATTTATTAATTATGTCAAATTATTAATTCTTTAATTAATCATTAAATTAATTAGAATAACATTATGCTTATTAAATAATTCATTTAATCGAATAAACTCAATTAAATACATACTTTGAACTATAAAATTACTACACATTAATTTAATCAATGTAACACATATAATTAAATTAATCTACCATAATTCCATCAAATAATTATTTAACTTAATAAATAAATTATTTGAATATTTATTTAATTCAATAAATATTCAAATTAAATTATAAAATTCTCGTTCGTCACATCGTTCCCCCCTTAAAAGGATTATGTCCCCAGAGAATCACGGTTCAATTAAATTCGTCTCGTTCCATTCTCCCCCCTTACAAAGATTCTGTCCCCAGAATTGTTTACATATAGATTAAGCAAATAATGTGGGTAAGTCTTCATCATATGTTCTTCGAGTTCCCACGTAGCTTCTTCGGCGTTGTGGTTCCTCCATATTACCTTAACAGAAGGTATTAATTTATTTCTGAGAACTTGTTCTTTCCTGTTAACAATCTGAACATGAACTTCTTCGTAGGATAAGTCTTTCTCAAATTTCAGGGATTCATATTCAATCACATGCTTGTAATCGGGTTTGTATAGTCGTAACACTGACACATGGAAGACATTGTGGACATGCTCTAGCGTCGGAGGTAAGGCTACCTCATAGCAACTTCTCCGATTCTTCGCAGCACCTCAAAGGGTCCATTGAACCTCGGGCTCAATTTCCCCTTCTTTCCAAATCTGATCTTTCCCTTCCAGGCAGAGACTTTCAAGAAAACAATGTTACCCGATTAAAATTCTACATTTTTGCGATGTGGATCGGCGTATTTCTTCTGCCTATCCTGAGCTGCTACCAATCTTGTCTAGATCACCTTGATGATCTTTGTTGTCTGTTGTACCAGTTCTGGACCTAGCAATTATCTTTCGCCAACTTCATCCCAATATAGTGGAGTTCTACACTTTCTGCGGTACAACGCTTCGTAAGGCGGCATGCCAATACTTGCGTGTTAACTGTTGTTGTAACCGAATTCAACGAGCAGTAAGTGATCATCCTAATTTCCTTTGAAATTCATGAAGCACGGTCTTAGCATATCTTCCAATGTCTGGATCGTCCTTTCACTCTGCCCGTCGGTCTGAGAGTGATATGCCGTACTCATTCTCAACTGTGTCCCCATGTATTCCTACAGTCGCTTCCAATAATTCGATGTAAAGCGTAGATCTCTATCAGAAACAATCGACATTGGAACTCCATGCCTTGAAACAATCTCTCTCACATAAATTTTTGCTAACTGGTCTAAGTTGAATCTGATCTTGATCGGAAGGAAGTGTGCTGATTTCGTCAGTCGGTCAACGATAACCCATACTGCGTCGTAGCCTTTCTGAGTTGTCGGAAGGCCAACTACGAAATCCATAGTAATATGTTCCCATTTCCATTCTGGGATCTCTAGTGGTTACAGCAAACCACTCGGCCTCTGATGTTCTGCCTTCACTTTTTGATATGTCAGGCACTTGGCAACATAATCGGCAACATCTCGTTTCATAGTCGGCCACCAGAAATGTTGTCGAAGATTCTGGTACATCTTGGTACTCCCGGGGTGAATCGAATACCGAGAACTATGAGCCTCACTCAAAATATCCTCTTTAATCTTCGATATTTGCAGTACCCAAAATCTACTCTCAAATCTTAACAGTCCCTCACTGTCCATCTTGAATTTCTGTTCATCCCCTTCGGATATCTTTCTTACAACAGTCCTCATCTTGAAGTTGTACTTCCTTAACCTTGTCCAGCAAAGTTGTACCAGCTTGTATCTAAAACAGCTTTTCATCAGTCTCCATTGGATATCTCACTTCTAATTCCAGTTTCTCCATTGCTGAAATTAGCTCCTCCTGGGCAGTCAACATCATCAACTTCTCCCGACCCTTGCTGCTTAAGGCGTCGGCAACCACATTCGCTTTACCCAGATGGTATAAGATTTTGCAATCATAGTCCTTGATCAATTCCAACCACCTTCTCTGGCTCATATTCATATTCTTCTGTGTAAAAATATATTTCAGACTCTTGTGGTCTGTATATATTTCACACTTCTCGCCATAGAGATAGTGTCTCCATATCTTCAAAGCAAATACCACCGTAGCCAACTCCAAGTCATGGGTCGGATACCCCTTCTCGTAATCCTTCAGCTGTCGTGACGCATACACAATGACTTTGCCTTTTTGCATAAGCACACAACCAAGTCCTTTATGCGACGCATCACTATAAACCATAAAATTTCTGTGCTATCCGGGTGAGATAACACAGGTGACGTATTCAACCGCTTCCTAGGCTCTTGGAAGCTTTCCTCACACTTCTCCGTCCAAACGAATTTCACCAATTTCCTAGTTAAATTCGTTAGCGGAGTTGCGATCTTTGAAAAGTCCTGTGACGCCCCCAAATCCGGGTCCCCAGAACTTCGGACCTGGTACGTTACGATACATCATTTCTATAACTAATGCGGAAGATATATACATAAATTATTTATATAATAAACTTTTACACATAATCCCCAAGGTCTATAACCTTAACTTAATACCTGCATTCAATAACCTAGACGACATACAATGTCATTTGCATTCAATACTATTATAATTTTAACCGTACAATAATCCCATCTTGGAAATTGTCTTTGCCTTTACCTGTGTCCGAAGTTTCGTCTAAATCTGAAATGGTTATCATGATATAGCAAGGGTGAGCAACAATTTTGCCCAGCAAGTTTAAGTTCTAAAGAAGATATATCATGATTGAAAAGAAAGAATAAGCTTTCGAATTTTCAACAATATAATAATTGTGAAAGAGCAGAAATCAGAGGTTCAATAAATGATTGACTGAACCAATAATGTTTAATGTTAACAAGGACCATGAACAACTTTAACTGAACCTTAGGGTAATGAAGGTGATCA
Organism: Panax stipuleanatus; assembly: GCA_020205555.1. Lineage (NCBI taxonomy): Eukaryota > Viridiplantae > Streptophyta > Magnoliopsida > Apiales > Araliaceae > Panax > Panax stipuleanatus. The sequence continues at coordinate 40,917,683 of CM035119.1, forward strand.
GCCTTTCATACATGATGAACATATGCAACATGCACTAAGTGCGAATCAATAATCAATATAGATGTGGATAATTAACAATAATTATTCACGAACATGCTTTGAAATATAACTCAAAGTTGAGTAAGAGAAAAACTTGCATGTACCGTCGATTACTGCTACACAATATAATTTAATTGCGTTATTGTAAAGACCTATCAGTTATAAGATTGATCTTTCAATTAGTATAATATACTTTATCTCATCAGTCTATTACTTTAAAAGTAAATTATCTAACACTTAACCACATAGTCAAATATTAGATAACCTTAACACCATATTTATTTACAAGTCTAAACCTAGCACTGTAAGAACCCGAATTTTCAAGAAATTATTAAAATGAGAATTTAATAAATAAAATTCTTAATGCATGTATTGGGTTCGAATATATATATATATATATATATATATATATATATATATATATATATATATATATATATATATGTGTGTGTGTGTGTGTGTGTGTGTGTGTGTGTGTGTGTGTGTGTGTGTGTGTGTGTTATGAGATAGGAAGTATTGTGTTACATAGGGTAATATGAACTATAAAATATGTGATTTTGTGATTAATAAATATATTATTAATATATATTGGTTATTTATTGTAGAGACAATTTAATTAAGTAAAGGAGATGGATAAAATTATCTATCGATATTAAATAATTTATAGAATTATTTTTATAGTAAGTTGGTGACATTAAATATCTTTAATGTATAATCACAATTTTCTTGTGTACGTATACTAATAACTAGTATGTTGTAATATAGGTTATTGTTAGTACTTAAGCTATCCATGAATGTGTTTGGATAGTGAAGCATGAGTTAGATAAGAGAATTGACTAATAACTATAAATATTGGTTAATTTAAATTGGAGGTTATATTATGGAATAATATAATTTGAATATTAAAGTCTTAATTAACTATGGTGATATAGTAAAGGGTTTAAGATCACTTAAGTAGATAGTGAGTTAATACATGTGTGGAGTATGTGAGTATAGTAAATGCCCCTATATATTACTAGACATTGTAATATGTGAATGTGCGAACGACGTTAATAAATATATATATACGTTATTAAAGAGAGATGAAAATCAATATACCTTTAAATAAATATTGATTAGAGAAATAATTAATATTTGAGATATGGTTAAATGTATAGATTAAAAAAATTATTTTGGGGACAATTTATAAAAAGGAAGGAGAAATAATTATTATATATTGCTAATAAAGGATATTAAAATAATTTCTAATATTGAATTATTTTAATAAAAGGGGGAGTGTTATTTTTTTAAATAATAATATTACCTTATATGTCTTTGTATGAGGTGATAGGTATGATTAATTAATATGATAAATATATTAAAACATATTTGCTATATGTAAATAAATTGATATAAATAATTTATTATAATAGAAAATAAATTTATTATCTATTTTCTATATATAATATATGTACATGTGCTGTACATGTAATTATTTTAATAGATATTATATTAAGAATAATATCTTGAGACAATAAGTAAATTATTTTCTAATAATGAATGCCTTTATTTGGAGAAAGCATAATATTTTATGTTATGGTAAAATACATAATTTCTAATGTATTTTCAAGAGAGTAAATTAATGAAAGAAAACTAAGTTATTTTGATAGCTTAAGTTATTATATTACCATAAAGGTTATAAAGGATATTTGAATATTTCCATTCACGATATATTTATATATGTGAACCTTGTGATTTAACAGTTCTAAGTAAATTGAACATGTGGTGGGTAAGTAGTGTGGTGGAAGTGATAATAAGCTTAAGATTAAGCTTGTGAGAAATGCCTTGTGTAGCACGATAATAGATTCAATGATGAATTAATTAATTCAAGGATGGAGGAACTATTAATTTAAATAATTAATCTATATTAATTGTTAATTGTTATTATAATAGTATGTTGATTTATTAGTATGGCAAGTGATGGTATAAGAATAAGAAAATTGATTATAAATAGAATCGGAATTGTAATCATTAAATTGATGAGGAATGAGATGAATTGTCTTATAATGGTAATTATTGTTATAGGCAATATACTATTATCAAGTAATTATTTGATAATATGTTGATTAATAAGTAAATAATTTATAAATATAATAAGATTTATATTTATTTATTGTGATAATGAATCATATAAATATTAATTAATTGTTATGGAGATTAATAATTGCATTGATTGATGAGGAATGGATTAATTGTGATTACAAAGGATATACGATTTACGAGTAATTATTGATAATATGTCAATTAACTATTATTGTTAAATATATTAATGAGCAAAGGAGATTATATTTACTCGATTACTTATTTTGTGCAAGCATGCGATATATTAAACCTTTAATATATGGTAGTTATCTATATAATGCAATGTGACGCGTTGATATGGCTATATATTATATATATGGACTATATAGTAAGATTAATTTCATTGGGAGAGTTACATATTATTGCTTATGTGGCATGATGTGTATGGGTAAAACCTAGTGTATACCCTATCACCTTATATTAATATCAATAAACAATTGTTAATTGATAATGTTTTTAATAAGTTATTATAATTATAATAATAACCGTTATGAGGAGGAATAATAATAATACCCAATATTCGGTATTAAGAAAATATACATGGATTATATGTTGGTATATATGTACCCCTACTTGACACATTGTGTTATTGTTTACTTATTAGAAGTAACATTGTGACTTAAGTGTATATAGAATATATGTATAACTTAAGTGTTTATTATACTACAAAACAAGTTGTTGAGACTTACTTGAGAGTCCTTCTATCCCACACGTGAACACAAGAAGCTAGCCTACACTACCTCCTTCTCAATTTCAACAAATCTAGCTAATAATTGCAAGGGATGTGGGATTCATGATTTAGTTTACCAACTCTCAACCACTCTCTCTTATCTTTTATACAATTGCTTCTTCCATTGGTTTGATATGGTGAACAATTCCATGAACCATATATTGAAATGCCTATATATAGAGAGCATTCCCTTCTCCCTCATTGCACTTGCTGAGATTCTAAGTTGAGCTTGTATAAGTTTTCTGAGAATAAAAGTGAGTATACTGATATTTAAGGAGAGTATAGCATCAAGCAATCACAGAGGTATAACTCCCTAACCATGTTCTTCAATTTTCAAATTCTTGATTCTTTGAATTAAGCATGTATTGATTGTTAATTGAGTTATGAATATGTTTACCAAGTGTTATATCGACTTCTAGATATGTTAGAACTGTTATATGATTGTTTGAAACCAATTTTGTTGAGAATTTCTGAGTTGGGTTAGCTGTATTGCCGAAGCAGTCTGTTTCCTGGTCTGGCCGGAGCCCTACGCAGCTGCGCCAATTTTGTACTGGCCAGCGGCGCAGCTGTGCCAGGCCTGAACCAGAATTTGCTGTTTCTGTTACACAGCCTGCTGAATGTTATCATGTAATACCACATTAGGAAAGCATAAGAGCATGAGTAACATACATATATGAGTATATTTATGTAGTATGAGCATGTGTAGCTATGTTAGCATACACTATTGATGAAAAGCTTCATAGTTTATAAATGAACTTAGAATTTGTTAAAGTAAACATGTCATGAACATATCATATATGTATTCTGATATTTGTAGCATATGTAAATAACTTAGACATGCATGAAATTAGGTCTAACATGTATGAGTAAATACCTTGACATAGCATGGACATTTTGACTTCGTTAGCATGCGATTTCTAAAGAAAGTTATAAAGTTTTAAAATGAGCCTTGACACATACTATTGATGCTTATGTTCTGACTTTTTGAGCATGATTGCATGGTCTAGATAGGCATGAAATATAAATTTTAAAGTGTTAAGTTTACCCTAGCATTTATGGTTTAAGTTGTAATGGTTTCAAAAGTAAGATTCGGACTTTTTGCAAACTAAGTTGCGTGATCATAGTGTATTAGTGTTCTAATATGTTTGAGCCTACATGCTAGTGTTTTAAATGTCATGTATGTACACACACCTTACTAGACACTATGAAAGTTAGTTAAGCATGAATTAGATATGTTTTAAAGAGATTATCAATGCTAGTTGTGCGCATATGGTAAAAGTGTTTGTGAGCATGCGTCTTAACATTATTTTGATACCTCACATATATATACGTGATGAACATAGTAGCATGTTTACATTATTATTTCTGAGTTACAAAACAGAATCTTAATGATGCATTAAGTGTTGATTTGTACAATGGTTATATAAAACTCGAAAACTATAATTTCGTTAAGGTTTGAGAAACGTATGAATAATAAGGATCATATAAGTTCTAAATATATGTCGAATACATTTAGTTAAGTATGTGATACATGTATATGAAGGATGATAGTAAGTATGTATGGTTAAGGTATACCTATACGTACATGGTTATTCTAAGAATACAATGAGAGAGTAAAACGAAGGTTCTAAGAACCAAGTTAGACAACAATGTAATCAATTGTTATTATATTGAGAATGTATGGATGTGTATAACTGATAAGTATGAATCCATAATTGTATGATTGTATAGGGATACACGAAGCCCAAATATCTTTAAGCAGTTAAGTCGTAGTTGTTAAACTACACATCAGGCAAGTCTTTCAGTTCCTATTTGATATATGAATTCAATAACTGTTAGTTAAATTATATTATGCTGTGATGATGTGAACTTATATATAAACTGTATATGAGATATGTATGAGATTGAAAGTTGATCTTTGATGATATGCTTGTTATGTGAGAAGTAACATGCTTAGTAAATATAAATTGATTATAAATGCATGAACTGAGTATGATGTTATATGCTATGTGATACATGAAAATTGTTAGAATTACTGAGCTGTCGAGCTCACTCTTGCAAACAACCACTTTTGCAGGTTAAGGACTCACGGTAAAGACTATGTGCTTCTTGATTGATAAAGCTAAATAGTATCGTAACGAAGAGTACTATTTAGATTATTGCTGGAACCATGTTTAGGTTCTAGGAGTGGTACTTGATATATGCTTACGATGTTTAATACTTATTGTATTGAAAAGATGTATTAGTTAATACATAGAGGATATCGAGTTGAGTTGTAAACGTTTATAATAGAAATTCAAGTAAAGTGAATCATAATATAGTTTGATTCAAGGTTATGTAATTGATTCAAGATTATGAAATCAATAAAAGATTTTTTTTTCAAAGAGGATTGAAAAAGTTTAAGTTATTTCGCATTTTTTTTATAATATCGAATATGATGTAAGACAAGAATGGTAAATGACCAAGATTGTAACTTATAAAAGTTTGGGGTCATTACACAAGATCTTGGATATGGAAAGAATTTATATTCTAATATGTAATAAAGCAAAGTTATATTCTTTAAGTTATGAATAAAAGGAATAAATATTTGACTAGTAGTATCGTGACTGCATCGGATCTGAGGTAATAGAAGGGACCCGAATTTGGGGGCGTCACAAGCACACATCAAGTCTTTAACAATATTAAATATAGTATACTGAGTTGTTTCCCACAAATAACTAACAAATTAGTTTCCGTCTTGTCGACACTGTTTTCACAGTGAGTTAGATCGGTTACTAATTCGTATATACCTTCCCCATATGAAGGAGTCGTTTAGCCCAGCTACTATACATCAACCATTAAAGGGTACGATTGTACTACTTTAGACTTAACACTTACTCGTTCATTTATAAGTTATTATTATAACTCGATAAACTGTTTACTATTTCAATAAATTGAAATCAAACTATCTTCCTTTCCTAACCTTATCAGTTTCCATTTCAGCAAGCTAAAACCAAACTGTCTTCCTAACATTTTCAGTTTCCATTTCAGCAACCCGAAATGTTCATTTCAGGAAGCTGAAATTCCTTTTTCACGAAAATACCAAAACAGCTTATTATTTTCCTATCCTTTGGCCAATCATATATACATATATTCCATACATTAAGAGTATTTTTCTGAAATTTTTCAACTCCCTTAAGTATTTTTCAAAAAATCGATTTCTAGTTAATTCCTTAAGAAATTAGCTATCTCACGCTTAACTCCAGGAATTCCCAACTCTTGGATGAATCTTACACATGTTAATGTGAGCTTACAGTTTAAATTTTGTGGCCATCGCAGTTATACAACTCCAGTTATAACGATTTTTATCTGAAAAATACAAATATTGAAATGGTCATAACTTGCTCAATTTAAGTCAGAATGAGCTCATTTTTGAACACAAGCTACTTTATCTCATATATTTTAATGTCCCAAAAAATTGAAATTTATTTCATAAAATAGGTTGCCGAAATTGCCCTTACAAGTTTTGGACAGATTGCTTAAATTCATTTTTTAGATTTGACGTCCTTTGCTAATTTCAGTCCACACGAAAATCTATAATTCCTTTTTCAGTGATTCCACTTGGAAAATGTAGAAGACTTATATATCTAACACCAAAAATTGACCACACTCAAAAATTCAAAATACAATAGGAGATATGGTCGTTTGAATTTCATGTTGCATTTTCTAAAAATCTGATTTTTCCATACTTTGTGATTTCTAAGAAAACTTTCATATCCTTACCCCTTCACCAACATAATCCATCATAAATATCATAACACAAACTAATACCAAAACTACTCATGGATCTACCATGGTCCATGATCTAATACCTCAAATAATCACCAAACACAAGATAAATATAATCAAGGCTAAGAAAAATTAAGTTTTCTAACTTTTGAAAAACTTATTCCTTATTTCATACTTTAGATCTAACGTTTGATCATCAAAAGGTTTAGATATAAATATGAAACACTATTAATCACATATACCTAAGGTTTTAATCTTAAGATCAAAACTTAATAAAAATCAAAACTCAAATCAAACCAAAAAGAAAATTAGACTATACAAGTAGGGATTTTTGTTATACCTTAGCTTTTCTTTTCTCTCCTTCTTCCTAAAATTGATTAGGGAATTATAAAGTTTGCAAGAACTCTCTCTCCCTCTCTCTTGGCCGAAATTTCTCTTATCTTTTCTCTCTCTAACTTTTGTTTTGGCTAAATAAAGAAATAAGTGAGATGAAAGAGATGGAAGATATATTTTGTTTTACTTAATATAAAAAGTATAGATATATGATATATCTTTATACAAATCACCACATGTTTGCACCTCTCTCTCTCTCTCCCTCATAAAGTAAGTTAATGCTTGCAAGAAAGAACAAGTGTGTTGTCTCCATAAATTAAGTGACACCTCAAAAGTAAGTTACCAACTAAAGTAGCTAACAATCATCAAATTCTTCTCCCCTTTCTCCTCTTTTCCTTGTCCGGCCACTTGGCCTATTCTCCACTCAATTTGCTTGTTTTATTAATGCCTCACTTAATGACTATACTGCCCCTCCCTACTTGGGCTAAAGTCTAGGGCTTGTAATTAATTCTTTTGGGCTTGCCAATTTTGCTTATAATGCTTACTAATTAAAATTAACTTGGGCTCCCACCCATAATAAATTGGACCATTATTATACTTGTCCCATACATGATATATTAAGCTAGTTTAATAACTTAATTGCTATTAAATCAATTAGCTACAAGTCCAATATTTAAATAAACAATTGAGCTACAAATTGGGCTACTTAAATAATTCCTTGGGCCATAAAATCAACTTAGTTCCATACTCTCTAATTTTTATCATATTCTAATCATTTAGTTAGGGTTCCATTACACACATGTAAATAAATTCCTTACTCATATATCTTTAATTTCATAACTCAATTAGACTTGCTTTACTTAGGTTATAAAATTAATTATTAAAGATGTACAAAATAAATCTCTTAGAGTATTTAATTACCCTACCTAATATATATATTAGGTTATATAACCTTATTCTTAATATTCCTTCAAATACATATAACTCCATTTCTAGGGTTTAGAAATTTTGTAACCCATATTTTCTCTATTCTCATTCAAATAGTAAACCCTATAGGTTCTACTTAAATTTTTTAATAAATCCTCAAATTCCCATCTAGGTTTTATTCTTTTAACCTTTATTTTAATCATTTAAGCTCTTGTAAATTTTTGGGTTGTCACAAGTCCTGAATGAATCTTCTATAATATTCTGCCAATCCAAGAAAACTTCTAACTTTCGATAGTGTCTTTGGCTGATCCCAGTTCATAACAGCTTCGACCTTGGAGGGATCTACCAAAATTCCGTCCTTATCAATCACATGTCCAGAAAATTGCACCCGCTCAATCCTAAATTCACATTTCAAAAAATTGGCGTACAACATCTCTCTCCTCAACCCCTCCAGTGTCACCTTCAGATGTTCAACTTGTTCCTCCTTGGTCTTCGAATAAACCAAAATGTTGTCGATAAACACCACTACGAATTTGTCCAAAAATGGCTTAAACACTCCGTTCATTAGGCCCATAAATGTTGCGGGTGCATTCGTTAGACCAAATGACATTACTAAAAATTTGTAGTCACCATACCAAGTCCTAAACGCTGTCTTCGGAACTTTTTCTATCCTCACCTTTAACTGATGGTAACCACTTCTCAGATCTATCTTCGAGAAGTACCTCGCACCCTTCAACTAATAGAACAGGTCGTCAATCCTAGGCAACGGATACTTGTTCTTAATCATGACCTTGTTCAACTCTCTATAGTCGATACAGAGCCGCATCGTCCCATCCTTCTTCTTAACAAATAACACCGGCGCTCCCCATGATGATACGCTCGGTTGTATATACTTCTTGTCCAAAAGCTCTTGTATCTGCACTAACAATTCCTTCATTTCTATCGGAGACATACGGTACGGTGCCTTTGATATTGGAGTCGTTCCTGGTGCCAAATTGATCACGAACTCTACCTCCCTATCTGGCAGAAGTCCTGGCAAATCGTCCAAAAATACATCCATGAAGTCTCTCACGACTGGTATTTCCAACTTTGGGTTCTCTTTTCGAATACCAACTATGTAGGCTAAAAATCATACACAGCCTTGTCTTAATAACTTCCTGGCCTGCATCATCGTCAGACAACTCGCTTATCTAGGCGACTTGCTACCATAAAGCACAACCTCTGACAGAGTCATAAGGTTAATACACTTCTTTTGACAATCAATTATCGCCCCATAATTGAATAGTCAATCCATTCCCAGCATAACGTCGAATTCCCCAAGTTTAATTGGAATAAGATCTACATTCATCACATTACCCTTAATATCCACCCTACAGTTCTTGTGTACATACTTAACTGGAATCACTTTCCTATTCTCAATCTCTATGTTCATAGGGTATTCTAACTCGTCCTTAGGCAATTCTAAGTTCTTATCGTCGGATATAAATGAGCAAGTAGCACCCGAATTAAATAATACATAAGCATTGACTTTATTGATCGAAATGGTACCTGACACCATATCGCGAGACTGCACAGCATCCTGCACTGTTATGTTAAATATCCTGGCAGTAGGTTAGTTTGTTGCGGTTGGTCCTGTAATTCTCAGAGCGTTTCCACCGCTGCCTCCTCTATTTCCACCTGATCCTGTCCCTTCAGACACTTTCTTGGGGAAATCCCTAGCCAAAGTTCCTTCAATCTGCATGTGAAGCATGCGCCCTTCTTAGGGTTAGGGCAGTTAGGTGCTATGTGGCCTTGTTAACCACAATTATAGCATACCTGCTTTCCTTTCATTTAGACCCCCAAGTAATTCTTCCCGCAGGTCGGACATGCTTTTATCCTTTTCTTCTGGCTCCATTGCTAACTTCCAGTTGTGGTGCTGTCATTCCACCTTCGCTTCTGACTGTTTCTTCCCCTAGTGTTGCTACCACTATCCTTATTTCCTTCACCTTCATTCTTCTTCTTTTTCAGCTCCTGGTTGTATTTGGTCATAGCATCGCTCCCACCTTCAGGGAGGATAGCCTTCTCCGACAAAGGTGTTCAGCTGGAACATCGACACCTTGCTATACAACCAGGGCTTCAGTTCCTGTTCAAACCTTTTTGCCTTCCTCTCATCAGTAAGTACTTGGTATGTGACAAACCTAGCCAACTCATTGAATCTCGCGGCATAATCTGGTACGAACATATTTCCCTACTTGAGCTCCAGAAACTGAACCTCCATCTGATTCTGTGAGCTTGTCGGGAATTACATCTCAAAGAACATTTCTTTAAACCTCTCCCAAGTTATGACGCCCTCTCCTCCCCTGACCTTGTTTGCCTGCCACCAATAGCTAGCTTCTGCTTTCAGTATGAACGTCGCATACGCGATTTTCAAATCTTCACTGACCTTAGCAACATCAAAAACTTTCTCCATTTCCATGACCCAAGTCTGTGCTTCAATCGGGTTCATGGATCCCTTAAACTCTGGTGGTCCCACCGCCTTGAAGTCCTTAAATGAGGTGTTCAGTGGAGCTTGCGGTTGGTTGTTAATCACTCCAGTCAACAGATTCACCAACTACTAGACGGGGTTGGCGTTAGCATTAGCGTTGTCATTATTAGTCGACCCTTCTTGGGCTGGTTGACGGTTATGGCGTCTTCTCGGTGGCATATTTCTATTAAGATATACGCTTATTAGATCTTTATTCAATCCTTTAAATATTTAAGACTTAACTTAAACATTTTAAAGTAACACTTAACACATAACATCTTAAATAAACTCTGATATTCTATGCAATCAAAAGTTTTAAACATACAAAGATAGCATCACTGCTATTTACATCAACTATCCCGAGATAAAGAATCTTCAGGATTTAAATTATCAAAATATTCCTTTGTTTATAATCACATCAGAATTTACATTATTTAACTAACATAAAGTATTCACATAATCATATTGTTCCTATCACGACCTACTAAAGCGTCGAACAGCTCTGCTGCGTTCTTCTTCCATAACGCGGAACATCGTCCTACGATCTAGCATATACCAAGGTAGATCCTCGAACTGAACTAGATAGCACATAACCCGATCCTGGGCCTTACTAATCGCAGTCTGAAACGTATGGTTTGTCTCCTATGATAGTAGTGTGCATACAAGTCAATCATGTATGATGACAAAGCACATACTTTGTAAATAATTTTATTTATTTATTAATAAAATATTCATTTAAGGCATATAATTATCTACATGGTGCTGTTTTTATAATATGTAAATAACCCATAGTTTTAAGCAATGCTTTTAGAATCATGATGAGATCATGATAATGAGATATAAATTCTTAGAAAGCTTAAAAACTAAAATAGTTCCCAATTGTGGAATTACTAAAATGGGGATTAGTAAATCCGAATAGATTAGTACATATGTTGCTTGCTAATTGGATGAGGATGACTGATCTCATGGTCATTTGTGTGGAGACACTAAAGCAAGTATGTAGGTGTTTATTGGAGAATAAGTTCACTGAACGTGACTCGCTATGGAATACCTAATAGAGTTTTACTCGCCTGTCAATAGGAATTCCTAATGTGATAGTAGTACATGTGATCCTTGGACTTGAGATCATCATAGTATCTTGTATGTAACAAATTATACTTTGACTAATTCCTTAAGGCCTTTTAAGGCATATAGGGTATGCTTGGGTGTAATGAGTTACATATGGAGATAATGAATGATCAATAAAGAATCTACCACCTCTAGTAAAAGAGGAGATATGTCCTATGTGATTCGTTAAATGACAACCCAAGAATCCTTGGCCAAGGTAGAATGAAATTAGAAAGAGGTTTCTAATTTGTATTATTTGGAGTTGTGCATTTTCTAATCGAAATACATATGATTAAATAAATTAAGACTTGACAGTAAATCCATGTCTTATATTTAATTGGGACATTGTATGGTGGAAGGATTGAATTGTACGGTAACTATTAACTTACAGGTTCTTTTATGATTAATGTTGAAATCTATATTATCTGGAAAGTCGTTGATCGCTAGGGAGGCTTATCCCTATTGTAGAATAAATGTTATTTATTTAAATAGATTATTAGTTTAATTTATTTATTTAAATAAGATTAGAATTGTTCTAATTGATTTATTCACAACCGGTTTAATATGGAGAACCTAAAGGGTCACACCATAAAAGGAAGAAGAATTATTTAAGAAGAAAATGGCATGATAGCAATAATGCATTAAGTATAATTAATTTAATCTATGATGATAGAATAAATTAAATAGCTTAATGTTTATTATTTAATATTTTAGAAATATTAAATATAAATTAATAAGAGGAGTCTTATTAATATTATTATTATTATTATTATTATTTTAATTCTAAAGGAGTTTAGGAATTAATATAATATCAGTACTCTCTCTCAATCTTAATAAAGATTAGGATATAAATTAATTAAAAGTATTTAATTAATTAATTAAATAAAACCCTATTCTAATTGGATTAGGAGGATCAACCTAATATCTATATAAGAGAGTCTTATATCAGAAATAAGGTACGTGAATTTTTCAAGAGTTGGGAGTACACATATTCTATAGAGATAGAAACAAGGGTTAAGCCAATAACCCATCTTACTGAGTTCTTCATCTTCCTTAGTGGATCACCGTTAGAGGCCAAACATTTGGGTGGCTGACATTGATCAAGGGAAGGAGCCACTATAGAGGAATCAAAGTAATCAAAGGAGTAGAACTTGTACCTGAGGAAGCTTGGATCTTCAAAGGTATAATTCTATTTTTCTCCTTCTTCATTCACTGATAATTGATGCATAAGAATGATCATGGTAATGGGTTTGTATAAATTTTTGAAAACCTAGTTTTTTACGCTTCCGCCCTATTTATGTGATTTGATTGCATGATTGCGTTACGTACAAACCCAACAGTGGTATCAGAGCCAATCTTGTGCTAATTATCAGTCTATGTGATTCCATACATATATGATATGCGATTGGATCGAGGTCTGGGCAACAAAAATTTTTCAGATTCTGCGAAGATGCGCAGCTGCGCCGGTACAAGGCAATATTGCTGCGCAGCTGCGCCGGGTGCTGTTCCTGGTTTTCATGATGCGCAGCTGCGCCGGTTCCCTTTACATTCTTGGCGCAGCTGCGCCACTGGACAGGAACTGAAATTTTTTTTTTGTTTAATTAAATGAATGGTTTATTTAATTAATAAAGGTTTAAAATAAAGATGTTTATTTTATATGAAATGAGATTTCAGAATTGCTAAAATTAAAGAGTTTAATTTGGAATTGTTTTTGAATGAAATAAAGGAGTTTATTTTTCCAAAAACAAAGTTTAGCAAACTTTTGCCCATTAACTGATATTAATACATATATGGAATGAATTTATTTTCATGAGATGAATAAGTTTTATTGATACGTATGATGATATGTATGGTAATAAAAGGGATTGATTATGGACTATGACCAATGTGATTGGATTTTATTTTGGTTGAATGCTTGAATGAATGGGTTTTATAAAATGGGGTCTACGTACCTCGTCTTCTCTAGTTTTATTCTCGATGTAAATTCTATCTCCTTTCTATGTACTTCCCCTTGACTGCTGATCAAGGTTTCTATTTAATTTTAAATAGTTAATGTAATAGAGATAGTTAGAATTATTTTGAAGAAATTGGAGACCAAGGAGCAAGGAACGCGTGAAGACTCATTTGTATGGAGCCAGGGTTTAAATGTAATAATTATATTTAAATTTAAATTCTTGCACTCCTAGGTTTGACCTTTTGGTTCACTTGGTGGCTCTAGTGAACCAAACTAGAATAAAAGTCCATAATCAATCCGGGTAGAATATTGTATTCTATATTGCATGCTAAATATTATATATATTATATTTTATACAAACATGCTTCGCATGTTTAATAAAATGACGCGTATTTTATATATATATATATGTGCATGCGCGCTTAAAAAGATGAGACAAATAATAACAAACCCCTCAAAGAAACATTATTAAGTCTGAAGCGTTCAAATGATATTTGGAATATCGAACGTCGCCTTCTAGCATGATTAGTTAATAGAGTATTAAATATTTAATATGAGTTTGTTGTGCTATCCACAAGGCGAGTATTGAATATTTAAGATGTTAATTAATCACAATTGATGCTTATCAAGAAAATTGAACGATCTAGTCTTGTTGTGCTATCCACAAGGACGAAAAATTTTCTTTTTTGAATTTATGGAAGTGCTAGGCTGGACTTAACTTAAATCATTTTAGTTCGGATGTGCCCACACATGACCATTATGATTTAAGAGGCAAAATAAAAGGAGTTACATGGTGATGTAATTGACAAGAGTTGTCTACCTATTTATTTGTATATCGCTTGTTGTGCTATCCACAAGGTTATATACATTTGAAATGGGATCCTTAATCTCACTAGCAAATCTTTAATTAGATGTTGCCGAACTATATGAGTGAGGGTAATATAGTTTGATGAAAATAGTGGGATATACCAATTTAAAATAAAGACCTAAATTTATTTTGGTATGCAAAGTTAATAAAATGAATGTTTGCTAAAATGTTGTCTTTTCACATGCAGAATTTTAAAAATGTCAAAATCACTAATCTCACTACGAAGCATACTTGATGCAAATAAGCTTACCGACCCGAATTATGAGGACTGGCTAAGAAATCTGGGAATTGTTCTCACTGCTGAAAAGATTTCTTATGTCCTAAATTCCACTATCCCTGAATCTGTTTCAGAAACAGCCTCTGAGGAAGAGATTGCCACTTTCAATAAGTGGCAAGATTATGCATCTGTGGCTCAATGCATCATGCTCGCATCCATGAATAACGAGCTTCAGCGTCAGCACGAAAAAATGGATGCTCCTGCTATGCTGCTTCACCTCAAGGAGTTGTATGGTGAACAGAGTAGGACTGCTAGATATGAGATATCTAAGGAGCTCTTCCGATCTCGGATGACCGAGGGCAATGCCGTCGAGACTCATGTTCTGAAGGTAATCAATTTGATTGAACGCCTTGGACAGCTTGGGTTCGTCATGGATGGGGAGTTGAGTCAAGACTTGGTCTTGCAGTCACTCCCTGAGACCTTCTCGCAGTTTGTGGTTAATTTTCACATGAATAAGCTAGATGTCAGCTTACCTGAGCTGCTTAACATGCTGAAAACTGCAGAAGGTCACTTCTCATCCAAGAAGAACCATGTCTTGATGGTGGATTCTTCCAATAAAAGGAAGAGGCCCAAGGTGTCTTCTTAAAAGAAGAAATCTAAGAAGGCTAAGGGAAAAGGGAAAGAAAAGGAGCAAAAGAAACCTGAACCAGCTAAAGGAATGTGCTTTCATTGCAATGAGCCGTGACTTTGGAAGAGGAACTGCAAGAAGTTTCTAGCAGAGAAGAAGCTTGGAGAAGCTTCGACTTCCAATCAAGGTTTGTTTATGATTGAAATTAATTTTTCTGAAAGTCATAATTCTACTTGGGTATTGGATACCGGCTGTGGTTCTCACATATGTAATACTGTGCAGGGACTGGTCAGAAGTAGAAAGCTGAACAAAGATGAGGTGATCCTACGAGTGGGAAATGGAGCAAAAGTTGTTGCATTAGCTGTAGGAACTTATTGTTTAGCAATGCCTTCGGGCAAATCCATTTATCTTAATAATTGTTATTATGTTCCGAATATTATTAAAAACATTATTTCAATTTCTATATTGGATATGGAAGGTTTTGACGTTATTATAAAGAACAATGGTTGTTCTATTTATAAAGACGATGTTTTATATGGTATTGGAAATTTGCGAAATGGACTTTATACACTTGACTTGCAAGAAAATATATTTCAAATTGAACAAATTAAGAAAAGGAAAAGAGATGATATTAATTATACTTATATGTGGCATTGTAGACTCGGTCATATCAATGAAACAAGATTATCCAAGTTGCATAAAGATGGGCTCCTCGAGCTATCTGATTATGAATCATATCCAACTTGTGAATCTTGTCTCATGGGTAAAATGACTAAATCTCCTTTTAGTGGAAAAGGGGAGAGAGTTACAGAGTTGTTGGCATTGATTCACACAGACGTTTGTGGACCTATGACAACAAGTGCACGGGGTGGGTATTCTTATTTTATTACTTTCACTGATGATCACTCAAGATTTGGATATGTGTATTTAATGAAATACAAATCAGAATCATTTGAAAAGTTCAAAGAGTTCAGAAGTGAAGTAGAGAAACAAACGGGCAAGAGTATTAAGATACTACGATCAGATCGAGGTGGAGAATACTTAAGCAGTGAGTTTCTCAATTGTCTCAGAGAAAATGGTATAATCTCACAATGGACTCCTCCAGGTACACCACAGTTAAATGGAGTATCTGAAAGGAGAAATCGAACACTGTTGGACATGGTTCGATCCATGATGAGTTTTACCGACCTTCCAATTTCCTTCTGGGGATATGCCCTAGAAACGGCTGCATACCTACTTAACAAGGTACCTACCAAATCCGCCCCAAAGACTCCATATGAGATGTGGAAAGGGAGGAAACCAAATCTTAAGCATGTTAAGACTTGGGGTTGTCCAGCTTATGTCAAAAAGTTTGAAAATGATAAGCTACAGACTAAATCCGATAAGTGTAGATTTGTGGGATACCCTAAAGAAACCGTAGGGTATTATTTCTATCATCCAACTGATCAAAAGGTGTTTGTTGCGAAACATGCTATCTTCTTGGAGAAAGAGTTTATCCATGAAGGGGTCAGTGGGAGCAAGATATATCTTGAAGAAGTTCAAGAACCACAAGTTACCACGGACCAAAGTCAGGTACCTAACCAAGTAGAAGAACCTACTGTACCACACCCTGTTCGTAAATCTGGAAGAGTACCGAAGATACCTAAGAGGTATGGATTCGTTATAGAGGATAACGATGAGGTACACATCATGAATGATGATGATCCATTGAATGACGAACAGGCTATGAGTAATAAAGACTCAGGGAAATGGCTTGAAGCCATGAAATCCGAAATGGACTCCATGTATGAAAACAAAGTATGGTCTTTGGTTTCACCACGTGAAGGTATTAAACCTATTGGGTGTAAATGGGTTTTTAAGAAAAAGACTGGAGCAGACGGAAAGGTAGAGACCTATAAGGCCCGACTGGTTACAAAAGGTTTCAAACAAAGACAAGGAGTTGACTATGATGAAACCTTCTCACCAGTAGCCATGCTCAAGTCCATTCGAATTTTGCTTGCGATTGCAGCTTACAACGACTATGAGATCTGGCAGATGGACGTGAAAACGGCCTTCCTCAATGGGAAACTTGAGGAGGATGTGTATATGACACAGCCAGAGGGATTTATTTCAAAAGTTGGAACAAATCAAGTCTGTAAGCTACAACGATCCATTTATGGGTTGAAGCAAGCTTCTCGTAGATGGAACATTCGTTTTGATGAGACAATCAAAGAGTTTGATTTTATCAAAAACGAGGATGAACCATGTGTATACAAGAAGGTTAGTGGGAGCGCAGTATCATTCCTTGTATTATATGTTGATGATATATTACTGATAGGGAATGACATTCCTATGTTACAATCCATTAAAATCTGGTTATCTAAAAACTTCTCCATGAAGGACTTGGGTGAAGCATCCTATATTTTGGGGATAAAGATCTATAGAGATAGATCTAAAAGGATGCTCAGCTTATCCCAAGGAACGTACATTGATACGATGCTAAAGAGGTTTAGCATGGAAGATTCCAAAAGAGGTCTCATGCCGATGAGCCATGGAATAAATCTCTCCAAGAAACAGGCCCCAAAGACACCTGAGGAGAGAGACCGTATGAGTAAGATCCCTTATACTTCTGCAATAGGATCTATCATGTACGGTATGATATGTACTAGACCGGATGTTGCTCACGCACTTAGTGTAACAAGCAGATACTAGTCGAATACAGGAGAAGAGCACTGGAAGGCAGTGAAAAATATCCTAAAGTACTTGAGAAGGACTAAAGATATTTTTCTTGTCTACGGTGGGTCTAAATTAAAACTCGAGGGATTCACGGACTCAAGTTTTCAAACAGACCAAGATGACAGTAAATCTGTTTCAGGGTATGTGTTTACCTTGAACGGAGGTGCAGTGAGTTGGAAGAGTTCCAAGCACCAAACGGTTGCTGATTCAGTGACAGAGGCAGAGTATATAGCTGCAAGTGAAGCTGCAAAGGAAGCTGTTTGGATGAAGAAGTTCATAACTGAACTTGGTGTGGTTCCTAGCATTGGAGAAGCAGTTCCCGTATACTGTGACAACACCGGAGCGGTTGCACAGGCTAAGGAACCCAGGTCTCATCAGAAATCTAAACACGTGTTGCGGCGATTTCACTTGATCAAGGAGATCATTGAAAGAGGAGACGTCACCTTGGAGCGTGTAGACTCTCAAGACAACATTGCAGATCCATTAACTAAAGCTTTAACACAACAGCAGTTTGATCGTCACTTAGAGAAGATGGGTATGAGATACCATGGCGATTGGCTTTAGTGCAAGTGGGAAATTGATAGTAGTGTGCATACAAGCCAATCATGTATGATGATAAAGCACATACTTTGTAAATAATCTTATTTATTTATTAATAAAATATTTATTTATTAAAGGCATTTAATTATCTACATGGTGCTGTTTTTATAATATGTAAATAACCCATAGTTTTAAGCAATGCTTTTAGAATCATGATGTTGATCATGCTAATGAGATCTAAATTCTTAGAAAGCTTAAAAACTAAAATAGTTCCCAATCGTGGGATTACTAAAAAGGGGATTAGTAAATCCGGATAGATTGCTACATATGTTGCTTGCTCATTGGATGAGGATGACTGATCTCATGGTCATTTGTGTGGAGACACTAAAGCAAGTATGTAGGTGCTTATTGGAGAATAAGTTCACTGAACGTGACTCGCTATGGAATACCTAATGGAGTTTTACTCGCCTGTCAATAGGAATTCCTAATGTGATAGTAGTACATGTGATCCTTGGACTTGAGATCATCATAGTATCTTGTATGTAACAAATTATACTTTGACTAATTCCTTAAGGCCTTTTAAGGCATATATAGGGTATGCTTGGGTGTAATGAGTTACATATGGAGATAATGAATGATCAATAAAGAATCTACCACCTCTAGTAAAAGAGGAGATATGTCCTATGTGATTCGTTAAATGACAACCCAGGAATCCTTGGCCAAGGTAGAATGAAATTAGAAAGAGGTTTCTAATTTGCATTATTTGGAGTTGTGCATTTTCTAATCGAAATACATATGATTAAATAAATTAAGACTTGACAGTAAATCCATGTCTTATATTTAATTGGGACATTGTATGGTGGAAGGATTGAATTGTACGGTAACTATTAACTCACAGGTTCTTTTATGATTAATGTTGAAATCTATATTATCTGGAAAGTCGTTGATCGCTAGGGAGGCTTATCCTTATTGTAGAATAAATGTTATTTATTTAAATAGATTATTAGTTTAATTTGTTTAGTTAAATAAGATTAGAATTGTTCTAATTGATTTATTCACAACCGGTTTAATATGGAAAACCTAAAGGGTCACACCATAAAAGGAAGAAGAATTATTTAAGAAGAAAATGGCATGATAGTAATAATGCATTAAGTATAATTAATTTAATCTATTATGATAGAATAAATTAAATAGCTTAATGTTTATTATTTAATATTTTAGAAATATTAAATATAAATTAATAAGAGGAGTCTTATTAATATTATTATTATTATTATTATTTTAATTCTAAAGGAGTTTAGGAATTAATATAATATCAGTACTCTCTCTCAATCCTAATAAAGATTAGGATATAAATTAATTAAATAAAACCCTATTCTAATTGGATTAGGAGGGTTAACCTAATATCTATATAAGAGAGTCTTATATCAGAAATAAGGGACGTGAAATTTTCCAAGAGTTGGGAGTACACATATTCTATAGAGATAGAAACAAGGGTTAAGCCAATAACCCATCTTCTTGAGTTCTTCATCTTCCTTGGTGGATCACCGTTAGAGGCCAAACATTTGGGTGGCTGACATTGATCAAGGGAAGGAGCCACTATCAGAGGAATCAAAGGAGTAGAACTTGTACCTGAGGAAGCTTTGATCTTCAAAGGTATAATTCCATGTTCTCTCTTTTCTGTTATTGATAACAAGCACAAAGCATGATCATGGTTATGGATTTGTATAAATTTTGAAAACCTAGTTTTTACGCTTCTGCCCTATTTATGTGATTTAATTGCATGATTGCGTTACATACAAACCCAACAGTGGTATCAGAGCCAGGTTTGTGCTAATTATCAATTTTATTATTCCATGTATGAATTGATGTGAGAATTGGATCGTTTTTCTGGACAAAAATTGCTTTCTGCAAGTTTCTGCGGCGAACGGCGCAGCTGCGTAGCCTCCCAGTTCATTACTGACGCAGCTGTGCCGGTCTGCAAAAACTGCTGCTTCCATCCACCTGCGCAGCTACGCAGATGCCCAGTTCATTACTGGCGCAGCTGCGCCGGTACCTGGACAGACCCTGAAAATTGATTTTAATTAATTAAGTAAACTGTTTATTTAATTGATAAAGTTTTAAAATAAAGAAGTTTATTTTATCTGAAATATGATTTCAGAATGCTAAAATTAAAGGAGTTTAATTTGGATTTATTTTTGATTAAAATAAAAGAGTTTATTTTGTTTCAAAAATAAAATTTAGCAAAACTTTTGTCCATTAAATAACATCGATCCATATATGGAATAGCATTGTTATTCATGAGATGAATGGATATTTATTGATGCATATGTTGATGTGTATGATAATAAATGGGGTTGATTATGGACTATGACCAATGTGATTGGATTTTATTTTGGATGAATGCTTGAATGTATGGGTTTTATAAAATGGGGTCTGCGTACCTCGTCTTCTCTAGTTTTATTCTCGATGTAAATTCTATCTCCTTTCTATGTACTTCCCCTTGACTGCTGATCAAGGTTTCTATTTAATTTTAAAATAGTTAATGTAAAAGAGATAGTTAGAATTATTTTGAAGAAATTGGAGACCAAGGAGCAAGGAACGCGTGAAGACTCATTTGTATGGAGCCCGGGTTTAAATGTAATAGTTATATTTAAATTTAAATTCTTGCACTCCTAGGTTTGACCTTTTGGTTCACTTGGTGGCTCTAGTGAACCAAACTAGAATAAAAGTCCATAATCAATCCGGGTAGAATATAGTATTCTATATCGCATGCTAAATATTATATATATTATATTTTATACAAACATGCTTCGCATGTTTAATAAAATGACGCGTATTTTATATATATATGTGCATGCGCGCTTAAAAGATGAGACAAATAATAACAAACCCCTCAAAGAAATAATATTAAGTCTGAAGCGTTCAACTAATATTTGGAATATCGAACGTCGCCTTCTAGCATGATTAGTTAATAGAGTATTAAATATTTAATATGAGTTTGTTGTGCTATCCACAAGGCGAGTATTGAATATTTAAGATGTTAATTAATCACATTTGATGCTTATCAAGAAAATTGAACGATCTAGTCTTGTTGTGCTATCCACAAGGACGAAAATTTTTCTTTTTGAATTTATGGAAGTGCTAGGCTGGACTTAACTTAAATCATTTTAGTTCGGATGTGCACACACATGACCATTATGATTTAAGAGGCAAAATAAAAGGA
Organism: Panax stipuleanatus; assembly: GCA_020205555.1. Lineage (NCBI taxonomy): Eukaryota > Viridiplantae > Streptophyta > Magnoliopsida > Apiales > Araliaceae > Panax > Panax stipuleanatus. The sequence goes on from CM035119.1 coordinate 40,939,359, forward strand.
GTTACATGGTGATGTAATTGACAAGAGTTGTCTACCTATTTATTTGTATATCGCTTGTTGTGCTATCCACAAGGTTATATACATTTGAAATGGGATCCTTAATCTCACTAGCAAATCTTTAATTAGATGTTGCCGAACTATATGAGTGAGGGTAATATAGTTTGATGAAAATAGTGGGAGATACCAATTTAAAATAAAGACCTAAATTTATTTTGGTATGCAAAGTTAATAAAATGAATGTTTGCTAAAATGTTGTCTTTTCACATGCAAAATTTTAAAAATGTCAAAATCACTAATCTCACTACGAAGCATACTTGATGCAAATAAGCTTACCGGCCCGAATTATGAGGACTGGCTAAGAAATCTGAGAATTGTTCTCACTGCTGAAAAGATTTCTTATGTCCTAAATTCCACTATCCCTAAATCTGTTTCAGAAACAGCCTCTGAGGAAGAGATTGCCACTTTCAATAAGTGGCAAGATGATGCATCTGTGGCTCAATGCATCATGCTCGCATCCATGAATAACGAGCTTCAGCGTCAGCACGAAAAAATGGATGCTCCTGCTATGCTGCTTCACCTCAAGGAGTTGTATAGTGAACAGAGTAGGACTGCTAGATATGAGATATCTAAGGAGCTCTTCCGATCTCGGATGACCGAGGGCACTACCGTCGAGACTCATGTTCAGAAGGTAATTAATTTGATTGAACGCCTTGGACAGTTTGGGTTCGTCATGGATGGGGAGTTGAGTCAAGACTTGGTCTTGCAGTCACTCCCTGAGACCTTCTCGCAGTTTGTGGTTAATTTTCACATGAATAAGCTAGATGTCAGCTTACCTGAGCTGCTTAACATGCTGAAAACTGCAGAAGGTCACTTCTCATCCAAGAAGAACCATGTCTTGATGGTGGATTCTTCTAATAAAAGGAAGAGGCCCAAGGTGTCTTCTGAAAAGAAGAAATCTAAGAAGGCTAAGGGAAAAGGGAAAGAAAAGGAGCAAAAGAAACCTGAACCAGCTAAAGGAATGTGCTTTCATTGCAATGAGCCGGGACATTGGAAGAGGAACTGCAAGAAGTTTCTAGCAAAGAAGAAGCTTGGAGAAGCTTCGACTTCCAATCAAGGTTTGTTTATGATTGAAATTAATTTTTCTGAAAGTCATAATTCTACTTGGGTATTGGATACCGGCTGTGGTTCTCACATATGTAATACTGTGCAGGGACTGGTCAGAAGTAGAAAGCTGAACAAAGATGAGGTGATCCTACGAGTGGGAAATGGAGCAAAAGTTGCTGCATTAGCTGTAGGAACTTATTGTTTAGCAATGCCTTCGGACAAATCCATTTATATTAATAATTGTTATTATGTTCCGAATATTATTAAAAACATTATTTCAATTTCTGTATTGGATATGGAAGGTTTTGACGTTATTATAAAGAACAATGGTTGTTCTATTTATAAAGACGATGTTTTATATGGTATTGGAAATTTGCGAAATGAACTTTATACACTTGACTTGCAAGAAAATATATTTCAAATTGAACAAATTAAGAAAAGGAAAAGAGATGATATTAATTATACTTATAAGTGGCACTATAGACTCGGTCATATCAATGAAACAAGATTATCCAAGTTGCATAAAGATGGGCTCCTCGAGCTATCTGATTATGAATCATATCCAACTTGTGAATCTTGTCTCATGGGTAAAATGACTAAATCTCCTTTTAGTGGAAAAGGGGAGAGAGTTACAGAGTTGTTGGCATTGATTCACACAGACGTTTGTGGACCTTTGACAACAAGTTCACGGGGTGGGTATTCTTATTTTATTACTTTCACTGATGATCACTCAAGATTTGGATATGTGTATTTAATGAAATACAAATCAGAATCATTTGAAAAGTTCAAAGAGTTCAGAAGTAAAGTAGAGAAACAAACGGGCAAGAGTATTAAGATACTTCGATCAGATCGAGGTGGAGAATACTTAAGCAGTGAGTTTCTCAATTGTCTCAGAGAAAATGGTATAATCTCACAATGGACTCCTCCAGGTACACCACAGTTAAATGGAGTATCTGAAAGGAGAAATCGAACACTGTTGGACATGGTTCGATCCATGATGAAACTGTGGCTGATAATGTGGTTGAAAATGTTGAAATTGTGGCTGATAATGTTGCTGGTAATGTGAATGAAAATGTGATTGGTGAGGGTGAGGGTGAGAGTGATAATGTGGACAGTGTGGTTGGGGAGAAGTTGAGTGATAGAAGGAGTAGAAAAAGTCAGAATGTCAAATAGAGTGCTTAAAGGAAGTCCAAAAAGGGTAAACAAAGGGTGGTTGAGGAGGAATGTTCTGAGATAGATACTTCTGATAGTGATCTTGATGAAGACTGTAGTGATGAAGAATTAGTAGAAGCTAGGAGGATGGCTAGGGAGTATAAGAGGGAGATGAACAAGAACACAGAGTTGGAGGATGAGAGACATGAGACGGGCAATGAGGGAGAGGAAGGAGAAAATCAGGTAGACGATGGAGATAAGGGTGTTAGGAATATGCATAAGAATGTTATTCCTATTTATTATATAAGATTTGATTATGATCTTAAATGAATGAATATGCAAATATGTCTGCATTGATAAAAGCTGTAAAGTCCTTAATAGATAATAGACATATGTACAAGGACTTAGACTGAAAAGATCAAATATGTTAAGTTGATCCTACATGAACAAACAGCTTTGTAAAGTCCTTCAAAAGATTATGATGTACAAGGACTATAAATAGAAAGATCAAGCTTGTTAGGTTGATCTTATAAAATGTAATAGATAGGCCAGTCTGATTGTTGAGCACTGCACCAGCCGTCGTAGTCTGTCAAGAAAGACAATGCAGAATCGTGTTGTGTCGAGGAAGACTTTCTCGAAGCCATAGTCTGTCTAGGAAGCCAAGTTCAGAATCGTGGAGACAGCCTGTCGAAGCGCCTGTCAAGCGCCTGCCGAGCCAAGTAAAGAATCGTAGGTCTCACTAGAAGTCGTGGAGCCTACAGATCTTAACAGAGGCAGAAATCATAGTCGAGCAGATCAGTCAAAAGTCTGCAATGGTTAAGGCAGAAATCATAGTCTGTCGTATGATCTGCTCTCAGAATCGCAAACTGCACTCGGAGCCGTAGTGTATGCAAAACCTAAGCCAGATCACAGTCTGCAGAACAAGGCTTAGTCATGGTCAGTCAAGTGCTCACATATGCCAAGGAAGAATCGTAGATCACTCCACGATTCTCAACAATTGAGCACTACTGAAGTATACAAAGATCGTAGTCACTGGGAAGAGCAGTCAAGTTTCAGACACAAGTCTGCCTGGAGAAGATCAAAGAGCACTCTCTGAATGGGCTACAAGCAAACATAAGATCAAAGCACCAACTCTATCAGTAGTACTGATTGAGAAGTGAAGCCATTCAGGAGAAGTCTTCCACAAGCAATCTTTAGAAGACAATGAATGAAGTGACTGTAAAGGAAGACATCGATTGCAGTGTCTGATAAACCAACTGAAGACAACGATCATAGTGGTGACTACGATCGTGGTGGTTGTCAAACGAACAACAAGAACGGATGAAGCACATACAGTGACATTGGCCAACCTATAGAGAATAGATGAAAAGGATTGTCTATGATCAGCCCCACCATGAAGAGTGAACGGGAGATCACAGTGCAGAATGTTGAGAGAGCTGAGCATGACTAATCAGAAGAGTCTTGCAAACCAGAAGGGCCAAAGCAATCAGACAAGATGTCAGTTCCTGATGCAAGACAAGGCAAGCAGAATAGTTGAAGTACTGCAAGAGTGAAGAGCGAGAGGTTCTACATTGTCAATCCAAAGAACACTCTCAGAATCGTAGTGTTGTCAAAACCACTCAATAAGCAACGACCACCAAACAAACAACGATCAAGCACATAGTCGTCTGCATCAGAATCGTGGAGTTCGGTCATCTGATTGTTGAGTCTTAGCAATGACTCAATATGAAGACTGACATTCGAACATTGCTGATTGAGAGCATCAATGCAAGAAGATAACTCCTTTAGTTCGGATCGAGTAAACAAAAAGGAGAAGTTAATGTGACTACCAACCTAACTTCTGAAAACGACTGCTCAGAGTTGTTAAGTGAAATAGCAGACTGCTGTGTCAGGAAAGTTAAAAAGGTGTTGTCACGTCAAGTCAGCAGTCTGCACCAAATAATTCAGAGACCTTGAAGCAATTCAAATAGCTTCCAACGGCTATATTCCAACGGGAAGCTAATGGAGGAGTATATATCAGCCAAAGCTTCAAAGGTGAAGAGTTGTTGACTCTACGAGAGTTCTACAGAGCTTAACAGAATACGTCTCAGTGGCAGTGAAACTACCATAGTAGGAGTGAAGCAGATTTGATGAAGAGCTTTAACTGCTAAAGGTTTCACTCAACACGAAGGAGAATGCCAACCTCAATGGCATCTGAGCTGAGAGCCGAGAAGGCCAAGAAGATAAGAGAAAGAGTGGCAGATCAGTAAGCAAATGTCCAGGGCCACTCTACGATTCACCATGAACAACCTGAGCTGAAGAGAAGTAGTTGCAGAGCAGAATCTGTAAAGAAGTCAACCAGTGTTCAAGGGATGCTAAGTATGTGACGAACAAGATTTTTGTAATTTAATTTGAATATTTATTGAATTAAATAAATATTTTTCGATGATTTAATTATTGAGTTAAATAATTAATTGATGAAATTGTGGTAGATTAATTTAATTATATGTGTCACATTAGTTAAATTAATGTGGTGAATTTTTATATTCAAAGTATGTATTTAATTGAGCTTATTTGATTAATATATTAATTAATAAGCATAATATTATTCTAATTAATTTAATAATTAATTAGAGATTTAATGATTTGACATAATTAATAAATAAGAATTTTAATTATGTGACTCTGTGAATTATTGTGGAATTATGTAATTTTATTTAATTGATTTAAATAGGATTATTTGATTAATTGGGTGTGACATTTAATTAACTATATAATAGTAAGTAATTAAATGAATGGGAAAGGAGGAATAAGGGACAAGCCAAACACGGCCCTAGGGGGAGTTAGCCAGTTAACCCACTAAGGGACCAACTGACCACTCACTCTACCCACTTCGTATATTACGTATATACATATTATATTATACCTTATATACATATCATATCAGTTCTATATTGATATTCACATTTCAGAGAGAAACGTAGAGAGAAATACACAGAGAGAATTGAGAGATTGGAACTAGAATCCATATCATCTTCACAGAGTTTGCAAGGGGTAATTCATTTGTCCCAGTTTTATTTCACGTACTATGTTTCCTTCATGAACATATATTCTGAGTTCCTTGTGTATGGAAAAAAATTAGCAATTTTTGATTATATGCTTATATATGTGTTATTATATCATTATAACATGTTTTGTATTTGGTATGAATGAATTAAAATAATCGAATTCATGTAATTAGGCCTTAATTGGGTTTTCAAAATTTTACAGAGTTTTTCCATTTACGTGCTTTAAAAATTCTCTGTGAATTGGAAAATTGATATTTGTTCATTATATGGCTATATGTGTGTTCATATGTGTTTATAACATATTATATGCCATATATGCATAACTTTCAGTGATCACACCATGGAATTTTGTTGATAATTGGGTTTTCAAAAGTTACAGAGTGTAGAAATTGTACATATGGCCCATATGGCCCTTACGTACAAAATTTATACGCCTTATACGTTTATTTAACTTAAATTGATACTTGCATGTAATTATGTACGTTTAAACGAACAAAATGGAAGTCAAACAAACGGATTCGGTGTTATAACGAATCCGTAACGTTGAATTTCTTGTTTTCCTTCAAAACTTTACAAAATATTGAAAACAGTGAAAATAGATGTCTTGGATTGTGTAAATACGTGATTTAAAATGCTAAGATCATGCTATAAATGTTATATAATGTTTATGTGGAGTTTTTACATTATAGGTAGCCTTATAATTCATTACGTTAGTTTAACTTGGATTTATTTGGGCTACTCTGTGTGTTCATCGCGAACCAGGGAGTGCACCAGTAGGGGGACCCACCCCAGCGGGTGTTCATGGGCATTAGGACCCGCCCCAGCGGGTATAAGGGCTGTCCGGGAGCCCTTTTTTTTGGTTTCCGAGACTGTTTTGACCTCCTGTAGTAAAATAAGCATAACTTTTTCATACGAACTCCGATTAAGGCGATTCAAGATGATTCGGAAAGATAACGAGTAGACCTACAACTTTCATTCTTTAAGTTTTTCAATTTGAAATCGTTAAAATGGGTAAAAATGGCCATCTTTGTGACTGATGCGTATTCGGAGGCAATTAGATGGCTTCGGACATGCACGCACACAAGTGTAGTGTTCTCGATAATAAAAGATGTTTTAAGTTACATACATGAATATTATATGATTTGAAGTTCATGATTAATAAATTAAGTTATTGGCATGTATAAGATAATGTGAAGGTTCAAGTTAACAAACTAAGTGCGAACTTGAATATCGTAATTGTAAAACTTGATTATGATTGTTTAAAGGGCTATACATGTGTGATATGCATGTTGTGAGTTTACATTCATGTTATGTGGTTAGCCATTGAGTAATATTATAAACCAAGTTGTAAGTCGAACTTAAGTGAATAGTTCAACAGTTAAACATGGTAGTTATGAAAACTAATCGATGTCGTATACATAATGTAATGTGTAGGACGTTGAGGAAGTGAATTGTAATTATATTTGTAGCTTGTGCAAGAGGCAAGTATCCTATCCCTAACTTATTGATTTAGCAAGTTCCCTAAATTCTAATTTATTCATTTATTAAGTCTTAGACTTGTGTTTCTATATCGAGTAAGCTCGTGTTCTTAATTGTTCTAGTTCGAAATTCATATTACATATTGTAACTCTTTTAAAAGCATGATTCAGTTATACAATACTTATTCGATTGTATACTCTTGAGATTTATTATTCAAGTTGAATATCGATGTTATTGTTGAACCTTATAGGACTAGTGAACCCTTATTGATTCGACTAGTCCATAGTTGATGAACGTTCTAAATTCTAAAATACTTATTGAGCTTATCCAAACCAAACTTCCTTTGGTGCGGACTCTGATGTCAAAACTGAGATGAACAACCCTGTAAAAGGGGATTATTTACGCTTTAGCGTTGAGATATTGTGCACAGTATGGTACTAAGGGTTGATCCCCCTAAGTACGAGTAGTAGAGTCCATATAGTCTTATGACTGTTAAAGGTTTAAAGTATAAACACTTGACAACCTGGGACATAGTTCAAGGTCTTATGACCCTTAGATGTACTTTTGATTCTTGTTATCCATTCTTAATTCAAAAGTCGTGCTTCTTGTATTCAGAACTCTTTGATTTACTCGCATGTTATTATTACTGTTATATTGTTATACTTGTGGGCAATCGTGCTCACTCTTGCATAATAACATTGCAGTTAAGAACAAATGGTCTGACGAGCCTTCTACTAGCAAAGGCAAGGGCAAGGTTAACAAGTGTTGAAGACTTGTTATTTAATTTGAGAATGTTATGTTTAAGACTTTGATGTGTTAAGACTTATGTATTTGTTTATGTTTTCTCATTGAGATTTAAGGTTAGTATGCCCTGGGATTGATTTATGTATTATTCAGATGTTGTAACCCCATAAGGGGAGGATTTCTATCTATTTCATGGTTTGCATTTATTATGGGTAGATAGATATGTGATATTTGTACAGTGAACACCAAATCCAATGGAAATTAAAGTACCCAGATTTGGGGGTGTTACAGGCATTAGGGAGTGTCAACTATTTAGACTTATGTATATTTCCATGGGCTCATTATCCCGACAAGTTTTAAGTCCCTGATTTTGAGAAATATGATAGATTAGGATATCCCTATACCCATTTGAAGGTATTCATTGGAGAACTCGGATCCTATGTAGAGGACAAGAAGCTCATAATGCAACTATTCCAGAAAAGTCTGACCGGAGAGGCTAGAGCTTGGTATGCTCGACTGGACAATTCAAAAATTCACAGCTGGGAAGAGTTAGCACATGCCTTCCTTAATCAATATAGTTTCCAGTCTCAGATGGCTCAAGACAGATATCAAATCACCAAAATCAAGAAGCAAAACACTAAGTCATTCCGAGAGTATGCTCAACGATGGAGAAGGATGGCGGCAAAAGTTACTCCGCCTATGACAGAGACTAAGACAGTCCTGACCTTCATCGACATTCAAGAAGTTCCGTATTATAAAAGGGTCCTAGTAGGTATAGGAAAATCATTCTCGAAGATGATCAAACACGGAGAGATGGCAGAAATGGGGCTAAAGTTTGGGAAGATAAAAGATCTTACCGCCTTGGAAGCCATGGCCGAGCATATCCAATCTAGGAGTTATGGGAGTAATCCCTGGAGAGTACATAAGAAGAAGGAAGAAGAAGTGTCCTTAGTACTACAAGGATAAAATCAAAGAGGCAGTTCGAGCATCCTGCCTATTCAAAGGAGAAACTATCCCCCTTTCCAAGCTCCTGCACAACCTTCTAACCCTCCATTTCAGTAAGCGGGAGAAGTCAGACGTCGAAGAACGTTTACCCCATTGGGAGATAGAAAATGTGTTGAAATTTCTGACAGCACAAAAGAAAATTGTCCAGCTCCTTCCACCCACCAGTTCGAACCGACGGAATTTCGACCCAAGTAAAAAGTGTGCATACCATTCCGGAGCACTGGGCCATGATACACAAGACTGTTGGTCTCTTAAGCACAAAATCCAAGACTTGATAGATAACGAAGAAATTGTGGTGACAAAGCAAGCGCAACCACATGTGCAAGATAATCCCCTCCCTCAACACAATGAGGAGAGTGTCAATATGATTAGCACCAAGAGTGGAGAAGGATCCAAATACCTCCGGTATGTTGGAGAGTCAACTCAATCAAGTACCAATAGCCTAGACAGTTGGGAGTTCTCAGAAAGGCAGTTCCTGATGGAACAGGAAATCAAGTCCATTAAGGAACAGATTGGGCAGTTGGCAGAGTTGGTCGTGTATTAACATCAGATAACCAGACATCTGATAAATCAGACCAACCAGCATGAAGCAAGTCCTCCTACCCCTGAGATTATCCCTATTGCTATGGGGGATCATTACCGATTTCATAAACTCGAGCTCTAGGCCGACAAGGTGGCCAAGGAGGAGAAGTTCCAAGCTGATAGGGAATTAGCCTTCCAGAGGAATTTCACTAATTTGAATCAGCCCGTGAAAGAAATCCTCCATATACTGATAAATGAGAGCATGGTTGCAGATTTGTTACCCCCGGAGAACCCTCGATCCAAAAAGTTTAAACCTGACCGGATCTGTCAGTATCATTCCAACACGCCCGGTCATGACACCGAGGATTGTTGGGGACTTCGTCACCTGATACAAAATATGATTGAAAGTGGGGAGCTGATAAAGACAAATCAAGATTATGGTTATCCCAATGAGGAAGCATTCTTTATTCCTATAGCATGGAATCAGGAAGTAGTAGCTGAAATTCTCTGTGAGAAGGATATAGCCACCACACCCCTGATACTACAGGGGAAAGAAGCCCAAGAAGTACAGAATCTCATAAAGGTGGCTGCGCCGAGCCTCTAATATTGCCCTTCAAGCCACAATATCCTGTTGTCAGCCTAAAAAGAGTCCCATGGAACTATGGGAAGGATGAAGGTTCAACCTCAAACAACATTGCCAGCGTATCTAAGGAAAATCCGCTGTACCTGCCTCAGCGGGTGATCAATTTAGTTATTAAAGTTAAAGGGAAAGTGGCTGAAGAGAAGATTTAATAATTCCTCATCAAAATGGGGCATAATGAGATCAAGGTGGTGCAAAGCTTGAAAGAGGCACCTAAACAGATATCCATCCTGGACCTGGTCTTATCCTCGGTGGATCATCGTAACATTCTAGTGAAAGTACTAGAGGAAGCACATCTACCAAAGACGATAGATACGGAGAAATTCTGTCATGTGATAGAGCACATCTTCAACAATAATGTGATGCAAGCTATTCTTCCGGGTCAAACCATCGGAACCCACACAAGCATCCAAGAGTTCATACTTCCACGATTCTGCTGCCAAACCTCACTGATGCAGGGTTTGTGAAGCCAATGAGGAAGATTCCTGCTGCTGTGTCAGCCATGTTGTTTCCTCCAGTCAAACCAATTAGTGAGAGAAAATCCCCACAGCTTGAGGGGGAAAGAAAAAAGGGAAAAGAAAAGTTCCTGCTTGAAGGACGATACCCATTTGCTAACATGTATTGGCTGATGCACTGCGAGGGTATGAACGATGATATCCCAAACAGTGATGAAGAAGATCATATCCGAATACCTCGCATCAAAAGGGATAAGGGTAACATCTCAAAGAAGAACCCTGGCCCTGATAGGAAGGATGTCTCAGTCATCATCAGAGAAGAGACAGACAACCACAACTCCTTTATCCTCCCTATTCATGAGGACTTGACATTGGACAATTGGAGCAGCGTCCCTTGCCTCATTAAAAAAGGGTAAAAATACAGAAAGTCCATCTGCCCTAGAGCATGGTTTCATTTACTACTTATTTTGCTGCACAGCTATAGCAGTTACTCTTTTGTCATGCTTTGCTAAATGCTTTGTATGTTTAAACAGTCTCATTTATTAAAGTAAAAGCATTTTGTTTTCAAGACTCCAGAAGTAGATTTATTTGTCCCTGCTGATGAGATGCCAAATTTTCACAGTGACTATAACTTTGTTGTAGAACTGGACTTTGACTTGATGAAGATTGATCAAGAGATAGATGACTATGAGGTGTCCGAGGAGATCAAAGAATGGGTCAAAGACAAACCCAAATCCAACCTCGATCAAACCACCACTGTCAATATCGGAACCTCAAAAAACCTTAAAGAAATCCAGATAGGCCTAGACCTCACCCAAGACCAAAAAGCCAACCTGATTAAACTCCTACAGTTCCAGGATGTGTTTGCATGGTCACATGAAGACATGATTGGCCTATCCACTGATATTATCATTCATCGACTGTCCATTAAAGATGGATTCAAGCCAGTTAAGCAAAAGCTCAGGCGATTGAAACCTGAATGGAGTCTGAAAGTTAAAGAAGAGGTTATCAAGTAATTCAAAGCCGGTATCAACATACCCGAAGTGGCTGTCAAACATAGTTCTTGTGCCTAAGCCTGGAGGGAAGGTACAGGTATGTGTTGATTACCAGGATTTGAACAAAGCTTGTCTCAAGGACAACTTCCCAGTACCTTTCATCCACATCTTGATAGACAAAACAACACAGTATGGCATGTATTCTTTTATGGATTGCCTTGTTGGATACCATCAAATCATGGTCGCTGAAGAGGACAGGGAGAAGACAGCTTTCATCACTCCCTGAGGAACCTTCTGTTATAGACGATTGTCTTTCGGCCTTATCAATGCCGGTGCTACATATCAGCGAGCCATGATGGCTCTTTTTTATGACATAATGCACCAGGAGATAGAGGTCTACGTGGATGACATCATCGTCAAATTCTAGAAGGAAGATGACCACATCAGCCATCTCAAAAAGCTTTTCAATAGGTTGCTCAAGTACAACCTAAAGCTGAACCCAGCCAAATGTGCTTTTGGTGTCAAATCAGGCAAGTTGTTGGGATTTCTAGTAAGCAACAGAGGCATTGAGCTGGATCCCGCCAAGATTAAAGTCATCACCGAGATGCCCATGCCCCGAAGAGAAAAGGAAATACGGGGATTCCTAGGAAGAATCAATTTCATAAGTTGGTTCTTATCTCAGCTCACAGCAACGTGTGAACCCATCTTCAAGCTACTAAGGAAGAATTCCTCCACAAAATGGAATGAAGAGTGTCAAAAGGCCATCCTTACCATCAAGAGGTAGTTGACCGAAGCACCTGTCTTGGTATCCCCAAAGGATGATGTTCCCTTGTTTATGTACCTATCCGTCAATGCCAATGCAATGGCCTGTATGCTGGGATAGAAAGATGATAGAAGCAAGGAAAGAGCTATCTATTAGCTCAGTAAAAGATTCAGCATCGGCGAGCAGAGGTACACCCAGATTGAAAGGACCTGTTGTGCATTAGCATGGGCAGCCACAAGATTACAACATTATCTGCAAGGACACACGACCTACCTCATATCCCGCATGGATCCTCTGAAGTACATATTCAGTAAACCCATGTTGAATTATCGGTTATCCAAATGGCAGTTGATTCTACAACAGTTAGACATTGTCAACGTGATATAGAAGTCTATCAAAGGTCAGGGAATTGCAGATCAACTGGCCGAAGCACCGTCAGGGGATTTCGAACCCTTGGAAACATATTTCCCGGATGATGGGATCATGATAATTCAACAAATCCCTCAAGAGAATACAGTCCAGCCTTGGAAAATGTATTCCAATGGAGCTGTGAACATGGACGGTGCCGAAGTTGGGGCAGTCCTTGTCTCTTGTACAGGAGAACAGTATCCTATGGCTACCAAGCTTTAGTTTGACAACACCAACAACACGGGTGAGTATGAAGGCTGCATAATGGGGTTGAAACTAGCCCAATCTATGGGTATCAGACGGTTACTAGTCTTTGGGGATTCTGAGTTGGTCATTAGACAAACCACCGGGGCGTATCACACCCAAGAATTGCATCTGCTGCCCTATCACCGGCAAGTGGTCAAGATATCCATGGAGTTTGAAGAGATAAACTTCATCCACATCCCTCCAGGTAGGAATGACTTTGCCGATGCATTGGCAACGTTGGCTTCCTTGATCCACGTATCTGATAAGAGGAGAATTCCCGACATCAAATTCACAAACCAAAAGGCCCCGACATATGGGAATTACATTGGAGAAGTATTAGATAAAATCCATCCTATCAAACAGCCTTAGTATCAAGATATAAAAGAATATCTCCGAGATGGATCTACACCCGCTGAAGCAAGCCGAGCTGGAAGAAAGCAGATTCATAAAATGGCTACGAAGTTCTATCTGAGCGAAGATGCACTCTATAAAAGGGATGCTGGAATGGGCCTTTTAAGATGCCTCGATAAAGATCAAGCTCAGAGACTGATGGATGAAGTACACGGCGGAGTTTATAGTCCACACATGAGCGGTCATTTGCTGGCCAAGAAGATATTAAGAACCGGGCATTATTGGATCTCTCTCAAAGTTGACTGTGATGATCACGTCGGGAGATGCTACCAATGCCAAGTCCGTGGAAATGCCATACACACTTCTCCAAACGAGCTGCACAATATGAGTTTACCATGGCCTTTTTCCATGTGGGGAATGGATGTGATTGGGCCCATAGAACCCAAAGCCAACAATGATCATCGATTCATCTTCACCATGATAGATTACTTCACCAAGTGGGTTGAAGCTGCCTCTTTTCCCAAAGCCACCAAAGAGGTAATCAGTGGTTTCATCAGAAATAATATCGTCTGTCGATATGGACAACCAGAGGTGATCGTATCAGACTACGCCAAAAATCTAAACAACCAGATGATGAGGGAGTTATGTAGCAAGTTCTATATCAAGCATCTCAATTTTGTTATCTACCAGCCCAAGATGAATGGTGCTGTCAAAGCGGCCAACAAAAATATCAAGAAGATCATGCAGAAAATGTTCGCCAATCATAAAGGATGGCCTGACCTATTGCCTCTAACCCTGTTAGCATACAGGACGTCAATGCGTACTTCTACTGGGGCTACCCCCTACTCATTAGTCTATGGCATGGAAGTACACTTCCCATAGAAGTAGAAATGGAATCCCTGCGAATATTAGTAGACGCTTAGATGGAGGAAGACCAGTGGTTGCAAGAGCGGTACCACCAGTTGTCCCTGATAGATGAAAAGAGGGCTAAAACCATCTTCCATTGGCAGTTATATCAGCAAAGGATTGCTCGATCCTACAACAAGAAAGTCCGGCTCCGGCAATTCAAAGAAAATGGCTTGGTATTAAAGAAAGTTCTGTCCAACCAAGATGAAGCCAAAGGAAAGTTTGCCCCGAATTGGGAAGGCCCTTTCATTATCAAAGAAGTGTTGACCGGAGGAGCCATCAGATTACAAGAAATGGATGGGAACGAATTTTCCCAGCTCATCAATTTAGACACCGTGAAAAGGTACTATGTCTGAAATACTTGCAAGCCATCATTCCGGACCTGCGAATCAATCAAATCATTTTGGGTTTCCACAGAAGCCTGAACTACGAATGACCTGATCTCCCTCAACCCTGGAGTACATAGGTAGCCATTCCTGGTGCGGTCAAACTAAACAAAAAATTCAAACACCCATTAAACCCAAGTTCAAACCCAAGAGAAACACTTCTTAAACTATTCAGGCAAAGCCTGAACTACGAATGACGTGATCTCCCTCAACCAGGGAGTACGTAGGTAGCCATTCATGGTGCGGTCTGACCTTCAAGAAAAAACAAATACCAATAAAAAAACAATCCCAAGACACCGAAACCCTATAAAACCCAAATCTTATCAAGCCTTCCTGGTCAACAGGCTATTTTGAGGTACTCTCCAACATCTCAATGTCAATCCATCAAGGAAAAGCTCATAACACATCAAGACAGCAAGTCATGAAAGAAATGGTAATCACTCAGCAATCACAAGACATATCCAATAGGGAAGTGAATTGAAATATATTTCTCTAATATATAATACTATTTGATATATACACTGTGTCTTGTACATGACAAAAATGGTTGATCTAGTATGTGCAGGAAAATAAAAGCTAGTCTATGAACCTGTGGACAAACGGGATAATAGTGATAATATGGCATCCCTCTCAGAAGTTGGAGGAGCGGCTGTAAGCTCATGACCCTCGATCTCCATACGAGCAAGAATATCCATGGCCATCTACATAGTGATGTTGTGACCATCTAGGAAAGCACTCATATCTGCAACCAGGCTGTGTGTATATGATCTGAGTGTAGTGCTGTCAGTAAAATAAACATCCCTGGTGGCTATGGCCTCATCCCTCTCAATATAAGCAGAATCTCGAGCGACTAAGGCCTCCTTAATCTCCTCAAAAGCTGCATCTCGGGTAGATCGAGCCTCGTCTCTCTCAATAAATGTTGCATCCCGGGTAGCTCGAGCCTCGTCTCTATCAGCAAAAGTTGTGTTCCTGCTAGAAAGGGCTATCAATATCAGCGCCCTAGTCTGATCCCTCTCAAAAGTCATCCGAGCTAGTAAATCAACAAGAGCTGGATCTGTCCCAGTCAGAATGCTCGGAGGGTCACTAACTAAAGCTGCTATCAAACCAATAAACAAATCATCCTCTGTGGGAGAATCAGGATCCTCCATAGGCTCCTCCTCATCTGAATCCATACTTGGAGCTGACTGGATAACCGCAGGTGCTGTAATATCGGCCTCCAACCATGTCGAATACTCTGAAGAACGATCTGAATGGCTAGTAGAGAAGTCAGCCATCTCCCTATGAGTTCAACACTTGTAAGTCCTGATCAGGTCAGCTGACGACAAAGATGAAGCAGATATCCACTGATCCGTAGCCCCCTCAAAATGGTGGATGCTCTAAAACTGATCAAACTGGCCCATAACTGTCAGGGGATGATATGTGGTCACCCTTCTCAGACCCGTCAGGGGTAGAAAGTCCATGCCAACTGCATGGGTGATGAAGCTGTAAGGAGAGTTAAGCTCTGAGCATGGCAAGATCGAAAAGGGATGCTCAATCGCCGATAGAAAGACCAACCATGACACCGCATCTGAACACTCCGCTGGTCGAAAAGAGTATGACATGGCTATCTCATGCATAAAGTAGTACCCATGATGTCTGAATGTGCCAATAGTACTCAAATATGTCATAAACCACATATACAGCAGAACGACGCTACCCTTGAAAAACCCCTCTAGATGGGTACTGCAAAATGTAGCCGACCTCAAAGTCTCGGCTAATAGCATCGGCAAGATAGTACAACCCTGTCTGAGGGCACGAACCACTACCAACAAGCTAGTATCCAAGTGGTCCATATATAGTGGCATGTATAAATAAGCCGTGACGCACATCGGCAGAACGCCTACACGTGAAAACTGCCACTCATCTACAAGGATGATGAAGTCTCCTTAATATCTCTCGTAGCTATCTAGTTGGCCAAAGCGATCAAACAAAAAGTCCATGGACACTACATGTCCTGCAACAATCTCCTCAGCGACTACTCTGCGTCTTAGACCAGTCATAGTCATAAATGGACGTCTCATGTAATGACCCAAATTTTTTTCTTTCCCACTCCCAAGTCCCACATCTACTAAATTGAAAACTTTACCCTTTCCTTAGTCTATAAATAGAAGGGTTTGACCTTTTGTTATATTCACCAACAATAAGGCCTTCAATTTTGAGAAAGGCTTTGTTGTGTGAAAGTTTTTATTAAAACCTCCTTGGTTAAATTTTGGTTTCGAGTGCGTAGGCAGTCTGTGGAACTCGTATTTTTGGGTATGTTTCTTACGTAATTTTATGTATTGTTATTATTTTAAATATTGTATTTAGTTTGTTAGTTAAAGTTGATATTTTAGTATATTTTGTTAGTAATAAGGATTTTGTATTGTTATTATTTTTGTAGTTTTAATTATTGCTTTGTATTTAGATTATTATTTTGACTTATTTGTAATATTTGTTTGAAAAAGGATTAAATATTGAAAGAATATTTTTGCAAATATACTTATAGTTATAATAATAATAAGAGAGCTGTTAAATAATAGAATTATATCCTTATGCCATTTATTTGTTTTAAATTTATATTTAGGAATTGTTCGACTATTAAATTTGTGTTTAGCGATATCGAGGTAAGTGACTTTCCAAGCTATTTAGTATTTTGAAATTTTCGTTTATAATTATGTATGCTTTAGTAATTATTCGGATGCCTAAATGTAATGTTTTAAAAATTGATATACTTAATTTAAGGCTTCCATTTGAATAAAAATGTTTCTATATTTTGTTTAAAAACCCGGATCAAGTATCAAAAAAGAAATTTTGATTTAGATAATGATATTATGTGATTTGGAACTATAAAATAAGTATAATTTTGAATATCAAAAATATTAAGAAATTATTTTTTGGAAACCTCAGTCTGACTATGTATAGAAATGTTAGTGTTTACGCTAGTTCCGAAACGATTTAGGACCTACTAAGGCGCACACCTTTAGATACCCTTCGGGGGGCGCTCTTCGGGGGGCGTGCATGATATAAGATACCTTAGTAGGGGGCGTATCATTAAAATTATCGAACCATTGGGCTATGTTACAGGGTTGCTGTAACCTTAGTCATCGGGGCTGTGGATTAAAAGATACATTGAATATATTGAACAAATCGAAATCATTTATTGGAACATATTGAAATCGTTTTTGAATTATGTGTTGTGATTATTGATTTTGGTTTTGAAAGTATATATTGACTATTATTATCGAACAAGAAAAGATTATTTTCGAAAATTATGTTTATTACTGTTATTGAATTCAAAAAGTTATTTTTTTTTAAAATATTTTGTAAATTGTACTTGATCCACCTAAATAGTAAAGATTGTCATTTGTTGGGCTTTATCGCTCACTCTTACATAATTTTTACAGGATACTTGTTAAGAGCCGAGCATTATGGCCCTTTTGTGGATGATCGGAAGATATTTTTGTTTAAGAAGTTTAGGAATATTTTAGAATTATGATAAGACTTTTTTTAATGGAGCTGTGTCTCCAAAGTTATGTTTTCAATATTTAGTTATTGAATCTTAGTGTAAACTTGTTAATGAAAGACTGGTTTTAAGTTAGTTTCATTATTGTCTTTTCGTTTGGGCTGCGTTATTGATATTATTGCTTTGCAGGTCTTTGGGCTTGCATAGTGTGGCACTCCGGACATGTAGTCGGTTCGGGGTGTTACAGAGATGGTATCAAAGTAATGGCCCCTCAAAGTGTGTTAGGTTAAAAAACGTACACATTTTTTGAGGAGTGATTTTGGGAATTTGTTAGTTCCCAAAAGCACGTTAGTTATCTAGAAGGGGGGTTGAATAGATATTTTAAAATTTCTCTATTTAAAATACTTAGTCAGTATTGGTGATACTGACTGCAGTGAAATATATGTTTTGTTCCCCTTCAAGATAATGCAGTTAAGGCGAGATAAACAGCTAAAGCAGTTATAATAGATATAGCAGTTATAGCAGTTAATGAGAGACAATGAGACACAGGGTTTTAAGTGATTCAGAGCCAACGCAACTCCTAATCCACTCTTCTATTCCACGAGTAGGAAATCCACTAAGGATGTCTTCTTAAAAATGGATCACTTAGATCCCTTCAAGGCCAGCAGCCCTGGAACTTCACTTAGTTCACTTTTGAACTCTTCAAGTCCTTTGACTTGGATCTGCTCTTAGTTCACTTCTGAACTCTTCAAGTCCTTTAACTTGGATCTTCACTTATTTCACTTCTGAACTTCTTCAAGTCCTCTGACTTGGTACCTCACTTGGAAAGGCAGTTCTAAGTTTGAGGTGTGCTACTCAGTTGCAGTTCAGCTTCTGTCTTTCAAAGGACTGAGTAGCGAAGCAAGCTTTCTTCAGTATCGTAGTGTTGCTCGTTGAGTGTTCTTGAGCTTTTTTCAATGTATTCTTTCTTTATACGTCTTGCTTACTTAGTTTGAATCCTTGTCTAATTTCCTTATAAAAGAGCCATTCAAAAATAGCCGTTTTGAATGCTCCCGTTGCTTCATTTAATGCTCCAGACATTTTTTGTGCAGTGATGTTGACGTCCAGCTTTTCTGCTGCTCTGCCGCCTGGCTCACTGACAAAGTAGACTGTATCTTTCACCTAACACCTGAAATGGTGTTTTCTGCAGGCTACTTTAGTCCTATCCTTAGCTTCTATGATACACTTCTTCGATTTGGACTAAGGATGAATATGGAAGTATTGGGACTATCACTTTGTCAATGGCTATAAGCCTTTCTTCATTTGTTGCTCTTCCTCCCTTCATTAGATCTTTAATCTTTGATGTTGACTGGAGGAACAGTACGATTATGGTCATTGTGACACAATCGTTGTGTGTTGGCTTTGCACAGCCTGATTCAGACTTCTTTGTAGAGCACACTACACTTTCTCTTAAGCTCTGGTAGACTACGATTCCTTGCTTGCTTGTCTTGCAGACTTCACACTTCTGATAGCACTCTGCGATTCCTAACTTGGCTCGGCAGATGCTTTTCAACTTTTATGACTCTCAGTGTGGCTTCTGAGGCAAACTTCGATTCTTTGATGCTTTCACTTGAGCTCGACGATTCTTGCCTTGGCCTCTATAGACTTGATTCTTTGGCAGACATCTAGTTTGTATATCTTCACTCAAGCTCCACGTTTTCTGCCTTAACTTCTGTAGGCTTGAATCTCTTGGCAGACTATAATTTCGATATCTTTGCTTAAGCTCCACGATTTTGCCCTATCTTTCGAATGCTGTCTTTGACAGACTACGATTCTGTCAAGACTTTAACTTTTACAGCTCAAAGAGATCAACCTAACAAGTTTGATCTTTTCTAAAATATATTCATTTACATAAATGAAAACCATTAAGGCTCAAATCAACCTAACATATTTGATCTATCATCTAAGTCCTTGTACAATGATTCTCTTAAGGACTGTACACTTAAGCATTTATATTTACTTTCAATATCAAATCTGAATATGCAATTCCCAATAATCTCCCCCTATTTGATGTTGACATAATCAAGGAGATTTATATCATAGCATTATTTTCTAAATGCATAATGTTAGAAAGTAAATATGGCTTAGTGTTTCAGTGAGCAACTAAAATTTCTAGAGAATAAGCATGAATTTATTGATGTTTGAAGAGATATTACATTCAATCATAAAAACATCAATACAAAATTAAGTTTAGGCTTATCTCTATTTTCTTTGTCTCTTGCTCCTCGAAGACTCAGCAGCTCTCATCCTTCTGGTTTGCTCATCTCTCCATTCAATGTCTTCTAGCTCATTTCTGGACTGTGCAGAAGTCATGCCTTGTGAGCCAGATGCTTGACCTTGATGTCTTTGAAGAGGTATTCCCACTGGAGGCTGCTGAAGATACTGATCAGGTCGTGGAGTTTGAACATTTAGACTCATGGAGTTGCCACCCGATGATTGACCAGTACGAGTTTGCCTTTGCCTTTCCTGCTGCAAAGGTGGTGGTTAAATGTGTGTTTGCCTCGGTCTTCCACCTCTGCCTTTATCTCCTTGCCCAATCTTCTCCCCCTTTATGTCATCATCAAGGGTTCGAATATCGTCTGAGATCCGTCTGATTCCGTCTACCAGGGCATGCATTTGAGTTCTTTGGTGAGAAATGTCACTGGTTTGTTCAGTAACCAAAGCCTCAGTGACCCTTCTTTGTTGCTAAAGCATTTTCACGGCATCGTTGTTCTGGGAGATTTGAGTAGCACTGCATTCTTAGAATTGGTTCAAAGCAATACGCAGTGCTGAAATCTGTTCTGCCATCAGCTCATTTTGAGTTTGCTGATTCTTTTGCATTAGCAGCAAGGCTTCTTTCTGCTTCTTGGCCTCGGCAAAATGAATAGCATCTCTTGCCTTGATGCTTTCAGCCATTTCTCTGAAGATCGCCCTTAATAATTTAGTCAGTTCCGTTCCCAAATTTTTTGGCAGAGTCTTGACCGAGTCGAGAATGTTGTCGAATCTATGGTGAAGAGCAAGAGAATGTTCTTCAAGGACCTTTTCAGATTCTGACCCTATTTGACTCAGTGTGGCAGTTAGCTCCTCCTTTGTTGGCATGAGAGCCAATTGATCTAGAATTTGTTGTGTTTCTGGAGGAGGAGGAGTAGCTGTAGTGTGTTCATCTCTCCTTGAAAAACTTTCGAGAGCAAGAGTTATGTCAAAGTATTCATTATTGGAGGATGATGGAATGTCTGAGTTTGCTGGATAGGCGTAGTGTTTGGCTCAGATGTATATGTTTGTGTCTCTTTGAGCTGTTCTGGACACTCTGCGATTTCTTCTTCGGATTGATCAGCATGCCCGAATCGTAGTGTGTTTTCTAAGGTTGGTGTTTCACTGATTGAGTTTGCAAGCTTTTCCTTGACAACTCGTGTGATGTGCTTAATCATTATTGGATGGTTAACGGGTCGCTCGATGAAGATGAGTTGGTTATATGGTTCATCAGTCACAGAGTTTTGGGACTCTGTGACTGGAAACTGATTAAGCATTACTTCATTCAGATTCTCTGGTAGCTCCCCCTCAATTTCTGCATTTTCTGGCTCCCCCTCAGCTGTAGCATTCTCTTGATTCTGAGCTTCCTGAGTTTCTTCTTCCTGTGACTCAATAATCTGTTTATCCTTCTCATCAGCTCTTTTTCTGTCCACTTCCCTTAATGCTTCCTCATTGATAAGAATGTATTTCTTGACCAATGTCCTCTTTCTCTTGGGCTTGACTGCATCTTCAGAACCTTCTTCAGCTTTAGCCCTGTTTGTCTGTTCGGGCTGAGAGACTATTACAGCGCCTTCTTCCATACTAGCAGCCTGCCTGGACTCTACGATTGGTGAAGACTCCTCAATCGTAGTAAGTGTAAGCTTCCTTGGTCTGTGACTGCGTTTCTTCTTCTTTTGAGCCTCAACACTTCTTTCAGTCATGTCCTCACTTGTTTCCCTCTTCTTCTTCTCCTTCTCTTTTAGAGTCTCCTCTGATGCTTGAGCTACCTCAGGAATAATAGCTCTTTCAGTCATTAAGCCACTAAACTCCATTTCAGCATCAGGGCATGCTTGAAGTGCATCAGTGGTTG
The DNA here is from genome assembly GCA_020205555.1 of Panax stipuleanatus. Lineage (NCBI taxonomy): Eukaryota > Viridiplantae > Streptophyta > Magnoliopsida > Apiales > Araliaceae > Panax > Panax stipuleanatus. The sequence continues at coordinate 40,961,160 of CM035119.1, forward strand.
GGTCTTGGGGTTCCTCAGCCATTGATACATCTTCATTCATCTTCTTCTTTCCTTTCCTCCTTCTGATCAAGGCTTCAGCATTTTCTTTAGTTACTCCTTCTTCTTCTACCTCTCAAGCTTCCTCCCTTACAGAAAATAGAATTTCAGATTTTATGTTTATATTTTCTGTCGGGTTTTTCTTCCAGTTTTGAAATAATTGCTGGGTTATTCAAAGGAGAAATTATCCCCCTTTCCAAGCTCCTGCACAACCTTCTAACCCTCCATTTCAGTAAGCGGGAGAAGTCAGCCGTCGAAGAACGTTTACCCCATTGGGAGATAAAAAATGTGTTGAAATTGCTGACAGCATAAAAGAAGATTGTCCAGCTCCTTCCACCCGCCAGTTCGAACGGACGAAATTTCGACCCAAGTAAAAAGTGTGCATACCATTCCGGAGCACCGGGCCACGATACACAAGACTGTTGGTCTCTCAAGCACAAAATCCAAGACTTGATAGATAACGAAGAAATTGTGGTGACAAAGGAAGAGTAACCACATGTGCAAGATAATCCCCTCCCTCAACACAATGAGGAGAGTGTCAATATGATTAGCACTAAGAGTGGAGAAGGATCCAAATACCTCCGGTATGTTGGAGAGTCAACTCAATCAAGTACCAATAGCCTAGACAGTTGGGAGTTCTCAGAAAGGCAGTTCCTGATGGAATAGGAAATCAAGTCCAATAAGGAACAGATTGGACAGTTGGCAGAGTTGGTCGTGTATTAACATCAGATAACTAGACATCTGATAAATCAGACCAACCAGCATGAAGCAAGTCCTCCTACCCCTGAGATTATCCCCATTGCTATGGGGGATCATTAACGATTTCATGAACGCGAACTCTGGGCCGACAAGGTGGCCAAGGAGGAGAAGTTCCAAGCTGATAGGGAATTCGCCTTCCAAAGGAATTTCACTAATTTGAATCAGCCTGTGAAAGAAATCCTCCAAATGCTGATCAATGAGGGCATGGTTGCAGATTTGTTACCCCCGAAGAACCCTCAATCCAGAAAGTTTAAACCTAACCGGATCTGTCAGTATCATTCCAACGCACCCGGCCATGACACCGAGGAGTGTTGGGGACTTCGTCACCTGATTCAAAATATAATTGAAAGGGGGGAGCTGATAAAGACAAATCAAGATTATGGCTATCCCAATGAGGAAGCACTCTTTATTCCTATAGCATGGAATCAGGAAGTAATAGCTGAAATTCTCTGTGAGAAGGATATAGCCACCACACCCCTGATACTACAGGGGAAAGGAGTCCAAGAAGTACAGAATCTCGTAAAGGTGGTTGCGCCGAGCCTCTAATATTGCCCTTCAATCCACAATATCCTGTTGTCAGCCTGAAAAGAGTCCCATGAAACTATGGGAAGGATGAAGGTTCAACCTCAAACAACATTGCCAGCTTATCTAAGGAAAATCTATTGTACCTGCCTCAGCGGGTGATCAATTTAGTTATTAAAGATAAAGGGAAAGTGGTTGAAGAGAAGATTTAAGAATTCCTCATCAAAATGGGGCATAATGAGATCAAGGTGGTGCAAAGCTTGAAAGAGGCACCTAAACAGATATCCATCCTGGACCTGGTCTTATCCTCGGTGGATCATCGTAACATTCTAGTGAAAGTACTAGAGGAAGCTCATCTGCCAAAGACGGTAGATACAGATAAATTTTGTCGTGTGATAGAGCACATCTTCAACAATAATGTGATGCAAGCTATTCTTCCAGGTCAAACCATCGGAACCCACACAAGCATCCAAGAGTTCATACTTCCACGATTCTGCTGCCAAACCTCACTGATGCAGGGTTTATGAAGCCAATGAGGAAGATTCCTGTTGCTGTGTCAGCCATGCTATTTCCTCCAGTCAAACCAATTAGTGAGAGAAAAGCCCCAAAGCTTGAGGGGGAAAGAAAAAAGGGAAAAGAAAAGTTCCTGCATGAAGGACGATACCCATTTGCTAACATGTATTGGCTGATGCACTGCGAGGGTATGAACGATGATATCCCATACAGTGACGAAGAAGATCATATCCGAATACCTCGCATCAAAAGGGATAAAGGTAACAGCTCAAAGAAGAACCCTGGCCCTGATAGAAAGGATGTCTCAGTCATCATCAGAGAAGAGACAGACAACCACAACTCCTTTATCCTCCCTATTCATGAGGACTTGACATTGGACAATTGGAGCAGCGTCCCTTGCCTCATTAAAAAAGGGTAAAAATGCAGAAAGTCCATCTGCCCTAGAGCATGGTTTCATTTACTTCTTATTTTGCTTTTGTCATGCTTTGCTAAATGCTTTGTAAGTTTAAACAGTCTAATATATTAAAGTAAAAGCATTTTGTTTTTAGGACTCCAGAAGTAGATTTATTTGTCCCTGCTGATGAGATGCCAAATTTTCACAGTGACTACAACTTTGATGTAGAACTGGACTTTGACTTGATGAAGATTGATCAAGAGATAGATGACTATGAGGTGTCCGAGGAGATCAAATAATGGGTCGAAGACAAACCCAAACCCAACCTCGATCAAACCACCACTGTCAATATCGGAACCTCAAAAAACCTTAAAGAAATCCAGATAGGCCTAGACCTCACCCAAGACCAAAAAGCCAACCTAATTAAACTCCAACAGTTCCAGGATGTGTTTGCATGGTCACATGAAGACTTGATTGGCCTATCCACTGATATTATCATTCATCGACTATCCATTAAAGATGGATTCATGCCAGTTAAGCAAAAGCTCAGGCGATTGAAACCTGAATGGAGTCTGAAAGTTAAAGAAGAGGTTATCAAGTAATTCAAAGCTGGTATCAACATACCCGAAGTGGCTGTCAAACACAGTTCTTGTGCCTAAGCCCGGAGGGAAGGTACGGGTATATGTTGATTACCAGGATTTGAACAAAGCTTGTCTCAAGGACAACTTCCCAGTACCTTTCATCCACATCTTGATAGACAATACAACACAGTATGGCATGTATTCTTTTATGGATTCCCTTGTTGGATACCATCAAATCATGGTCGCTGAAGAGGACAGGGAGAAGACAGCTTTCATCACTCCCTGAGGAACCTTCTGTTATAGACGATTGTCTTTCGGCCTTATCAATGCCGGTGCTACATATCAGCGAGCCATGATGGCTCTTTTTTATGACATAATGCACCAGGAGATAGAGGTCTACGTGGATGACATCATCGTCAAATTCTAGAAGGAAGATGACCACATCAGCCATCTCAAAAAGCTTTTCAATAGGTTGCTCAAGTACAACCTAAAGCTGAACCCAGCCAAATGTGCTTTTGGTGTCAAATCAGGCAAGTTGTTGGGATTTCTAGTAAGCAACAGAGGCATTGAGCTGGATCCCGCCAAGATTAAAGTCATCACCGAGATGCCCGTGCCCCGAACAGAAAAGGAAATACGGGGATTCCTAGGAAGAATCAATTTCATAAGCAGGTTCATATCTCAGCTCACAGCAACGTGTGAACCCATCTTCAAGCTACTAAGGAAGAATTCCTCCACAAAATGGAATGAAGAGTGTCAAAAGGCCTTCCTTACCATCAAGAGGTAGTTGACCGAAGCACCTGTCTTGGTATCCCCAAGGGATGATGTTCCCTTGTTTATGTACCTATCCGTCAATGCCAATGCAATAGCCTGTATGCTGGGATAGAAAGATGATAGAAGCAAGGAAAGAGCTATCTATTAGCTCAGTAAAAGATTCAGCATCGGCGAGCAGAGGTACACCCAGATTGAAAGGACCTGTTGTGCATTAGCATGGGCAGCCACAAGATTACAACATTATCTGCAAGGACACACGACCTACCTCATATCCCGCATGGATCCTCTGAAGTACATATTCAGTAAACCCATGTTGAATTATCGGTTATCCAAATGGCAGTTGATTCTACAACAGTTAGACATTGTCAACGTGATATAGAAGTCTATCAAAGGTCAGGGAATTGCAGATCAACTGGCCGAAGCACCGTCAGGGGATTTCGAACCCTTGGAAACATATTTCCCGGATGATGGGATCATGACAATTCAACAAATCCCTCAAAAGAATACAGTCCAGCCTTGGAAAATGTATTCCAATGGAGCTGTGAACATGGACGGTGCCGGAGTTGGGGCAGTCCTTGTCTCTTGTACAGGAGAACAGTATCCTATGGCTACCAAGCTTAGTTTGACAACACCAACAACACGGGTGAGTATGAAGGCTGCATAATGGGGTTGAAACTAGCCCAATCTATGGGTATCAGACGGTTACTAGTCTTTGGGGATTCTGAGTTGGTCATTAGATAAACCACCGGGGAGTATCACACCAAAGAATTACATCTGCTGCCCTATCACCGACAAGTGGTCAAGATATCAATGGAGTTTGAAGAGATAAACTTCATCCACATCCCTCCAGGTAGGAATGACTTTGCCGATGCATTGGCAACGTTGGCTTCCTTGATCCACGTATCTGATAAGAGGAGAATTCCCGACATCAAATTCACAAACCAAAAGGCCCCGACATATGGGAATTACATTGGAGAAGTATCAAATAAAATACCTCCTATCAAACAGCCTTAGTATCAAGATATAAAAGAATATCTCCGAGATGGATCTACACCCGCTGAAGCAAGCCGAGCCGGAAGAAAGAAGATTCATAAAATGGCTACGAAGTTCTATCTGAGCGAAGATGCACTCTATAAAAGGGATGCTGGAATGGGCCTTTTAAGATGCCTCGATAAAGATCAAGCTCAGAGACTGATGGATGAAGTACACGGCGGAGTTTGTAGTCCACACATGAGCGGTCATTTGCTGGCCAAGAAGATATTAAGAACCGGGCATTATTGGATCTCTCTCAAAGTTGACTGTGATGATCACGTCGGGAGATGCTACCAATGCCAAGTCCGTGGAAATGCCATACACACTTCTCCAAATGAGCTGAACAATATGAGTTTACCATGGCCTTTTTTCATGTGGGGAATGGATGTGATTGGGCCCATAGAACCCAAAGCCAACAATGATCATCGATTCATCTTCACCATGATAGATTACTTCACCAAGTGGGTTGAAGCTGCCTCTTTTCCCAAAGTCACCAAAGAGGTAATCAGTGGTTTCATCAGAAATAATATCGTCTGTCGATATGGACAACCAGAGGTGATCGTATCAGACTACGCCAAAAATCTAAACAACCAGATGATGAGGGAGTTATGTAGCAAGTTCTATATCAAGCATCTCAATTTCGTTATCTACCGGCCCAAGATGAATGGTGCTGTCAAAGCGGCCAACAAAAATATCAAGAAGATCATGCAGAAAATGTTCGCCAATCATAAAGGATGGCCTGACCTATTGCCTCTAACCCTGTTAGCATACAGGACGTCAATGCGTACTTCTACTGGGGCTACCCCCTACTCATTAGTCTATGGCATGGAAGTATACTTTCCATAGAAGTAGAAATGGAATCCATGCGAATATTAGTAGACGCTTAGATGGAGGAAGACCAGTGGTTGCAAGAGCGGTACCACCAGTTGTCCCTGATACATGAAAAGAGGGCTACAACCATCTTCCATGGGCAGTTATATCAGCAAAGGATTGCTCGATCCTACAACAAGAAAGTTCAGCTCCGATAATTTAAAGAAAATGACTTGGTATTAAAGAAAGTTCTGGCCAACCAAGATGAAGCCAAAGGAAAGTTTGCCCCGAATTGGGAAGGCCCTTTCATTGTCAAAGAAGTGTTGACCGGAGGAGCCATCAGATTACAAGAAATGGATGGGAACGAATTTTCCCATCTCATCAATTCAGACACCGTGAAAAGGTACTATGTCTGAAATACCTGCAAGCCATCATCCCGGACCTGCGAATCAATCAAATCATTTTGGGTTTCCACAGAAGCCTGAACTACGAATGACCTGATCTCCCTCAACCCTGGAGTACATAGGTAGCCATTCTTGGTGCAGTTAAACTAAACAAAAAATTCAAACACCCATTAAACCCAAGTTCAAACCCAAGAAAAACACTTCTTAAACTATTCAGGCAAACCCTGAACTACGAATGACGTGATCTCCCTCAACCCGGGAGTACGTAAGCAGCCATTCATGGTGCGGTCTGACCTTCAAGAAAAAACAAATACCAATAAAAAAACAATCCCAAGACACCGAAACCCTATAAAACCCAAATCTTATCAAGCCTTCCTGGTCAACAGGCCCTTCTGAGGTACTCTCCAACATCTCAATGTCAATCCATCAAGGAAAAGCTCATAATACATCAAGACAGCAAATCATGAAAGAAGTGGTAATCACTCATCAATGACAAGACATATCCAATAGGGAAGTGAATTAAAATATATTTCTCTGATATATAATACTGTTTTATATATACACTGTGTCTTGTACATGACAAAAATGGTTGATCTAGTATGTGTAGGAAAATAAAAGCTAGTCTATGAACCTGTGGACAAACGGGATAACAGTGATAATATGGCATCCCTCTCAGAAGATGGAGGAGCGGCTGTAAGCTCATGACCCTCGGTCTCCATACGAGAAAGAATATCCACGGCCATCTACATAATGATGTTGTGACCATCTATGAAAGCACTCATATCTGCAACCAGGCTATGAGTATATGATTTGAGTGCAGTGCTGTCAGCAAAAAAAACATCCCTGGTGGCTATGGCCTCATCCCTCTAAATATAAGCAAAATCTCGAGCGACTAAGGCCTCCTTAATCTCCTCAAAAGCTGCATCTCGGGTAGATCGAGCCTCGTCTCTCTCAATAAATGCTGCATCCCGGGTAGCTCGAGCCTCGTCTCTATCAGCAAAAGTTGTGTCCCTGCTAGAAAGGGCTATCAACATCAGCGCCCTAGTCTGATCCCTCTCGAAAGTCATCCGAGCTAGTAAATCAACAAGAGCTGGATCTGTCCCAGTCAGAATGCTCGGAGGATCACTAACTAAAGCTGATATCAAACCAGTAAGCAAATCATCCTCTGTGGGAGAATCAAGATCCTCCATAGGCTCCTCCTCATCTGAATCCATACTCGGAGCTGACTGGATAACCGCAGGTGCTGTAATATCAGCCTCCAATCATGTCGAATACTCTGAAGAACGATCCGAATGGCTAGTAGAGAATTCAGCCATCTCCCTATGAGTTCAACACTTATAAGTCCTGATTAGGTCAGCTGACGACAAAGATGAAGCTGATATCCACTGATTCGTAGCCCCCTCAAAATGGTGGATGCTCTAAAACTGATCAAACTGGCCCATAACTGTCAGGGGATGATATGTGGTCACCCTTCTCAGACCCGCCAGGGGTAGATAGTCCATGCCAACTGCATGAGTGATGAAGCTGTAAGGAGAGCTAAGCCCTGAGCATGGCAAAATCGAAGAGGGATACTCAATCTCCAATAGAAAGACCAACCATGACGCCGCATCTAAACACTCCGCCGGTCGAAAAGAGTAGGACATAGCTATCTCATGCGTAAAGTAGTACCCATGATGTCTGAATGTGCCAATTGGACTCAAATATGTCATAAACCACACATACAGCAGAACGGCGCTACCCCTGAAAAACCCCTCTAGATGGGTACTGCAAAATGTAGCCGACCTCAAAGTCTCGGCTAATATCATCGGTAAGATAGTACAACCCAGTCTGAGGGCACGAACCACTACCATCAAGCTAGTATCAAAGTGGTCCATATACAGTGGCATGTATAAACAAGCTGTGACGCACATCAGCAGAACGCCTACACGTGAAAACTGCAACTCATCTACAAGGATGATGAAGTCTCCTTAATATCTCTCGTAGCTATCTAGCTGGCCAAAGAGATCAAACAAAAAGTCCATGGACACTACATGTCCTGCAACAATCCCCTCAGCGACAACTCTGCGTCTCAGACCAGTCATGGTCATAACTGGACGTCTCATGTAATGACCCAAATTTTTTTCTTTCCCACTCCTAAGTCCCACATCTACTAAATTGAAAACCTTACCCTTTCCTTAGTCTATAAATAGAAGGGTTTGACCTTTTGTTTCATTCACCAACAATAAGGCCTCCAATTTTGAGAAAGGCTTTGTTGTGTGAAAGTTTTTATTAAAACCTCCTTGGTTAAATTTTGGTTTCGGGTACGTGGGCAGTCTGTGGAACTCGTATTTTTGGGTATGTTTCTTACGTAATTTTATGTATTGTTATTATTTTAAATATTGTATTTAGTTTGTTAGTTAAAGTTGATATTTTAGTATATTTTGTTAGTAATAAGGATTTTGTACTGTTGTTATTTTTGTAGTTTTAATTATTGCTTTGTATTTAGATTATTATTTTGACATATTTGTAATATTTGTTTGAAAAAGGATTAAATATTGAAAGAATATTTTTGCAAATATACTTATAGTTATAATAATAATAAGAGAGCTGTTAAATAATAGAATTATATCCTTATGCCATTTATTTGTTTTAAATTTATATTTAGGAATTGTTCGACTATTAAATTTGTGTTTAGCGATATCGAGGTAAGTGACTTTCCAAGATATTTAGTATTTTGAAATTTTCGTTTATAATTATGTATGCTTTAGTAATTATTCGGATGCCTAAATGTAATGTATCAAAAATTGTTATACTTAATTTAAGGCTTCCATTTGAATAAAAATGTTACTATATTTTGTTTAAAAACACGGATCAAGTATCAAAATAGAAATTTTGATTTAGATAATGATATTATGCGATTTGGAACTATGAAATAAGTATAATTTTGAATATCAAAAATATTAAGAAATTATTTTTTGGAAACCTCAGTCTGACTATGTATAGAAATGTTAGTGTTTACGCTAGTTCCGAAACGATTTAGGACCTACTAAGGCGCACACCTTTAGATACCCTTCGGGGGGCGTGCATGATATAAGATACCTTAGTAGGGGGCGTATCATTGAAATTATCGAACCATTGGGCTGTGTTACAGGGCTGCTGTAACCTTAGTCATCGGGGCTGTGGATTAAAAGATACATTGAATATATTGAACAAATCGAAATCGTTTATTGGAACATATTGAAATCATTTTTGAATTATGTATTGTGATTATTGATTTTGGTTTTGAAAGTATATATTGACTATTGTTATCGAATAAGAAAAGATTATTTTCAAAAATTATGTTTATTACTGTTATTGAATTCAAAAAGTTATTTTTTTTTAAATGTTTTGTAAATTGTACTTGATCCACCTAAATAGTAAAGATTGTCATTTGTTGGGCTTTATCGCTCACTATTACATAATTTTTACAGGATACTTGTTAAGAGCCGAGCATTATGGCCCTTTTGTGGATGATCGGAAGATATTTTTGTTTAAGAAGTTTAGGAATATTTTAGAATTATGATAAGACTTTTTTTAATGGAGCTGTGTCTCCAAAGTTATGTTTTCAGTATTTAGTTATTGAATCTTAGTGTAAATTTGTTAATGAAAGACTGGTTTTAAGTTAGTTTCATTATTGTCTTTTCGTTTGGGCTGCGTTATTGATATTATTGCTTTGCAGGTCTTTGGGCTTGCATAGTGTGGCACTCCGGACATGTAGTCGGTTCGGGGTGTTACAGAGATGGTATCAAACTCCTTTAATTAAAATAGGCTTCCCAATCATATTGGGATTAATTAATTAATTAATTAATTTGCCTCCTAATTTTATTAGGAATATGTGAGAGTACTAATATTAAATTAATTCCTAAACTCCTTTAAAAATTAAAATAATAATAATTGTAATAATAGTAATAATACTCCTCTTATTAATTTATATTTAATATTTCTAAAATATTAAATAATAAATATTAAGCTATTTAATTTATTCTATCACCATAGATTAAATTAATTACACTTAATGCATTATTACGATTATGTCATTACCTTCTTAAATAATTATTCTTCCTTTTATGGTGTGACCCTTTAAGTTCTCCATATTAAACCGGTTGTGAATAAATCAATTAGAACAATTCTAATCTTATTTAAATAAATAAATTAAACTAATAATCTATTTAAATAAATAATATTTATTCTACAATAAGGATAAGCCTCCCTAGCGATCAACGCCTTTCCAAATAATATAAATTTCAACATTAATCATAAAAGAACTTGTGAGTAAATAGTTACCGTACAATTCAATCCTTCCACCATACAATGTCCCAATTAAATATAAGACATGGATTTACTGTCAAGTCTTATTTTATTTAATTATATGTATTTCGATTAGAAAATGCACAACTCCATTTAATGCAAATTAGAAACTCCTTTCTAATTTCATTCCACCTTGGCCAATGATTCTTGGGTTGTCATTTACCGAATCATATAGGACATATCTCCTCTTTTACTAGAGGTGGTAGATTCTTTATTGATCATTCATTATCTCCATATGTAACTCATTATACCCAAGCATACCCTTTTATATAACCTAAAGGGCTTTAAGAAATAAGTCAAAGTATAATTTATTACATACAAGATGCTATGATGATCTCAAGTCCAAGGATCACTTGTACTACTATCACATTAGGAATTCCTATTGACAGGCAAGTAAAACTCCATTAGGTATTCCATAGCGAGTCACGTTCAGTGAAATTATTCTCCAATAAGTACCTACATACTTGCTTTAGTGTCTCCACACAAATGATCATGAGATCAACCATCCTCATCCAATGAGCAAGCATCATATGTACTAATCTATCCGGATTTACTAATCCCCTTTTTAGTAATCCCATGATTAGGAACTATTTTAGTTTTTAAGCTTTCTAAGAATTTAGATCTCATTAGCATGATCAACATCATGATTCTAAAAGCATTGCTTAAAACTATGGGTTATTTACATAATTATAAAAACAGCACCATGTAGATAATTAAATGCCTTAAATAAATGAATATTTTATTAATAAATAAATAAGATTGTTTACAAAGTATGTGCTTTATCATCATACATGATTGGCTTATATGCACACTACTATCAATCTCCCACTTGCACTAAAGCCAATCGCCATGGTATCTCATACCCTTCTTCTCTAAGTGACGATCAAACTGCTGTTATGTTAAAGCTTTAGTAAATGGATCTGCAATGTTATCTTGAGAGTCTATATGCTCTTCTTTCAATGATTTCTTTAATCAAAGTGCCGCAACACATGTTTAGATTCAAGATGAGACTTAGGAACTATTCCTAGTTCTGTAATGAACTTTTCATCCAAAACATCAACTTGCAGCTTCACTTACAGTTATATACTTTGTCTTTGTCACAAGACCAGCAACCTTTTGCTGTTTGGAACCTTTCCAATTCACTGCACCATCTTTCAAGGTAACGACTTACCCTAAAGTGGATTTGCTATCGTCTTGGTCAGTCTGAAAACTTTAGTCTGTTTAGCACTTTAGTTTAATTCAGACTCATCATGTGATATGATGACATCCTTAGTGTCAGTTAAGTACTTTAAGATGTTTATCACTGTCTCACAGTGATCTTCTCCAGAATATAGGATGCTTCTCCCAAGTCCTTCATGGAGAAGTGTTTAGATAACCAGATTTTAATCAATTGTAGCATAGGAATGTCATTCCCTATCAGAAATATATCATCAACATATAATATAAGGAATGAAACTGCGCTCCCACTAACCTTCTTGTACACACATGGTTCATCATCGTTTTTGATAAAATCAAACTCTTTGATTGTCTCATCAAAATGAATGTACCATCTACGAGAAGCATGCTTCAATCCATAAATGGATCGTTGCAGCTTACAGACTTAATTTGTTCCAACCTTTGAAACAAATCCCTCTGGCTGTGTCATATACACATCATCCTCAAGTTTCCCATTGAGGAAGGCCATTTTCACGTCCATCTATCAGATCTCATAGTCGTTATAAGCTTTTATTGCAAGAAAAATTTGAATGGACTTGAGCATAGCTACTGGTGAGAAGGTTTCATCATAGTCAATTCTTTGTCTTTGTTTGAAATCTTTTGCAACCATTCAGGCTTTATAGGTCTCTACCTTGCCGTTCGCTCCCGTCTTTCTTTTAAAGACCCAATGCCTTCAGGTGGTGATACCAAAGTCCATACTTTGTTTTCATACATGGAGTCCATTTCGGATTTTATGGCTTCAAGCCATTTCCCTGAGTCTTTATTACTCATAGCATATTTTTAATTCAATGGATCATCATCATTCATGATGTGTACCTCATCGTCATCCTCTATAACGAATCCATACCTCTCAGGTATCTTCGGTACTCTTCCAAATTTACGAATAGGGTGTTATACAATAGGTTCTTCTACTTGGTCAGGTACCTGACTTTGATTCATGGTAACTTGTGGTTCTTGAACTTCTTCAAGATATATCTTACTCCCACTGACCCCTTCATGGATAAACTCCTTTTTGAAGAAGGCAGCATGTTTCGCAACAAACACCTTTTGATCAGTTGGATGATAGAAATAATATCCTAAAGTTTCTTTAAGGTATCCCACAAATTTACACTTATCAAATTTAGTCTGTAGCTTATCATTTTCAAACTTTTTGACATAAGCTGGACAACCCCAAGTCTTAAAATGCTTAAGATTTAGTTTCCTCCCCTTCCACATCTCATATGGAGTCTTTGGGGCAGATTTGGTAGGTACCTTGTTAAGTAGGTATGCAGCCGTTTCCAGGGCATATCCCCAGTAGGAAATTGGAAGGTCGGTAAAACTCACTCATCATAGATCGAACCATGTCCAACAGTGTTCGATTTCTCCTTTCAGATACTCCATTTAACTGTGGTGTACCTGGAGGAGTCCATTGTGAGATTATACCATTTTCTTTGAGACAATTGAGAAACTCACCGCTAAGTATTCTCCACCTCGATCTGATCAAATTATCTTAATACTCTTGCCCATTTGTTTCTCTACTTCACTTCTGAACTCTTTGAATTTTTTAAATGATTCTGATTTGTATTTCATCAAATACACATATCCAAATCTTGAGTGATCATCAGTGAAAGTAATAAAATAAGAATACCCTCCCCGTGCACTTGTTGTCATAGGTCCACAAACGTCTGTGTGAATCAATGCCAACAACTCTGTAACTCTTTCTCCTTTTTCACTAAAAGGAGATTTAGTCATTTTACCCATGAGATAAGATTCACAAGTTGGATATGATTCATAATCGGATAGCTCTAGGAGCCCATCCTTATGCAACTTAGATAATCTTGTTTCATTGATATGACCGAATCTACAGTGCCACATATAGGTATAATTAATATCATCTCTTTTCCTTTTCTTCGTTTGTTCAATTTAAAATATATTTTCTTTCAAGTCAAGTATATAAAGTCCATTTCGCAAATTTCCAATACCATATAAAACATCGTCTTTATAAATAGAACAACTATTGTTCTTTATAATAACGTCAAATCCTTCCATATCCAATACAGAAATTGAAATAATATTTTTAATAATATTCGGAACATAATAACAATTATTAAGATAAATGGTCTTGCCCGAGGGCATTGCTAAACAATAAGTTCCTACAGCTAATGCAGCAACCTTTGCTCCATTCCCCACTCGTAGGATCACCTCATCATTGTTCAGCTTTCTACTTCTGACCAGTCCCTGTACAGTGTTACATATGTGAGAACCACAGCCGGTATCCAATACCCAAGTAGAATTATGACTTTCAGAAAAATTAATTTCAATCATAAACAAACCTTGATTGGAAGTCGAAGATTCTCCAAGCTTCTTCTCTGCTAGAAACTTTTTGCATTTCCTCTTCCAATGTCCCGGCTCATTGCAATAAAAGCACATTCCTTTAGCTGGTTCAGGTTTCTTTTGTTCCTTTTCTTTCCCATTTCCCTTAGCCTTCTTGGATTTCTTCTTTTCAGAAGATACCTTGGGCCTTTTCCTTTTATTGGAAGAATCCACCATTAAGACATGGTTCTTCTTGGATGGGAAGTGACCTTCTGCAGTTTTCAGCATGTTAAGCAGCTCAGGCAAGCTAACATCTAGCTTATTCATGTAAAAATTAACCACAAACTGCAAGAAGGTCTCAGGGAGTGACTGCAAGACCAAGTCTTGACTCAGTTCCCCATCCATGACGAACCCCAGCTGTCCAAGGTGTTCAATCAAATTAATCACCTTTAGGACATGAGTCTCGATGGCAGTATCCTCGGTCATCCGAGATCGGAAGAGCTCCTTAGATATCTCATATCTAGCAGTCCTACTCTGTTCACCTTACAACTCCTTGAGGTGAAGCAGCATAGCAAGAGCATCCATGTTTACGTGCTGACGCTGAAGCTCGTTATTCATGGATGCGAGCATGATGCATTGAGCCATAGATGGATCATCTTGCCACTTATTGAAAGTGGCAATCTCTTCCTCAGAGGCTGTTTCCTAAACAGATTCAAGGACAGTTGAATTTAGGACATAAGAAATCTTTTCAGCAGTGAGAACAATTCTCAGATTTCTTAGCCAGTCCTCATAATTCGGCCCGGTAAGCTTATTTGCATCAAGTATGCTTCGTAATGAGATTAGTGATTTAGACATTTTTAAAATTCTGCATGTGAAAGAAAATAACATTTTAGCAAACATTCATTTTATTAACTTTGCATACCAAAATAAATTTAGGTCTTTATTTTAAATTGGTATCTCCCACTATTTTTATCAAACTATATTACCCTCACTTATATAGTTCGATAACATCTAATTAAAGATTTGCTAGTGAGAATAAGGATCCCATTTCAAATGTATATAACCTTGTGGATAGCACAATAAGCGATATACAAATAAATAGGTAGACAACTCTTCTCAATTACATCACCATGTAACTCCTTTTATTTTGCCTCTTAAATCATAATGGTCAAGTGTGTGTACATCCGAACTAAAATGATTTAAGTTAAGTCCAGCCTAGCACTTCTATAAATTCAAAAAAGAAAAATGTTCGTCCTTGTGGATAGCACAACAAGACTAGATCGTTCAATTTTCTTGATAAGCATCAAATGTGATTAATTAACATCTTAAATACTCAATACTCGCCTTGTGGATAGCACAACAAGCTCATATTAAATATTTAATACTCTATCAATTAATCATGCTAGAAGGCGACGTTCGATATTCCAAATATCATTTGAACGCTTCGGACTTAATATTATTTCTTTGAGGGGTTTGTTATTATTTGTCTCATCTTGTTTAGCGTGCATGCACATATATATATATATATATATATATATATATATATATAATACACGTCATTTTATTAAACATGCAAAGTATTTTGCATAAAATATAATATATATATATATATATATATATAATATTTAGCATGCAATATAGAATACTATATTCTACCCGGATTGATTATGGACTTTTATTCTAGTTTGGTTCACTAGAGCCACCAAGTGAACCAAAAGGTCAAACCTAAGAATGCAAGAATTTAAATTTAAACGTAACTATTACATTTAAACCCGGGCTCCATACAAACGGGTCTTCACGCGCTCCTTGCTCCTTGCTCCTTGGTCTCTAATTTCTTCAAGATAATTCTAACTATTTCTATTACATTAAACTATTTAATTTAAATAGAAACCTTGATTAGCAGTCAAGGGGAAGTACATAGGAGGGAGATAGAATTTTACATCAAGAAAAAAAAATTAGAGAAGACGAGGTACACAGACCCCGTTTAATAAAACTCATTCATTCAAGCATTCAACTAAAAAAAATCCAATCACATTGGTCAAATAGTCCATAATCAATCCCCATTTATTATCATACATATCACCATATATATCAATAAATAAATATTCATCTCATGAATTAAAACATTCCATATATATATGAGTATCATTTAATGGGCAATTTTAAATTGCATGAAATCCAATTTCAAATTTAAAATAAACTCTTTATTTTAATTATAAAATTATTAAGAATATTATATATATATATATATATATATATATATATATATAATATCTTATATAGAGGCCGGATCAGGTCCGGACTCCCGGACCTGATCAAAATCCGGACCAATTTTTTTTTTTTTTTTTTTTTTTTGCTTTTTTTTTTTAAAATAACTAATAAAAAATGTATAATATTTTATGGAACTGAAATTTTTTCATAATACAGTGTTTTAGGTGTGATTTGGATACATATAACAACACAGGTTATACAGACTGTACAGACTTATTTTGTTATAAGTATCCAAATCACACCTAAAACACTGTATTATGAAAAAATTCCAGTTCCATAAAATATTATACATTTTTTATTAGTTATTTTAAAAAAAAAAGCAAAAAAAAAAAAAAAAAAAAAAAGGTCCAGATTTGATCAGGTCCGGACCCGGACCTGATCAATTTTGATCTTATATATATATATATATATAGTACTAACTAAGTCACCTTCCAAGAATATGAAATCCTTCAGGATATATAGTTATCTTTTAAAACAAATTAACCTTTATTAATTCGCCTTTATGAAATCCTTCAGGATACTTTTAATATATAAATTTCGTGGGTCACAGTACATGTAACCACTTTTTACAAATTCTTTCCTGGAAATTCGTGGGTCACGGTACATGCTCGACGGTTCTCTTTAAAAAAAATTGTCAATCACCTTTTTCTTTTTAAAAAATAATAATTTTATATAATAAAATTATGCCCAATAAATTATTCTAAATACATACACATATGTATATAAAATCAAAATAATTAATAATTGCAAAAAGGTTTGGCTCTGATGCCACTGTAGGATTTGTACAAAATCGTGACGTAATCAAATTGCAAAAATTAGCGGAAGCATGGTATATCAGAGTTTAAAAAAATTCTACAAAACCATCACCCAGATCATCCTTTATGCAAATTATTAATTTAAAATGATAAATAAAAAGTTATGGAATCATACCCTTGTAGAACGAAGCTTCCACAGGTACAAGTTCAACTCCTTGTTCTTCATGATCTCCTTGAATTTTTGGATTAGATTCCTTCTTTTGATCAACGTTAGCCACCCAAGTGTTTGGCCTCTAGAGGTGATCCACCAAGGAAGATGAATTATCAAGAAGGAGGGTGGTTGGCTTAGTTTTCTATCCTCTACAGAAAAGGAGTACTCTCTAATAATTGAAATTGCATCATCTGATATCTATTATAAGACTCCTCTTATATAGATATTGGTCAACCCTTTTAATCCTATTAGACATGGGATTTCATTTAATTAATTAAACTCCTTTAATTAAATTATGCTTCCCACCACATTAGAAATAATTAATTAAATTTATTTAATTAATTTGTCTCCTAATCTTATTAAGAATAAATGAGAGTACTAATATTAAATTAATTACTAAACCCCTTTAGAAATTAAAATAATAATAATTGTAATAATATTAATAAGACTCCTCTTATTAATTTATATTTAATATTTCTAAAATATTAAATAATAAACATTAAGCAATTTAATTTATTCTATCACCATAGATTAAATTAATTACACTTAATGCATTATTACGATTATGCCATTACTTTCTTAAATAATTATTCTTCCTTTTATGGTGTGACCCTTTAGGTTCTCCATATTAAACCGGTTGTGAATAAATCAATTAGAACAATTCTAATCTTATTTAAATAAATAAATTAAACTAATAATCTATTTAAATAAATAATTTTTATTCTACAATAGGGATAAGCCTCCCTAGCGATCAACGACTTTTCAGTTAATATAAATTTCAACATTAATCATAAAAGAACCTATGAGTAAATAGTTACCGTACAATTCAATCCTTCCACCATACAATGTCCCAATTAAATATAAGACATGGATTTACTGTCAAGTCTTATTTTATTTAATTATATGTATTTTGATTAGAAAATGCACAACTCCATTTAATGCAAATTAGAAACTCCTTTCTAATTTCATTCCACCTTGGCCAAGGATTCCTGGGTTGTCATTTACCGAATCACATAGGACATATCTACTCTTTTACTATAGGTGATAGATTCTTTATTGATCATTCATTATCTCCATATGTAACTCATTATACCCAAGCATACCCGTTTATATACTCTAAAGGGCTTTAAGAAATAAGTCAAAGTATAATTCATTACATACAAGATACTATGATGATCTCAAGTCCAAGGATCACTTGTACTACTATCATATTAGGAATTCCTATTGACAGACAAGTAAAACTCCATTAGGTATTCCATAGCGAGTCACGTTCAGTGAAATTATTCTCTAATAAGCACCTACATACTTGCTTTAGTGTCTTCACACAAATGATCATGAGATCAACCATCCTCATCCAATGAGCAAGCAACATATGTACTAATCTATCCGGATTTACTAATCCCCTTTTTAGTAATCCCATGATTAGGAACTATTTTAGTTTTTAAGCTTTCTAAGAATTTAGATCTCATTAGCATGATCAACATCATGATTCTAAAAGCATTGCTTAAAACTATAGGTTATTTACATATTATAAAAATAGCACCATGTAGATAATTAAATGCCTTAAATAAATGAATATTTTATTAATAAATAAATAAGATTATTTACAAAGTATGTGCTTTATCATCATACATGATTGGCTTGTATGCACACTACTATCACCTTGAGTCCAGCTTTATTTAGCAGGGAAAGAATTGTGTGCATTTCTGGACTAGCATCTTCAAATTCATCAAAGCATAGCTGAAAACCCGAGACAATTCTGAAAGCAGCCATTGATTTAGATTGATTTTCCTGAAATGAATGAACTTGGCTTAGCTTTCTGAAACTTAGGGTTTCGTTTGAGAGAGAGAGAGAGAAAGATAATCTTTTGAAATTCAAAGATAAACTGACATATGAAAGTTTAAAATAGTTTTAAACACTTCCCTCCATATGTTCAGCATTGTGGGACACGTGTCTGATTCTGCAGAACTCCACGATTTTAATCCATGTGGAAATCTCTGTTCTGCCCTTAGCTCCCCCTGAGCTGGAGTGCCTTTGTGAGAAGACTACGAATGTCTAGATCCACTACACAATTGTTAAGTTCAATCCTTTGCTCGCTTCTTGATCATTGACTCTATGGCTTTCTGTGATGCCTTTTGAAATGGCAAGCCTTCTAGGTTAAGGTTGCTCAAGAAGGGCCAACCTCTTAGCTTGACACTAAGGATCAGGTTTGTCCCTGAGACGCTTATCAAAAGGGTTGCTTAGCTTGTTGTTGCTATCACAGTGAGCCTTTATGTCTTAACTGAATCACTCCACGATCGTGGTTCCTCTTAGTCATCTCTACGATTTTAACTTAGCCTTTACATCTGCAAGGTTAGCACCATCTAGAGCATAGAATTTATGGTTGTAAATTTAACATACCTAACTCACTTATTAGTTTATTAAATCTGGATTCATCTAAGGGTTTTGTAAACATATCAGCAAGTTGATTTTCAGTAGGAATGTATTGCAAGGATATTGTCCCATTTTGAACATGATCCCTAATAAAATGATATCTTATTTCTATATGCTTGGTCCTAGAATGCATAACAGGATTATTTGTTATTGCTATAGCACTTGTGTTATCACAGTGTATGGGTATAGATTTGAAATTAAACCCATAATCTGCTAGCTGATTCTTCATCCATAGGATTTGAGCACAACAGCTACCAGCAGCAATATATTCAGCTTCTGCTGTTGAAGTTGATACTGAGTTTTGCTTCTTGCTGAACTAGGACACTAGTCTATTGCCTAGTAGTTGACAAGTGCCACTAGTACTTTTTCTATCTATTTTGCATCCTGTAAAGTCAGCATCTCAATATTCTGTCAGTTCAAATGAGGACTCTTTGTGATACCATAGACCCAAATAGGGTGTACCTTTAAGATACCTGAAAATCCTTTTTACAGTAGTTAAGTGTGATTCCTTAGGATTAGCTTGAAATCTAGCACATATACATGTTGCAAACATTATATCTGGTCTACTGGCAGTTAAGTAGAGAAGGGAGCCTATCATACCTCTGTATTGAGTAATATCAATTCCTTTATCTTTCTCATCTTTGTCAAGCTTAGTTGCTGGAGCAATTGGTGTTTTCATGGGAGTAGCTGATTCCATGCCATATTTCTTGAGTAAGTCTTTAATGTACTTGGCTTGGCTTATAAAAATTCCTTCATCATTTTGTTTTACTTGTAGTCCAAGGAAGAAGTTCAGCTCGCCCATCATGCTCATTTCAAACTTGCTCTGCATAAGCTTGGCAAATCTCTTGCACAGATTTTCATCAGTAGAACCAAAGATAATATCATCTACATATATTTGAACTAGTAAGTCTTTACCTTTGTGTTTACTAAGGAATAGTGTAGTGTCTACTCTACCTCTAGTGAATCCTTTTTTAATAAAAACGTTTGTTAATGTTTCATACCATGCTCTAGGTGCTTGTTTAAGTCCATATAAGGCTTTATCTAATCTATAGACATAATCAGAGAGGGTTGGATTGACAAAACCTGGGGGTTGCTCCACGTAGACTTCTTCTTGAAGTTCACCATTTAGGAATGCACTCTTGACATCCATCTGGAATACTTTGAACTTCATGTGAGCAGCAAATGCAAGGAACATTCTGATAGCTTCAAGTCTAGCCACTGGTGTAAAGGTCTCATAGTAGTCTATGCCTTCTTCTTGAGAATAATCTTTGGCCACCAGTCTTGCTTTGTTTCTAGTGATCACCCCATCTTCATCCATTTTATTTCTGAAGACCCATTTGGTGCCGATGACTTGGTGACTCTTTGGTCTTTAAACTAATCTCCAGACTTTGCTTCTTTCAAATTGATTAAGTTCCTCTTGCATGGCTTCAATCCAGCTTGCGTCTAGCATGGCATCTTCAATCTTCTTGGGTTCTATTTGAGATAGAAAACTCAAATAGAAGCATTCATTCTGAGTTGCAGATCTTGTTCTTATTCTGGCAGTTGGATCACCAATAATTAAATCTTGAGTGTGATCTCTTGCCCACCTGTTCCCTGTTGGAACATCAGTTCTGGTGCCTTCTTGTCTGAACTCCTTAAGATTGACTTTTGGTTCTTGTTGTTCAGAATCGTCGTTTGGTTCAGCTCTCTCTATGATTTCTTCTTCGGACACTACGATTCTTTCTTCAGGAACTGCTGTCGTAGTATTGGGTTCGATCACTTCATTCGTAGTGTTAGTATCGTCAATCGTAGTGTCTGGTGGTGCAGACTTATCCGAGTCTGTTTCATCAAAGATGCTGTGGATTGAGACTTCAACACTTAGTGTCTTTTTGTTGAACACTCTATAGGCTTTGCTGTCTGTGGCATAACCAAGGAAGATTCCTTCATCTGACTTAGGTTGGAACTTAATCAGATACTGCTTTCTATTATTAAGAATGTAGCATGAGCAGCCAAACACATGGAAGTAACTGACATTTGGCTTTCTTCCTTTCCACAGCTCATAGGGAGTCTTCTTTAGCGTAGAGTGTACAAGAGATCTATTTTGTGTGTAGCACGCAGTGTTGATGGCTTCTGCCCAAAAGTATTCAGGCAGATGAGCTGCTGCAAGTAGAGTTCTTCCAGCTTCTATAAGTGTTCTGTTCTTCCTTTCAGCTACTCCATTTTGCTAAGGAGTTAATGGTGCTGAGAAGTTGTGACTGATGCCATTCTCTGGACAGAACTGGTCCATTTCTGAGAAGTCAAACTCTCTGCCATAATCACTCCTTAATGCCTTGATAGTCTCTCCTTTTTCATTCATCACCAGCTTGAACATCTTTATCAGTTGGGAGCTTGTCTCATCTTTTGAGTTGAGAAAGAACACCCATGTGTATCTGGTGTAGTCATCTTCCACGACTAGTGAGTATCTCTTCCCTCCTAAGCTCACAGTAAAAATTGACCCAAAGAGATCCATGTGAAGTAACTGTAGGGGCCTATCAATTGAGTTGACTGCTTTGCCCTTGAATGAGCTCCTTGTTTGCTTTCTAAGCTGACATGCATTGCATGGTCTTTCTTTGATGAAGTTGAACTTGGGTAATCCTGCTACCAGATCTTTGGAGGCCAGTTTAGATATACTCTTGAAGTTGAGATGAGATAATCTTCTATGCCAAAGCCAACTTATTTCTTCAGTGGCTTTAGCAAGGAAGCATACTATCTCATCAGTACTGAGCTAAGCAAGATTGACAATGTATATATTTCCTTCTCTTGTTCCTATCAGCTTGATAGAGGATGTCTCCAGATCTTTGACTTGACATTGATTGTTGAGGAAGGTAACTAGATGACCTTTATCACAGAGTTAGCTGATGCTAAGAAGATTGTGCTTTAGACCATCAACATAAGCCGCTTTGCAGAAAGACACTGCACCATTTCCAACTGAACCGTAGCCTCTTATCTTGCCAGAGCTGTTATCTCCAAAGATAACTGTTGGTCCCTCCTTCTCTGTATAATTTGACATGAGGGCTTTATTTTCGGTCATATGCCTTGAGCAACCACTGTCCAGATACCATGTGGTAGTCATGGTGCTCATTTCCTGCAAACATATTCAGCTTTCATTTTGGTACCCAGACTAGCATGGGTTCTGCAATATTAGTACCCTTAGAAGCCCAAATCTGCTGGACTTTGGGTCTTCCATGCACAGTATTATGAAAGTATGATGCAATTTTATGACCAAACCTTCCACATACAAAATATCCAACATAATTTATATTTGTGTGTGTGTGTGGATGCTTTCTCTAATTGGATTTGTGTGGATATTTGTTGTCTTTACCCTTAAATTGCATCTTCCTTTTCCATGTAGCCCTGGAGTTCATGTTCTGTGCTGAGTGAGTCTCAACACCATGATTCCTTCCAAGTTGATCAGTGGAGTCAGTTTTACTCGACTCTACGATTCGTCGTGGTCGGACAGTGGTGACTGAATTACTCTTTACTTTTCTGAACCCTAAGCCAGCATGAGATCCGTAGTGTTTAGGAACACGTCTTGGTTCAGAAGAGCAAGGTTTCACTGGTTCATCCTTTTGTGTGGACTTAACGAATGTAATACTTCTATTTAAGTTAAAAGCATTACTTATGTTAATCTCTTTAGTCTTTCCCACACAGGGTTCTGAGGTTGATTCCCCAAACCCTAAGCATGTTCTATCAGAGACACTTCTCTGATTGGATATCACGGAGTCCATGGATGAAGAAGATCTATTCCATGTAGAGATAGTCTTTTCTAGCTCCTCAATCGTAGATGTTAGATCTGACTCTCACTGTATGGTCAGTTCATTTGTCTCTCTTAAGATTTTATTCTCATCTTCAAGTTTAGAGAGAGAGTTAGAATTTAGTAGAGCTACTTCCAGCTCTTTCTGAACCTTTTCTTTCTCCTTTTGAAGGTCAGTATAATCTTTAGATAGAACTTTTAGCCACTTCATATGTTGATATAGAGCAGGTGACATATCACGAATGCCAGTTCTTAAATCATCAATGTCTATATCAGGAGAGTTAAAGTCAAATACCTTATCTATGACTGCTTCAGCATCTTTCCTGCTTAGTGCATTTTTGGCCATCAGATATAGGTTGGCTTTTTGAGGTTCTTCATCATCTTCAGACTCAGTGTTAGTGTCATTGTCTGAATCACTCCATGAACTTCCAGCTACAAGCCCTTTGTCTTTCTTCTTACTCTTTCTGTAGCCTTTGAGCTCCTTCTTTTGATTTGACTTTCTCTTCAGCTCTTCCCTGATAGGCTTTTTGCAGTTGGCAATGAAATGCCCAGGCTTCTTGCAATTATAGCATAGGTCATTGATCTGCTCCTGACTGCTACTGTTGTTGAACTTCTTAGGCTTGATGCTTCTGCCTTTGAGCATAAGTCTTTTGAATCTTCTAGCCAGCATTGCAGCTTCATCATCATCAATGTCATCCTCTTCATCAGAGTCAGACTCATCTTCCACCTGTGCCCTGGAGATCTCTTCCTTTGCTTTGAGAGCAACTCTTATGTCCTTCCTTTTTCCTTCTAGTAGAGTTTTTGCTCGTTGAGTCAGTTCAAGCTCGTATGTAAGAAGGTTTTCGTAGAGCTGTTGAACTGTCATTTCATGCAGATTCTTTGACTCTCTGATTGCAGTGGTCTTAGCATCCCATCTTCTTGGCAAAGACCTTGTGAACTTGATGACTAGATCTTTGTTTGGATAGGTCTTTCCATAGAACCTGAGAGAGTTGAGCAGTGTAGTGAATCTTTCATAAGTGGAAGTGACATTCTCTCCTGAGACATGAGCAAACATCTCATACTGTTGAGTCAGTAGAGATTGCTTGTTTTCTCTGACTTCTTCAGTTCCTTCATGCATGATGAGTAATGCTTCCCAAACTTCCTTTGTAGTTTTGCAGTTAACCACGTTTTCGAACAGACTGTCTTCTAAAGACTGGAACAAGATATTCTTAGCCTTCTTGTCAAGCTGAACATCTTTCTTCTCATTTTCAGTCCATTCATATTTGACCTTGACCACCATATTGTCTGGATTTTCTAGAGTTGGTGCAAGCCTTCTTGAAATATAGGGCCTGTTCAGAACAATTTTAAATAGATCATCATCTATTGAATCCATGTACGCCTGCATCCGAACTTTCCAGTTTGTAAATTTATCTTTGTTGCACATTGGTGGTTTGCTTCCTCCACCTGTCTTGGTTTCGCTTATCAGTTGTGCCATAGGATCTTCTCAAGCTTGTATGCTTAGATATGAGAACCTGCTCTGACACCAATTGTTAGTTCCCAAAAGCACGTTAGTTATCTAGAAGGGGGGGTTGAATAGATATTTTAAAATTTCTCTATTTAAAATACTTAGTCAGTATTGGTGATACTGACTGCAGCGGAATATATGTTTTGTTCCCCTTCAAGATAATGCAGTTAAGGCGAGATAAACAGTTAAAATAGTTATAACAGATATAGCAGTTATAGCAGTTAAATAGAGACAATGAGACACAGGGTTTTAAGTGGTTCAGAGCCAACGCGACTCCTAATCCACTCTTCTATTCCACGAGTAGGAAATCCACTAAGGATGTCTTCTTACAAATGGATCACTTAGATCCCTTCAAGGCTAGCAGCCCTTGAACTTCACTTAGTTCACTTTTGAACTCTTCAAGTCCTTTGACCTGTATCTGCTTTTAGTTCACTTCTGAACTCTTCAAGTCCTTTAACTTGGATCTTCACTTAGTTCACTTCTAAACTTCTTCAAGTCCTCTGACTTGGTACCTCACTTGGATAGGCAGTTGTTAGTTTGAGGTGTGCTACTCAGTTACAGTTCAGCTTCTATCTTTCAAAGGACTGAGTAGCAAAGCAAGCTTTCTTCAGTATCGTAGTGTTGCTCGTTGAGTGCTCTTGAGCTTTTTTCAATGTATTCTTTCTTTATGCGTCTTGCTTACTTAGTCTGAATCCTTGTCTGATTTCCTTATAAAAGAGTCATTCAAAAATAGCCGTTTTGAATGCTCCCGTTGCTTCATTTAATGCTCCAGACATTTTCTGTGCAGTGATGTTGACGCCCTGCTTTTCTGCTGCTCTGCCGCCTGGCTCACTGACACAGTAGACTGTATCTTTCACCTAACACCTGAAAAGGTATTTTCTGCAGGCTACTTTAGTCCTATCCTTAGCTTCTACAATACGCTTCTTCGATTTGGACTAAGGATGAATATGGAAGTATTGGGACTATCACTTTGTCAACGGCTATAAGCCTTTCTTCATTTGTTGCTCTTCCTCCCTTCATTAGATCTTTAATCTTTGATGTTGACTGGAGGAACAGTACGATTATGGTCATTGTGACACAATCGTTGTGTGTTGGCTTTGCACAGCGTGATTCAGACTTCTTCGTAGAGCACACTATGATTTCTCTTAAGCTCTCGGTAGACTACGATTCCTTGCTTGCTTGTCTTGCAGACTTCACACTTTTGATAGCACTCTGGGATTCCTAACTTTGCTCGGCAGATACTTTTCAACTTTTATGACTCTCAGTGTGGCTTCTGAGGCAAACTACGATTCTTTGATGCTTTCACTTGAGCTCGACGATTCTTGCCTTGGCCTCTGCAGACTTGATTCTTCGGTAGATTTCTAGTTTGTATATCTTCACTCAAGCTCCACGTTTTCTGCCTTAACTTCTGTAGGCTTGAATCTCTTGGCAGACTATGATTCCGATATCTTTGCTTAAGCTCCACGATTCTTCCCTGTCTTTTGAATGCTGTCTTTGACGGACTACGATTCTGTCAAGACTTTAACTTTTACAGCTCAAATAGATCAACCTAACAAGTTTGATCTTTTCTTCTATACATTCATTTACATAAATGAAAACCATTAAGGCTCAAATCAACCTAACATATTTAATCTATCATCTAAGTCCTTGTACAATGATTCTCTTAAGGACTGTACACTTAAGCATTTATATTTACTTTCAATATCAAATCTGAATATGTAATTCCCAACAGAATTAACTGTGGGTCTAGTCTTGACTAAATTTAAGAATTTGGAGTGTGAGATAAAATAAGGTGCAAAATATTTGGATTGTCTTGTTAGTTGTCAGTTTGCTTTTTGAATAAATTTTTGTAAAATAATATTTTGTTTATTAAATAAACTTGGATATTTCAAATTTCATTTAGATATATGTTTTGATACTAGCTTTGTATAGTGTTGTTTAGTGGGAATTACTTTATTGTGTACAAAATGCCTCCTAGAAGAAATAACTCTACTAACAACAATGGTGGCGCTGATGGTATGGCTCAGCTCGTTAATACCTTAGCGCAACTAGTACAGAATCAACAGTCTGGTCAATGTAGTATAGTAGCAGAATTCAAGCGATTGAATCCGCCTATTTTCGAAGGAGCTACGGATCCTGCTATCTTTGAAAGGTGGATTCAAGAAAAGGAGAAGACATTTAATCTGCTAGGGAGTACTGAAACTAATAAGGTGACATTGGCGATTTACCAACTTCAGGGTGGAGCTTATGATTGGTGGCTTATGGAGAAAAGGAAACAAGAGGGAAATTCTGAAGAGGGAGATCCTAAACCCTACACTTGGACCATGTTCAAAGAGGCATTTACCAACAAGTACTTTCCTAGAACGATCCGGGCACAAAAAGAGAGGGAATTCATTAGGTTAGACTAAGGGAACAAGACAGTTGCTGAATATGAAGCCGAGTTTGCGAAGCTCGTTAAGTACGCATCTACCTTAGTACCAGATGAGGTGACAAAAGCCCGTAGGTTAGAGGACGGATTACGGGTCGACATAAGGCATGACATTGCGTCTTTTGAGCTACCCACATATGACGCGGTGCTCTATAAGGCATTGGTTATTGAGAAGGGCGTAATAGAGATTGAAAATAGGAAGAATGCCAATCGAAAGTGGGAGGAACCTTCTGGGGAAGAGTCGATCCATGAGAGACCGGCGAAAAAAATAAATATCCAAAATGGTAGATTTC
This sequence comes from Panax stipuleanatus, assembly GCA_020205555.1. Lineage (NCBI taxonomy): Eukaryota > Viridiplantae > Streptophyta > Magnoliopsida > Apiales > Araliaceae > Panax > Panax stipuleanatus. The sequence goes on from CM035119.1 coordinate 40,988,482, forward strand.
GGGGAAATTAAGTAAACCAAGAAGACAAATTAAAATGTGGGAGATGTGGCAGGAACCACCTAGACAAAGAATGCCATTGGAACACGGGTGCGTGCTTTCATTGTGGAGAGTTAGGTCATAAAATTGCACAATGTCCCAAGAACCCTCTACCAAAAGAAGATGCAAGGAAGGAGGAAATAAACATATCAAGTCCAAGGCTAACTCGAGGACGCGTGTTTCAGCTTTCAGGCAACCAGTATTAAGGTATGTAACACTTTTGTTATATGTGCTTAATAATTAAATAGTAAATTTCTTTAAACATATAATATTAGTGTTATTTTTTTATGATTTGGAAATTTGGAGGACCCAATATAATGACCCAATATTTTTTCTTTCCTACTCCTAAATCTCACATCTACTAAATTGAAAACTTTACCCTTTTCTTAGTCTATAAATGGAAGGGTTTGACCTTTTGTTTCATTCACCAACAATAAGGCCTCCAATTTTGAAAAAGGCTTTGTTGTGTGAAAGTTTTTATTAAAACCTCCTTGGTTAAATTTTGGTTTCGGGTACGTGGGCAGTCTGTGGAACTCGTATTTTTGGGTATGTTTCTTACGTAATTTTATGTATTGTTATTATTTTAAATATTGTATTTAGTTTGTTAGTTAAAGTTGATATTTTAGTATATTTTGTTAGTAATAAGGATTTTGTACTGTTGTTATTTTTGTAGTTTTAATTATTGCTTTGTATTTAGATTATTATTTTGACATATTTGTAATATTTGTTTGAAAAAGGATTAAATATTGAAAGAATATTTTTGCAAATATACTTATAGTTATAATAATAATAAGAGAGCTGTTAAATAATAGAATTATATCCTTATGCCATTTATTTGTTTTAAATTTATATTTAGGAATTGTTCGACTATTAAATTTGTGTTTAGCGATATCGAGGTAAGTGACTTTCCAAGATATTTAGTATTTTGAAATTTTCGTTTATAATTATGTATGCTTTAGTAATTATTCGGATGCCTAAATGTAATGTATCAAAAATTGTTATACTTAATTTAAGGCTTCCATTTGAATAAAAATGTTACTATATTTTGTTTAAAAACACGGATCAAGTATCAAAATAGAAATTTTGATTTAGATAATGATATTATGCGATTTGGAACTATGAAATAAGTATAATTTTGAATATCAAAAATATTAAGAAATTATTTTTTGGAAACCTCAGTCTGACTATGTATAGAAATGTTAGTGTTTACGCTAGTTCGGAACGATTTAGGACCTACTAAGGTGCACACCTTTAGATACCCTTTGGGGGACACTCTTCGAGGCGCGTGCATGATAAGATACCTTAGTAGGGGGCGTATCATTGAAATTATCGAACCATTGGGCCGTGTTACAGGGCTACTGTAACCTTAGTCATCGGGACTGTGGATTAAAAGATACATTGAATATATTGAACATATCGAAATCGTTTATTGGAACATATTAAAATCGTTTTCGAATTATATGTTGTGATTATTGATTTTGATTTTGAAAGTATATATTGACTATTGTTATCGAACAAGAAAAGATTATTTTCAAAAATTATGTTTATTACTGTTATTGAATTCAAAAATTTTTTATTTTGTAAATTGTACTTGATCCACCTAAATAGTAAAGATTGTCATTTGTTGGGCTTTATCGCTCACCTTTACATAACTTTTACAGGATACTTGTTAAGAGCCTAGCATTATGGCCATTTGTTGGATGATCGGAAGATATATTTGTTTAAGAAGTTTAGGAATATTTTATAATTATGATAAGACTTTTTCTTATAATGGAGCTGTGTCTCCAAAGTTATGTTTTCAATATTTAGTTATTGAATCTTAGTGTAAATTTGTTAATGAAAGATTGGTTTCAAGTTAGTTTTATTATTGTGTTTTCGTTTGGGCTGCGCTATTGATATTGTTGCTTTGCGGGTCTTTGGGCTTGCATAGTGTGGCACTCCGGACATGTAGTCTATAAGACCCCAACTTTTATGAATAAAGATTTAATTTTGTTTATATATTATTTCAAAATAGTAAGGTGTTGATTTGATAAATGTGAAAAATTATGGGTGAAATGTGCAAATATTTCAAAATAAGCAAGTGGTTATAAAATATTCATTGTTGTCTGGGAATATTCATTTGGTCGTGGAATATTCTTGTTGTCGGGGAATATTCATACGACGGCGCAGCTATTTGTGGGCCCTACAACGGAATAACTGTCGGATATAGAAAGCGACAGAAATAACCTTTTTTATAAATAACGGTAAACCTGTTACGGTTAAATAGTTAAAATACCCGGTGATAAAAATACAGTAATACGCGTTGTGCACAGGAGCACACGGTATTGCACAGTATTTTGAATTATTGATTCTTACGTAAGAAGTCACTACTCAATAATTGTTACAGTAATTACTGTTCAATATTTTATATTATTGATTCAATAATTGCATGATATTTTATTGGTTCAATAATTGCTACGCTGATATTTTATATCAATAATTGTTATGTTGCTATTTTATATGATTGATTCAATAATTGCTACCATTGATATTTTGTATTATTGATTCAATAATTGTCACTGCACAGTATTTCACATTATCAACTCAATAATTCATATTATTTGAATAATATTATTAGATAGCATTATTGACAATGTCTAAGGAAGTTCTGTCTAGGAGGGGTTATTTAATTGCTCGCCAGTAAGGAGAAATCCTTATCGGAAGGCCCCCTCTTTCCTGAGAACGACCTGGTTGTCAATATTGTAGTTCTGTAATATTATTTGTGAATAATTAATTATTGATTTATATAATAAAAAAATATTTATTTTGTGGATATAAAAGAAGAAATTAGTGCTGAGGTGTTTTTATCAGTATTTTGGGGTGAAAAATCATCCGTTTATGGATTTCAGCTATATTCGGTTGGGATTTTGGAAAAACTTCCTTGTACAAAGTTGTAGAGAATTAAATTTCTCATGGAAAGGACATATAATCTATATTTTTCTGATAAAATGGCTATTTATTATGAATTATTGAAGTTTCAAAAATAAATGTTTTTTTATAAAATGGTGGGCCCCACTTTTGGTTGGTGTGGAAAATGCTGATTTTGGTGGGCCCCACTTGTGGTGGCTGATATTTTGGTCAAGAAAGCGTGCGTAGAAAATTTTTAAAGAATATTAATATTTTATTAATTTAGTCTACTTTGGCATCCTAAGTTTTTCCTATAAATAGAGTGCTTAGGTTAGAATTGAAAATCACACCAAAATCAGAAGTTTTCTCTCTCTATAATATCGAGCATATTTTTGTGAGTATTTAGATACTTTGAGTGTTACTATTTAGTGCAAGTTTTCTTCGGTATTATATCCGATATTCCAGCCAGAAGTACTATTCTTTTGAGGTAAGGGATGTTATTTTCTTTCGTAAATGATGTTATTCTTTTCAATATCATTATACCAAAATATTGGCATGGATTTTATTATGAAATTCTTACTTTTTCCGTCAGGGTTACTATTCACGTATACGGCACTATTCATGTATACGTTCACGAAAAAATTAAATTTTCTTCTAATTGTCCAAGTTGTCTATTATGAGTCCTATCTTTGATTGGATCTAAGTTTTGAGCTTTATTCTTGAATTTTGCTCTACAATTGATTATTACGAAGTATTTTTGAATTGGATAAACTAAAATACAAATACTTAATCTTTGTCCTTTATCTCACTGAATTCGTTCTTTAAAATGTTTTTCATCATCCTCAGTCCTAAAAGGTTATATAATTGAATATCTTTAGCCTGTAGAGCAAAGATGAATGATTACCTGATGAATATCTTTGGCCCGTAGTGCAAAGATAAACAGGTGTTGAGATGAACATGACCACTGGTGATACAAATGAATATCTTTGGCCCGTAGTGCAAAGATGAATATTTGATTTGAGATATATATTGATTGATGTTACAGGGATAAAATATTGATGATGGACTTTTAAATCATAGAAGATAGTAGACTCCATTCTCTACCTAACTCTTCTAATGATTTGCTCTTTTCGCTGCGAATATTGATCTAAAACTTGTTGTCAATAATATTTTATCTAAATTATTGAAGACTAACGATAATTTATTTTCCATTATCTTAGTCATAATATTCTTTACTTGGCTAGTTGAGCTCACCCTTTTCATCTATTGTCCTCTTCAAAAAATGAGAATGTCGCAGGAACTAGTCGGGGGATAGAGTGATGGTCCGAGTTAGAGCAGTAGTAGTCCTCACTATTTCTGATAAATAGTGTGATAATAATTGTAATGAGGACTTAGTTTGAATGTTAATATTTTTTACATATTTGTATTGACACTCACAGTTGTGTGGTCGTATTTTGCACGAGCGTGTGATATAAAAGTTTGTATTTCGATTCTATACCATGTATTTGGCGACTCAGAATGGGTTGGGTTAACTGGACCTATTCTGGGGGCGTCACAATTGGTATCAGAGCTTAGGGATATGATCTCTGGCGGAGATCAGAGAATAGAACTAGGAGGGGAGAGACGAGTAAATCCTTCACTAGTATGTCCTACCTAAGCTTATGTGGTATTTAATTGGTCAGTCGGAGCATAGGGTTAATATGTGATATGTTAATTTGTTTAATTAACCCTTGTTTTATGGCAGTATTTGAGAATGGCAGCTGAGAATGTTAACAATGAAGTGCATGAGACCGTGGAGACACCTTTAATCACCAACCAGGAGAACGTGCAACAGGAAGGCAATGTTCATCCTGAAAATAATGCTGGTCAGACGATAAACGATGAGATGTTTAGAAGTTTTTTGCAGTTCATGCAAAACAAGACGAGGGAAACTCGTGTGCAAAATACAGGTGGAGATAATAACAACACACGAATTGTTACTGCCAAGCAGTTCAAAGAATTAGGACCACCAGAGTTTCTGGGAAAGCCAGATCCAATCAAGGCAGAGATGTGGGTTAAGCAAATTACCAAGATATTTGATGTCTTAGGATGCACGGAGGAACAAAAGGTTCCATTTGCCACCTTTATGTTCCGAGGAGAGGCAGATTACTGGTGGGAGTCTGTGAAGCGTACCCAGCCTGCCGTACTCAAGATGTCTTGGGAAGCGTTTCAAAAACTGTTCAATGACAAGTACTTTCTTGAAAGTATTTATCATATGAAGGAGGTAGAGTTTATCAGACTAGAACAAAACAATATGACTGTGTCCCAGTATGAGGCTAAGTTCGCGGAGCTGTCCAGGTTTGCACCTCGTTTAGTGGAGAATGAGAAACGTATGACGCAGATGTTTCTGAGAGGTTTGAAACTCGAAATACGTCAATACCTCATTTCTCACAATTTTTTTCTATATTCGGATGTAGTGAACAGGGCCCAGTTGTTAGAACGAGATAGTGATTATATTCAACCAAGGGACAACAACCAAGGTCGTACCGGTGGCAGCAGTCATCGGAGCAATGACAACCAGCGGGGAGGAAAGTATGACAGAAGCGGTAACCACTCCGGTGGTAATTGTGGCATTGATAGTAGAAAAAGCGAATCGGAGGGAGATTTCAAGAAGAGAAGGTATAACAATGAGAACGTGAAGACGTCAACATTAGCACCAGCATCAACTGTTTCTAGGGGAGGAGAACGACCACCAGTCGTATGCTATAAATGCGGGAAAGAGGGACACATCAGCCCAAACTGCCCACAACAATTCAAAGCATGCTATAACTGTGGAAAAGAAGGACATATAGCTCGAGATTATCCTGTTGCGAAACCAAATCCAGCGGGGATGGTGATTCTAAAGGCGGTTTCGGACAAGTTAAAGTCGGTGATTCCTGGAAGAGCGTTTGTCGTGACAGCCCAAAACGCGAGGAACCCACACGAGGTGATTACGGGTAAGCTAATCATAAACTCTTGTGAAGTTTACACCTTGTTAGATACCGGTGCTACCCATTCCTTTATTTCACCTGCTTGTGCTTAATGTTTGAACTTGACTTCTGATAAATTAGACTTTGACTTATCTGTTGAAACTCTGTTGGGAGAAACCTTTGTTATATCCACAGTTTACAAATCTTGCTTGATTCAGATTGGTACCCTTACCTTACCTGTTGATCTTATATCTTTGAAAATACTTACATTTGACGTGATTTTAGGAATTAACTGGTTAACCACTTACCATGCCAAAATTGATTGTTTTCGTAAGGTTGTTAGTTTTCATATTCCTAATCAACCTGTTGTGCGAATCCAAACCACCAAACCACTAAAATCAGTCAATATCATTTCAAGTCACAAAGTTATTCATTTATTGAAAAACGGATGTCAAGCTTTCTTAGCACATGTCACTGATCTAAACCAGAATACATTAGGTTTGAATGATATTTCCGTTATTAATGAGTTTCTGGATGTATTTCCCGAAGAACTTCCCGGTCTACCCCCAGAACGTGAAGTTGAATTCTTTATTGACCTTGAACCCGGTACAAAACCCATTTCTAAAACCCCATATCGAATGGCTCCTATTGAACTTCAGGAGTTAAAGGTCCAATTACAAGAATTGTTAGACATCGGTTTTATTCGTCTTAGTACGTCTCCTTGGGGTGCTCCTGTTTTATTCGTAAAGAAGAAAGACGGGAGTATATGACTTTGTATTAACTATCGGGAGTTGAACCATGTCACCATCAAGAATAGATATCCACTACCTCGTATTGATGACCTGTTCGACCAGTTGCAAGGAGCACAATTCTTTTCAAAGATCGATCTTCGTTCTGGATATCATCAGCTAAAGATTAAAACTGAGGATATTCCAAAGACTGCTTTCAGAACTCGGTACGAGCATTATGAGTTCTTAGTCATGTCTTTTGGATTGACTAATGCTCTTGCTGCTTTCATGGATATGATGAACCGTGTAATTAAGGAATATTTGGATCAGTTCGTTGTTGTCTTTATTGATGACATCCTCATCTATTCTAAAAGCCATGAAGATCATGAGCACCACTTGAAGCTGGTACTTCAAAAGCTTCGTGAGAACAAGCTATAAGCCAAGCTGAAGAAATGCGAGTTCTAGCTTGAGAAAGTAGCATTTCTTGGGCACGTGGTATCGAAACGTGGAGTATCTGTTGACCCGACAAAGATTGAAACAATACAAAGCTGGGAGCAACCTAAGTCGGTGACCGAAGTACGAAGCTTTCTGGGCTTAGCTGGTTATTATCGGAGGTTTGTAGAGGGATTTTCTCAAATCGCTACTCCATTAACTCAGTTGACTCGGAAAGATACAAAATTCGTTTGGAGCGAGGAATGCGGGAAGAGCTTCCAAGAGCTCAAGAGAAGACTTATCTCGGCACCTGTTCTGACAATACCATCTGGTTCGGATGGATTTGTTATCTACAGCGATGCTTTAGACAAAGGGTGAGGATGTGTTCTCATGCAACATGGGAAAGTCATAACCTATGCCTCGCGACAACTCAAAGAATATGAGAGGAATTATCCTACTATGATCTAGAGTTGGCAGCTGTCATTTTTGCATTGAAAATCTGAAGACATTACCTGTACGGGGAGAAAGTGGAGATTTATACGGATCTTAAGCGCCTTAAATATTTCTTCACTCAAAAGGAACTCAACATGCGGCAACGACGTTGGCTTAAGCTGTTGAAAGATTACGATCATACCATTCAATACCATCTTGGAAAAGCGAACGTGGTAGCTGATGCGTTGAGTAGAAGATCATATGCGGGAACAAGTGCGATGATGTCAAGTATACGCGTAGAACCAGCTTTGATTGATAAAGTTAAAGCTGCTTAAGCTACGGATCCGGAGCTGATGAAGATGAAGAAGAAGGTGCAAGAAGGTGCCATTCCAGAAGCAAGAATCGATGAAGAGGGAATACTTCGAGTCAACTCCAGACTTTGTGTTCCTAACAATTCTGACTTGAAGCATAGAATCTTGATGGAGGCACACAACACACCGTTTGCAATCCATCTTGGGAGTACCAAAATGTATCGTGATCTTCGACATACATTTTGGTGGAGCAATATGAAAAGAGAGATCGCAGAGTTTATTTTGAGATGTTTAACTTGTCAACGTGTAAAGGCGGAGCATCAAGTACCGAAGGGTCCATTGCAACCACTTGAGATTCCAAAATGGAAGTGGGAACACATTACGATGGATTTTGTTACGGGTCTTCCCAAGGTTTCTCAAGGCATAGACGCGATTTGGGTTATTGTTGATAAATTAACCAAGTCTGCTCATTTCTTGCCGATACGAGAGACTTATTCCCTTGAACGTCTCGCTCGTATGTATGTGAATGAGATTGTGAGATTGCATGGCATGCCAGTATCCATAGTTTCGGATCGTGACCCAAGATTCACTTCACGATTTTGGATCAGTTTGCAGAAAGCTATGGGCACGGATTTACGATTCAATTCGGCTTATCATCCTCAAACAGACGGGCAATCAGAAAGGACTATTCAAACTCTTGAAGATCTATTGAGACTCTGTGTTCTAGACTTCAAAGGGAGTTAGGATAAGTACTTACCATTGGTGGAATTCTCCTACAACAACAGTTATCAGGCAAGTATAGGTGTGGCTCCATTCGAAGCGTTGTATGGACGAAAGTGTCGCTCTCTAGTATACTGGAATGAGGTGGGTGAAGCAACATTGTTGGGACCGGAGTTAGTACGTATGAATACAGAAAAGATCCAAATGATCCGACAACGGATACAAACCGCACAAGATCGACAAAAGAGTTATGCAGATCTTCATCAAAAGGACGTGGAATTTAATGTTGGGGATCATGTATTGTTACGTGTTGCTCTATGGAAAGGAGTTACGAGATTCGGGAAGAGAGAAAAGCTCAACTCACGATTAATTGGTCCATTTGAGATCCTTGACCAAATAGGAAATGTGGCTTATAGACTTGCTTTACCTCCAAGCATGTCTCGTGTTCATAACGTTTTTCACATATCTGTACTTCGCAAATATGTGAAAGACCCAAATCACATTATTGAGTTAGAACCGGATGAGATAGCTGAAGATTTAACATATGAGGAGGTACCGGTCAAGATCTTGGATAGGAAGGAGCATGTCCTATGCTCGAAAATTATACCTCAAGTTAAAGTTTTGTGGAGAAACCATGAAATTGAGGAAATGACCTGGGAGTTGGAATCAGAAATGAAAGCGAGGTATCCTCACCTTTTCGACATACCAGGTACGTACGTCAATTTCGAGGACGAAATTTCATAAGGAGGGAAGGTTGTAAGACCCCAACTTTTATGAATAAAGATTTAATTTTCTTTATATATTATTTCGAAATAGTAAGGTGTTGATTTGATAAATATAAAAAATTATGGGTGAAATGTGCAAATATTTCAAAATAAGCAAGTGGTTATAAAATATTCATTGTTGTCGGAGAATATTCGTTTGGTCGTGGAATATTCTTGTTATCGGGGAATATTCGTACGACGGCGCAGCTATTTGTGGGCCCCACAACGGAATAACTGTCGGATATAGAAAGCGACAGAAATAACCTTTTTTATAAATAACGGTAAACCTGTTACGGTTAAACTGTTGAAATACCCGGTGATAAAAATACAGTAATACGCGTTGTGCACAGTAGCACATGGTATAAAATGGCTATTTATTATGAATTATTGAAGTTTCGAAAATAAATGTTTTTTTATAAAATGGTGGGCCCCACTTTTGGTTGGTGTGGAAAATGCTTATTTTGGTCGGCCCCACTTGTGGTGGCTAATATTTTGGTCAAGAAAGTGTGCGTAGAAAATTTTTAAAGAATATTAATATTTTATTAATTTAGTCTACTTTGGCATCCTAAGCTTTTCCTATAAATAGGGTGCTTAGGTTAGAATTGAAAATCACACCAGAATCAGAAGTTTTCTCTCTCTATAATATCGAGCATATTTTTTTGAGTATTTAGATACTTTGAGTGTTACTATTCAGCGCAAGTTTCCTTCGATATTATATCCGATATTCCAGCTAGAAGTACTATTCTTTTGAGGTAAGGAATGTTATTTTCTTTCGTAAATGATGTTATTCTTTTCAATATCATTATACCAAAATATTGGCATGGATTTTATTATAAAATTCTTACTCTTTTCCGTCAGGGTTACTATTCATGTATACGGCACTATTCACGTATACGGCACTATTCACGAAAAAATTAAATTTTCTTCTAATTGTCCAAGTTATCTATTATGAGTCCTATCTTTGATTGGATCTAAGTTTTGAGCTTTATTCTTGAATTTTGCTCCACAATTAATTATTACGAAGTATTTTTGAATTGGATAAACTAAAATATGAGTCCTTAATCTTTGTCCTTTATCTCACTGGATTCGTTCTTTAAAATATTTTTCATCATCCTCAGTCCTAAAAGGTGATATAACTGAATATCTTTGGCCTGTAGAGCAAAGATGAATGATTACCTGATGAGTATCTTTGGGCCGTAGTGCAAAGATGAATAGGTGTTGAGATGAACATGACCACTGGTGATACAAATGAATATCTTTGGCCCGTAGTGCAAAGATGAATATTTGATTTGAGATATATATTGATTAATGTTACAGGGATAAAATATTAATGATTGACTTTTAAATCATAGAAGATAGTAGACTCCATTCTCTACCTAACTCTTCTAATGATTTGCTATTTCCGCTGCGAATATTGATCTAAAACTTGTTGTCAATAATATTTTATCTAAATTGTTGAAGACTAACGATAATTTATTTTCCATTATCGTAGTCATAATATTCTTAACTGGGCTAGTTGAGCTCACCCTTTTCATCTATTGTCCTCTTCAGGAAATGAGAATGTCGCAGAAACTAGTCGGGGGACAGAGTGATGGTCCGAGTTAGAGCAGTAGTAGTCCTCACTATTTCTGATAAATAGTGTGATATTAATTGTAATGAGGACTTAGTTTGAATGTTAATATTTTCTACATATTTGTATTGACACTCACAGTTGTGTGGTCGTATTTTGCACGACCGTGTGATATAAAAGTTTGTATTTGGATTCTATACCATGTATTTGGCGACTCAGAATGGGTTGGGTTGACTGGACCTATTCTGGGGGCGTCACAATTAGTATCAGAGCTTAGGGATATGATCTCTGGCGAAGATCGGGGAATAGAACTAGGAGGGGAGAGACGAGTAAATCCTTCACTAGTATGTCCTACCTAAGCTTATGTGGTATTTAATTGGTCAGTCGGAGCATAGGGTTAATATGTGATATATTATTTTGTTTAATTAACCCTTGTTTTATGGCAGTATTTGAGAATGGCAGCTGAGAATGTTAACAATGAAGTGAATGAGACCGTGGAGACACCTTTAATCACCAACCAGGAGAACGTGCAACAGGAAGGCAATGTTCATCCTGAAAACAATGCTGGTCAGACAATAAACGATGAGATGTTTAGAAGTTTTTTGCAGTTCATGCAAAACCAGACGAGGGAAACTCGTGTGCAAAATACAGGTGGAGATAATAACAACACGCGAATTGTCACTGCCAAGCAGTTCAAAGAATTGGGACCACCAAAGTTTCTGGGAAAGCCAGATCCAATCAAGGCAGAGATGTGGGTTAAGCAAATTACCAAGATATTTGTTGTCTTGGGATGCACGGAGGAACAGAAGGTTCCATTCGCCACCTTTATGTTCCGAGGAGAGGCAGATTACTGGTGGGAGTCTGTGAAGCGTACCCAGCCTGCCGCACTCAAGATGTCTTGGGAAGCATTTCAGAAACTGTTCAATGACAAGTACTTTCCTGAAAGTATTCGTCATATAAAGGAGGTAGAGTTTATCAGACTAGAACAAAATAATATGACTGTGTCCCAGTACGAGGCTAAGTTCGCGGAGCTGTCCAGGTTTGTACCTCGTTTGGTGGAGAATGAGGAACGTATGACGCGGATGTTTCTGAGAGGTTTGAAACCCGAAATACGTCAATACCTCATTTCTTACTAATTTTTTCTATATTCGGATGTAGTGAACAGGGCCCAGTTGTTAGAACGAGATAGTGATTATATTCAACAAATTGACAACAACCAAGGTCGTACCGGTGGCTGCAGTCATCGGAGCAATGACAACCAGCGGGGAGGAAAGTATGACAGAAGCGGTAACCACTCCGGTGGTAATCGTGGCCATGATAGTAAAAAAAGCGAATCAGAGGGAGATTTCAAGAAGAGAAGGTATAACAATGAGAACGTGAAGACGTCAACATTAGCACCAGCATCAACTGTTTCTAGGGGAGGAGAACGACCACCGGTCGTATGCTATAAATGCGGAAAAGAGGGACACATTAGCCCAAACTGCCCACAACAATTCAAAGCATGCTATAACTGTGGAAAAGAAGGACATATAGCTCGAGATTATCCTATTGCGAAACCAAATCCAGCGGGGGTGGTGATTCTAAAGGCGATTTCGGACAAGTTAAAGTCGGTGATTCCTGGAAGAGCGTTTGTCGTGACAGCCCAAAATGCGAGGAACCCACACGAGGTGATTACGGGTAAGCTAATCATAAACTCTTGCGAAGTTTACACCTTGTTAGATACCGGTGCTACCCATTCCTTTATTTCACCTGCTTGTGCTCAATGTTTGAACTTGACTTCTGACAAATTAGACTTTGACTTATCTATTGAAACTCCGTTGGGAGAAACCTTTGTTATATCCACAGTTTACAAATCTTGCTTGATTCAGATTGGTACCCTTACCTTACCTGTTGATCTTATATCTTTGAAAATACTTACATTTGACGTGATTTTAGGAATTGACTGGTTAACCACTTACCATGCCAAAATTGATTGTTTTCGTAAGGTTGTTAGTTTTCATATTCCTAATCAACCTGTTGTGCGAATCCAAACCACCAAACCACTAAAATCAGTCAATATCATTTCAAGTCACAAAGTTATTCGTTTATTGAAAAACGGATGTCAAGCTTTCTTAGCACATGTCACTGATCTAAACCAGAATACATTAGGTTTGAATGATATTTCCGTTGTTAATGAGTTTCTTGATGTATTTTCCGAAGAACTTCCCGGTCTACCCCCAGAACGTGAAGTTGAATTCTTTATTGACCTTGAACCCGGTACAAAACCCATTTCTAAAACCCCATATCGAATGGCTCCTATTGAACTTCAGGAGTTAAAGGTCCAATTACAGGAATTGTTAGACATCGGTTTTATTCGTCTTAGTACGTCTCCTTGGGGTGCTCCTGTTTTATTCGTAAAGAAGAAAGACGGGAGTATATGACTTTGTATTGACTATCGGGAGTTGAACCATGTCACCATCAAGAATAGATATCCGCTACCTCGTATTGATGACCTGTTTGACCAGTTGCAAGGAGCACAATTCTTTTCAAAGATCGATCTTCGTTCTGGATATCATCAGCTAAAGATTAAAACTGAGGATATTCCAAAGACTGTTTTCAGAACTCGGTACGGGCATTATGAGTTCTTAGTCATGTCTTTTGGATTGACTAATGTTCCTGCTGCTTTCATGGATATGATGAACCGTGTATTTAAGGAATATTTGGATCAGTTCGTTGTTGTCTTTATTGATGACATCCTCATCTATTCTAAAAGCCGTGAAGATCATGAGCACCACTTGAAGCTGGTACTTCAAAAGCTTCGTGAGAACAAGCTATAAGCCAAGCTGAAGAAATGCGAGTTCTGGCTTGAGGAAGTAGCATTTCTTGGGCACGTGGTATCGAAACGTGGAGTATCTGTTGACCCGACGAAGATTGAAGCAATACAAAGCTGGGAGCAACCTAAGTCGGTGACCGAAGTACGAAGCTTTCTGGGCTTAGCTGGTTATTATCAGAGGTTCGTATAGGGATTTTCTTGAATCGCTACTCCATGAACTCAGTTGACTCGGAAAGATACAAAATTTGTTTGGAGCGACGAATGCGAGAAGAGCTTCCAAGAGCTCAAGAGAATACTTATTTCGGCACCTGTTCTGACAATACCATCTGGTTCGGATGGATTTGTTATCTACAGCGATGCTTTAGACAAAGGGTGAGGATGTGTTCTCATGCAACATGGGAAAGTCATAACCTATGCCTCGCGACAACTCAAAGAATATGAGAGGAATTATCCTACTCATGATCTAGAGTTGGCAGCTGTCGTTTTTGCATTGAAAATCTGAAGACATTACCTATACGTGGAGAAAGTGGAGATTTATACGGATCATAAGAGCCTTAAATATTTCTTCACTCAAAAGGAACTCAACATGCGGCAACGACGTTGGCTTGAGCTGTTGAAAGATTACGATCATACCATTCAATACCATCTTGGAAAAGCGAACGTGGTAGCTGATGCGTTGAGTAGAAGATCATATGCGGGAACAAGTGCGATGATGTCAAGTATACGCGTAGAACCAGCTTTGATTGATAAAGTTAAAGCTGCTCAAGCTACGGATTCAGAGCTGATGAAGATGAAGAAAAAGGTGCAAGAAGGTGCCATTCCAGAAGCAAGAATCGATGAAGAGGGAATACTTCGAGTCAACTCCAGACTTTGTGTTCCTAACAATTCTGACTTGAAGCATAGAATCTTGATGGAGGCACACAACACACCGTTTGCAATCCATCTTGGGAGTACCAAAATGTATCGTGATCTTCGACATACATTTTGGTGGAGCAATATGAAAAGAGAGATCGCAGAGTTTATTTTGAGATGTTTAACTTGTCAACGTGTAAAGGCGGAGCATCAAGTACCGAAGGGTCCATTGCAACCACTTGAGATTCCAAAATGGAAGTGGGAACACATTACGATGGATTTTGTTACGGGTCTTCCCAAGGTTTCTCAAGGCATAGACGCGATTTGGGTTATTGTTGATAAATTAACCAAGTCTGCTCATTTCTTGCCGATACGAGAGACTTATTCCCTTGAACGTCTCGCTCGTATGTATGTGAATGAGATTGTGAGATTGCATGGCATGCCAGTATCCATAGTTTCGGATCGTGACCCAAGATTCACTTCACGATTTTGGATCAGTTTGCAGAAAGCTATGGGCACGGATTTACGATTCAATTCGGCTTATCATCCTCAAACAGACGGGCAATCAGAAAGGACTATTCAAACTCTTGAAGATCTATTGAGACTCTGTGTTCTAGACTTCAAAGGGAGTTAGGATAAGTACTTACCATTGGTGGAATTCTCCTACAACAACAGTTATCAGGCAAGTATAGGTGTGGCTCCATTCGAAGCGTTGTATGGACGAAAGTGTCGCTCTCTAGTATACTGGAATGAGGTGGGTGAAGCAACATTGTTGGGACCGGAGTTAGTGCGTATGAATACAGAAAAGATCCAAATGATCCGACAACGGATACAAACCGCACAAGATCGACAAAAGAGTTATGCAGATCTTCATCAAAAGGACGTGGAATTTAATGTTGGGGATCATGTATTGTTACGTGTTGCTCTATGGAAAGGAGTTACGAGATTCGGGAAGAGAGAAAAGCTCAACTCACGATTAATTGGTCCATTTGAGATCCTTGACCAAATAGGAAATGTGGCTTATAGACTTGCTTTACCTCCAAGCATGTCTCGTGTTCATAACGTTTTTCACATATCCGTACTTCGCAAATATGTGAAAGACCCAAATCACATTATTGAGTTAGAACCGGATGAGATAGCTGAAGATTTAACATATGAGGAGGTACCGGTCAAGATCTTGGATAGGAAGGAGCATGTCCTATGCTCGAAAATTATACCTCAAGTTAAAGTTTTGTGGAGAAACCATGAAATTGAGGAAATGACCTGGGAGTTGGAATCAGAAATGAAAGCGAGGTATCCTCACCTTTTCGACATACCAGGTACGTACGTCAATTTCGAGGACAAAATTTCATAAGGAGGGAAGGTTGTAAGATCCCAACTTTTATGAATAAAGATTTAATTTTCTTTATATATTATTTCGAAATAGTAAGGTGTTGATTTGATAAATATGAAAAATTATGGGTGAAATGTGCA
Organism: Panax stipuleanatus; assembly: GCA_020205555.1. Lineage (NCBI taxonomy): Eukaryota > Viridiplantae > Streptophyta > Magnoliopsida > Apiales > Araliaceae > Panax > Panax stipuleanatus. Next base: position 41,004,446 of record CM035119.1, read on the forward strand.
AATATTTCAAAATAAGCAAGTGGTTATAAAATATTCATTGTTGTCGGGGAATATTCGTTTGGTCGTGGAATATTCTTGTTATCGGGGAATATTCGTACGACGGCGCAGCTATTTGTGGGCCCCACAACGGAATAACTGTCGGATATAGAAAGCGACAGAAATAACCTTTTTTATAAATAACGGTAAACCTGTTACGGTTAAACTGTTGAAATACCCGGTGATAAAAATACAGTAATACGCGTTGTGCACAGTAGCACACGGTATAAAATGGCTATTTATTATGAATTATTGAAGTTTCGAAAATAAATGTTTTTTTATAAAATGGTGGGCCCCACTTTTGGTTGGTGTGGAAAATGCTGATTTTGGTCGGCCCCACTTGTGGTGGCTAATATTTTGGTCAAAAAAGTGTGCGTAGAAATTTTTTAAAGAATATTAATATTTTATTAATTTAGTCTACTTTGGCATCCTAAGCTTTTCCTATAAATAGGATGCTTAGGTTAGAATTGAAAATCACACCAGAATCAGAAGTTTTCTCTCTCTATAATATCGAGCATATTTTTGTGAGTATTTAGATACTTTGAGTGTTACTATTCAGCGCAAGTTTCCTTCGATATTATATCCGATATTCCAGCTAGAAGTACTATTCTTTTGAGGTAAGGAATGTTATTTTCTTTCGTAAATGATGTTATTCTTTTCAATATCATTATACCAAAATATTGGCATGGATTTTATTATAAAATTCTTACTTTTTCCGTCAGGGTTACTATTCACGTATACGGCACTATTCACAAAAAAATTAAATTTTCTTCTAATTGTCCAAGTTATCTATTATGAGTCCTATCTTTGATTGGATCTAAGTTTTGAGCTTTATTCTTGAATTTTGCTCCACAATTAATTATTACGAAGTATTTTTGAATTGGATAAACTAAAATATGAATCCTTAATCTTTGTCCTTTATCTCACTGGATTCGTTCTTTAAAATATTTTTCATCATCCTCAGTCTTAAAAGGTGATATAACTGAATATATTTGGCCTGTAGAGCAAAGATGAATGATTACCTGATGAATATCTTTGGCCCGTAGTGCAAAGACGAACAGGTGTTGAGATGAACATGACCACTGGTGATACAAATGAATATCTTTGGCCCGTAGTGCAAAGATGAATATTTGATTTGAGATATATATTGATTAATGTTACAGGGATAAAATATTAATGATTGACTTTTAAATCATAGAAGATAGTAGACTCCATTCTCTACCTAACTCTTCTAATGATTTGCTATTTTCGCTGCGAATATTGATCTAAAACTTGTTGTCAATAATATTTTATCTAAATTGTTGAAGACTAACGATAATTTATTTTCCATTATCTTAGTCATAATATTCTTTACTGTGCTAGTTGAGCTCACCCTTTTTATCTATTGTCCTCTTCAGGAAATGAGAATGTCGCAGAAACTAGTCGGGGGACAGAGTGATGGTCCGAGTTAGAGCAGTAGTAGTCCTCACTATTTCTGATAAATAATGTGATAATAATTGTAATGAGGATTTAGTTTAAATGTTAATATTTTTTACATATTTGTATTGACACTCACAGTTGTGTGGTCGTATTTTGCACGACCGTGTGATATAAAAGTTTGTATTTGGATTCTGTACCATGTATTTGGCGACTCAAAATGGGTTGGGTTGACTGGACCTATTCTGGGGGCGTCACATAGTCGGTTCGGGGTGTTACAGAGATATGTCACTAATAGCTGTCCTGGCACAAGGCAGATCTAATGCCAAACTTGTGAGGCGCTCATACTCCTCTAATGTCGGAGTCAGCTCGTGCAGACCGAACCGAAAAACCTGGCGCTCGGGTATCCAGCAGGATAACATGCCGTCCACAAACCCCTGTGGAACCTGAAAAGCTAAAAGGGCCAGAGAATGCCCTAGCATCTGGTCAACTGTCCCTCTAGCTGTGGGGGGTAGACTATCATACCAAGATCTCAGCGAAGATGCTACTAAAGAATGTGGCAAATGCTCGATATGGCAGACTATGGATGACGACATCTGTATAACTGTATCATGAGACCATCTAGGGGTCAAATCTAAACTCAGCTGTCTAAATGCATATTTATGACATAATACATGCATAATGACAATGATAAAATGATAATAGGATGCAATAGATAGGAAATATCATGCATTTTTAGAATATACTATCTACTGAAAGCATCATCTCTGTCTGCTCATAAAATACAAAGTAAAAAGTACAGGGAAATGGGGCACAGCCACCCAACAACTAACAGAGACCTATCAAAAGATATAAAGAGAAATGGGGCACAGCCGCCCAATATCTAACAGAGGCCTATCAAAAGATATAGCGAGAAAAGCTATCAGAAGAAATCTATAACATCTACATCAAGGCGATCGACCTGCTGCAGCTCCTCTTGAGTAACAGAATCTCGGCCAGTGGGAATGTCCGGTCGATACAAAGGAGGATCAGCACCTGCATAGCTGCCAGAAAATGGATCTACTAAGGGGCCAGCTCCGGAGCTGGAAGGATCAAATGAATCTGCCTCGAAAAGATCCCAGCCAAGGTGCCTGATGAAAAAGTGAGCCCTCTACAACCGCTGGGTCAATCCTGAAATCTGCCCCAGATGAGTCGGCTCTCGGCATGTCTGCCATAAACTAGGTAGCACGAGTATGAGCCCCAATAGTGCGGGACTCCACCAGCTATGAAATGCCTCCTGGCTGTAAGGACCCTCTGACAGGGTAAAGTCATCTATGCCCACCAATGGAATGTCTGTGAGTGGCTGAGCTAATGGCCAATGATGCCAAGCAGGAGGAACAAAGGGAATGCAGATATCTCCCGTGACGCTCCGGATAACGCGCTCTCCTAAATAGAGCTCTCAACCTCCCTCGGTCAAAAAGGGGATCCGACGAGTAGACAATGCAAACTCCCTACCAGTCAGGAATCTATCCTCGAACCCGACTGTCAAATAGTCCGAGGTATAGGGAACCCACGAGATCGAATCGGCCGTCAACAGCTCTAGCTGCAAGCAGGAGTGGGTAAATCCCTCTGCTACAAGGACCTCCGTCAAAGTGGAGTGATGCCAGCGTCGTCCCCTCGGATAGGTCTCCAAGCCCAAAGTAGTGGTTGGGCGTAGGCAAGGGAGCCTCTCATATGCCTAAAACTAATAATGCAAAGATCAAAAGTCCTTAGTGGTACAGATTGATAAACATAAATGAGGAAAATTGAAAGGGGAAAAGAGAAAGTACTCACCAACAGGAAGGGATAAAAGCCTAGCCAAGCCACCGTTACGCCCTTCGAGTGTAGGCGCATCCCACAAAGAAAGTAGACAAAGGTGTAGGTACCCCAATCAAAATCACTGAGGCGCTCTACAAATCGAGTAGCGCTGACCAGGGCAAAAGACACCGTCGAGGAGTTATCTATAATGAAACAACCCCTAATGATCACCAAGAATAGTCGCCAAAGAATGCGATCTCTAACCCTCTGGTCATCAGGCAGAGGCTCACTCAAAGCCCCGCTCTGGGCATCTACACTCAAGGGACCAAAACGAACAATCCGATCCTTGATGGTCATAGCTGGAACTCCTAAAAGGGATCTAATGGCAGCAGGTGAAATACCAGCCACCAACGGAACTAGCTCCCCTACAAACTCTATCACGGTGATGAACCTCCAATCCATATGTGTCATCATCACCTCACAGTCCAATAGATGAAGAGACTGGGTCTGGTGGAACCAGCGCTCAAACAAAGCCCTCAGATAACCCCAGGGGCAACGGCGGGGAGGAATATAATAGAAGGTCTCGAACCCCCAAGTGTTGACGATGGCCTGATAATTCGGATGCAAAGTATGATATAAAGAGTGGACGCTGAACCAGTTCCCCCTGGGCTGCGTGAAGTCGGGAACCTGCATCAAATAGCCGGTCCAGATTAAACCTGTGCCCTGAAATGGCAAAAGAAAGAGAAATCCAGAATGAAAACTTCAATCACCTCATTGGTGTGAAGGTATATCGATGGATGGCGTCTCAAATCGCCCAGCAGCTCCGAAATCGCCACAGTGATGGCTGGAAGATCCCTAGGTGGAGCATTAACTGGGGCAGGATCAATAAAAGGGACATCCTCGTCGTCCACGTTATCCGGCATCTCAGCCCAGATCGGACGAATCACAGACTCTGCCAAGCGGCGCGGTGGCCTAGCTGGACGCGGTTGAGGAACATCAGAAGCTCTCCTCCGCCTCACACCTGAAGTAACCCTGCTAGCACTAACGGGTTTATCTGGCTCCATAACCTGGACAAATTCTCCAAATCACCACAGAAAAGGTGAGGTAAGCCTTAAACCTGTAGCTTATTAAATTAAATCATTACTTCATGCATTTTTAAGTCCTAAAGCATGCATTAGTTAACAAAAATCCCCAGTAGAGTCAAAATTACATGTTCATTAAATACTCAGGCTTTTGAAAAAAATTCGCCAAAGTCTCTTTTGTAAAATAAACTGTCCTCATGAACATCGGTATGACTAGGTGGCCATTCAGTAGCACACCTATCCCAAAAACATAAATAGTTCATATTTATGAAAAAAAATCAAAAGTAAACTCCACATGGTAGCTAAATTACCATGTGTATTTTTAGTTAAAAATCCAGCCTCATTTGGTCTCGAAAAGGGTGAGTAAACTGGTCAAAAAGGGCGCCAAATGACTGTCTCAGAAATTGAATTTTTTCACATCAGAACGTCCAGTGCAGTAAAATATGCATATTCACCAAGTCTGAAAATTTTTATCAAGTCATATAGGCATGCATATTCGCTATATTGTGTTTAGAAGCATACTATATGATATCTAACATTTTAACGGTCAAGACTGGAAAAGAAAGGATGTAAACGTTACCAGAGATGTGCAGAACGTTTGTACAGTGATGGAATTTGAAAAAAGCAGCCCAAATTCCGTAGATCTGAAGAAGAAATTTTGGATTTTCTTTAGATTTCAAAATTAAAAATGAATTTTGAAAGCCTCGGGTGCCCAAGTTATACTCGTAGGGAGTAGCAGCTCCACCTGCGGCAGCCGCAAGTGGACATACAGCTCCCTAGGGTGGGTCCCACCCCCTCTGATTCGATCCAGTTAGAGTTGAAATGAAGTTTACAGAAGCTGAAAAGTCAAATCAGGATTAAAACTGCTACGCGGTTGAGCGGATTGGCCTGAAACCCTGCGTCTAAGCGACAAGTTCCTGACGAAGGAAGGAACTTTATGTAAGCCATTGGTAGAAGCCCTGATGTGGTATTCAGAATGCCGATGATGAAAAACTACCGAAAACTGCCATTGTCAGAACATTGGGAAAGGCTGGCGTTGTGAACAGGCATGGTTTTAAATGTGTCAAAGCATCCAGATTTGTTCGAGGGTATGACTTATCAGAAAGATACCCCGACATTGAGATCGATTAGATCTGACATTGCAAGTCATTGGCGACAACTCCAGCGAAGCATCAGGGATAAACCAGTGATTAAAGCCGTTGGAAACTACTTCAACGAAGGTCAGAGTAACTGACATGACAAGCCGTTGGCGACAACTCCAATGAGGCATCGGGAATGAGCCGGTGATGAGGATCAGAAAGAAATTTCTCCCCACAGAGGATAGATGATGGAATCTGTTATACAAATCCCCAGCGAGAGCATCGAGAAGGATCGGTGGATCAACCGACTGTGTAAACTACCATTCGGGTAGGCATCAAGTAGGTTCAATGATGGTCAAATCATTGTCAACTATTATGCTAGTAGATCATGAGACTTCTACCTCTGACAAAAACGTCGGCGTTAATCGAATAGTAATCCAAACCATTGGCGACAACTCCAACGTAGCGTCGAAAAAGATCCGATAATGTAAACTGGTGTAAGCTATCATCAGGATAGGCATCAGAAATCCACAATGAGGACACTCATTAAAAGAGAAGCACCCCCAACTGGGACACCGAGAAAGTTCGATGGTTCAATTGACCGATGCAAACTATCGTTCGAGTAGGCGACAAGAGAATTCAATGAAGGCTATCACAGATAAGGTCATCCCCAGCAAAAAATGACGTGAACAGCCAGTGATAGCCTATACCACGAGGGTATATAACATTCATAACATTACACAGATGCATTGCATTACATTTGCATATGTCATATTTCTAGTGTCTAGCAGTCTTTATCATGTTCATTCCGTTGCATTGCATAAACATGATAAAGAGGGGCATCTGTAGACACTCGATATTTTTGCATTCCTGTTACTTACCCTACATTCCTGTTACTAACCCTACATTCCTGTTACTAACCCTGGGAGACCAAATCAACCTCGAAAACAACCCTGAGGAAGAACAGAGTCGGTTGGGATCAAACCTTGGAGACAATCCCGAGAAAATAGTCGAAAATATGGCCAACACAGGAGACGACCCCTAGAAGGGCAAAATGGTCATTTTATCAACTTGAAGCCAAATCAGTCAAAAACAAGCCAAATTGATGCAATGAAGGTCAGAAAGAGCCACAATATCGATCCCGAGTGAAAACAACACAAGACAACTCAATAGAAGGACCGCAAAAAAATGAAGATCTGGTCATAAAACCATCTTCTTGGATTCTAAAATGGTCAAATCTCATGTCATTGTGTAGCTTTTGTAAAGGGCTTTCCGAAAAGGTATAGAATGCCTCAAACGGACGCCCGGATCAAAAGTTATAAAGGTTCGAACCTTACATTGCGTTGCTCAGAGTGCACGTACTTCAAGACGGTGGGACCCACAGGAGTGGACCCCACTCGGGGAGTCGCAGGTAGAGTCACGGCTGCCTCGAGTGCAACTGCTGCCATTTTGGTCTATAAATAAGACCCCCCCACCTTGCAAAAAAAGAGAGAAAAAATAGAAAAACGCTCTGAAATCCGTCCATTTCGACCCTTAACCTTACTTCTAGTACTCCAAACCTAGATTTTATTCTTCCAATACGTTTGCATACGTATATTCTAAAACATACCAAAAATTAACCGATAGAAACGTCTATTTGAAGCCCACCGAGTGGCAAAAAGCCCGTGGAGTAGTCCATTGTAAGTTTTTTTACGATCAGAAGTCATTTCTTACTTTATTACGTATATGTGAATGTGCATAATAAAGTTTCATCTTCTGGTTTTGCTCGGAACTCAGTTTCGTGGCACTTTTAGCTTACTTTTTAGTATATATAAGTATATATATACGTTTTTCTTCGTTTGCACAGCATGGATCGTTAATCCGTGGCTTTTACTAGCTTATATATATATATATATATATATATATATATATATATATATATATATATATATATATATACTAACTTGTTCGGCCTGGATCGCTGATTCGTGGCCTTTTCAACTTTATTATATATATAATTGACTATATATATACTAATTTTCAATTTTGTAAGCCTGGATTGCAAATCCGTGGAATTTATTGCTTTTATATATATATATATAACTATATATATATAATTTTTCCGACTTTGTTTGGCCTGGATTGGAAATCTGTGGCCTTTTATTGCTTTTATATAAATATATATATATATAAATATATATATATATATATATAAATATATATATATATATATATATATATTCAATTCTGTCAAGTCTAGATTGAAAATCCGTGGCATTTACTGCTTTTATATATATATATATATATAATTATATATATATATAATTTTTCTGACTTTGTTTGGCCTGAATTAGAAATTCGTGGCCTTTTATTGCTTTTTTATAAATATATATATATATATATATATATATATATATATATTTACATTTCTCTATAGCTTAGAGTAATTTGTGGCTCTTTACCGCTTACATATATATATATATATATATATATATATATATTTTTTGTTGAGTCTGGAGTAATTCGTGGCTCTTTTCCGCTTTTATAAATATATATATATATATATATATATATATATTTATATTTCTGTCGAGCCTGGATCAATTCGTGGCTCTTTACAGCTTTTATAAATATAAATATATATATATATATATATATATATATATATACATTTCAGTCTGCCCTTTACAGCTTTTATATATAGATATATATATTTATATTTCAGTCGGGCCTAGATTGAAAATTCGTGGCCATTTATAGCTTATATATATATATATATATATATAAATTCTTTGCTCACTGTGATTATATATCTGTTTTAAATATTCATTTGATATGCATTTGTTTTAATGTAAATTTGGCGAATTAGATTTATCTAAATCTAGCCCTTTCTAGCTTTCAAACGGTTCAAAATAGGTCCAACCGGAACCGATGGCTAAGATTTATTTAAATCTAGTTTTGTAAATATTAAAGCGACCTCACGACCCTAGATCCATATCTAGCAGAAACGAGAAGTTTTGGCTACGCGTATGCAAGGATTTGACTAATAAATCCTTTGTTTTTGCGACGTCTAGAGTACAATTCTCCTTCTTTGTGAATATCTGTGTTGTGCAGGTTTTCTTGGCCATTTTTTGTGAGCCTAGGAATCGTGGGATTAATGATCAAACTGATCTAAATCTGATTCCCACGATGGACAAACTCCATATTGTAAACATATTCTGCCAGTTTTTCTGTAAAATGTACATTCGAGGGACCTTAAAACGGTTATCCGGATTTAAGGTCTCAAACATAGTGAAAATATGGTTTGTAGTGCTAGAGTCACTTTGATGGTTGTCATGCCCATAAAAAGACCAACACTTGTATATATATTCTGTGGTCGAGGATGCTTCACATCCCAACAATAAACATCTAAATTGAGCCAAAGGCTGAACAGAATAAAATGGAAGTATCGATATAATTCAATTCCTATGCGAGTGAAAGAGTTTGAAAACCATCTTTCAAAACATCATTTTCATATCTTGTCTAAACAAAAGGACTTTTCAAACTAATCAAATCCTTCGTATATAGGTTCAACGAAGCATGACAATACTTTCAAATCAAACAAACGTAGGCTCAATTACTTCTAGCATACACACACATTGCAATTTAAAAGAAAAATATTGAAAAGATGCAATACCGTGTTTCACGAGAGTCGGGGGTGCCTAACACCTTCCCCTCGCTTAACCAAGCTCCCGAACTTTAAGAATCTCGGTTTCAAGGCCAAGTTTTGATAGCGTCCAGTAATTGGGTCTACTTGCAAAATCAAACAAAACTCGGTTGAGTTGATACAACCATTTCAAATATACCAATTGACGACTCTATAAACCTTTCAAATCGTTGACATGATGCATTTTGGCATTTTTTTAAAAATTTCACCCTTCATAAAACAGATAAGACAGATAATGATAGAAAATAACAAAATTTAGGAATAGGAAGATCTGTCCAAAGCGACAAGATTTTTCCCGATGTCGACATTGGTCTCTAGAGGTGATCCACCAAGGATGAACAAATATTAAGAAGATAAGTGTTTTGGCTAAACCTAGTTTTTTTCTCTCTAGAAAAAGCTTGCTCTCCCAACTCTTGAAAATTGCATTAACCCTAAATCAAAATAAAACTTCTCTTATTTATAGATGTAGGCAACCCTTCTAAATATTTTAGGATTAGGGTTTCATTTTAATTAAATTCTTTTAGTTAATTTACCTCTTAATTTTATTAGGAATATGGGAGAGTACTTTTATTAATTAATTCTCAAACTCCTTTAGGAATTAAACTAATAATAATAGTAATAATAATAATAAGACTCCTCTTATTAATTTATATTTAATATTTCTAAAATATTAAATAATAAATATTAAGCTATTTAATTTATTCTATCACCATAGATTAAATTAAATATACTTAACTTATTATTACGATTATGTCATTTGCTTCTTAAATAAATATTCATTCTTTTATGGTGTGACCCTTTAGGTTCTCCATATTAAACCGGTTATGAACAAATTAATTAGAACAATTCTAATTTTATTTAAATAAATAAATTAACTATTAATTCATTTAAATTAATAATATTGGGTAAGCCCCCTTAGCGCTCAACGACTTTCCAGATAATATAGATTTCAACATTAATCATAAAAGAACCTTTGAGTAAATAGTTACCGTACAATTTATTCCTTCCACCATACAATGTCCTAATTAAATATAAGACATGAAATTACTATCAAATCTTATTTTATTTAATTATATGTATTTCGATCCTAAATGCACAAACTTTAATAATACAAATTAGAAACTACTTTCTAATTTCATTCTGCCTTGGCCAAGGACTACTGAGTTGTCATTTATCGAATCACATAAAACATTCTCTTCTTTTACTAGAAATGGTAGATTCTTTATTGATCATTCATTATCTCCATGTATAATTAATTATACCCAAGCATACCATTTGATATACCTTTAGGGTCTTAAGGGACATGTCAAAGTATAACTCATTCATGTATACTATGATGATCTCAATTCTAAGGATTACTTGTACTACTATCACTAAAGGAATTCCTATTGATAAATAAGTAAAATTCCATTAGATATTCCTTAGCGAGCCACGTTCAATGTACTTATTCTCCAATAAGCACCTACATACTTGCTTTAGTGTCTTAACACAAATGATTATGAGATCAATCATCCTCATCCAATGAGCAAACAACATATGTACCAATCTATCTGGATTCACTAATGCCCTATTTAATAATCCAATGATTGTAAACTATTTTAGTTTTAAGCTTTCTAAGAATTTAGATCTCATTAGCATGATCATCATCATAATTCTAAAAATATTGCTTAAACCTATGGATTTATCACATTTATATATAACAACATTATGTAAATAAATTAAAAGGATTTAATAAACAATTCTTTTATTAATAAATGAATAAGATTGTTACAAAGTAAATGCTTCATCATATCAAATATAATTGACTTGTGTGTATACTACTTTCATGAAGTAGTTAATTGAGAGATGATAAAATGTATTGAATCATTGTACATATTTATAGATTTTTCAATTAACATTTTCAATTTCTATCCGTTGCTATTTTATTACCGTTCTGATCCATTTTTTTTACCATTCAGACTTTTTTTTATATCCGTTGGAGCATCATAGCCTTGCCCCTTAATCTTCTTCTTCAATAGCTTCTTCTTCAACGGCTTCATCTTCTTCTTCAACGGCTTCATCTTCATCTTCAGCATCCCCCTTCTCCCCCTTCTTCTTCAATTATTTCTCCCATTTATATATATTAAAAATTATAGTCCACCAACTTTTATTTTTTGATATAGTCGTTTTGTTTCGTCGAAAAATTCTATCAATTATATTTAGTCTTATTATTGGAGCGAAATCTGCATTTTAGACTAAATATAATCTTACATTTATGCAACGTGGATCTGCCGGAGATGCTCTTAACGTTGATTTTTGAAATAATAAAGTTGAGAAGCTTTTGAAGTGTAGTAGTTAGTACGGTTAGCCGTGAGTTGATCGCGTGGGGAGTGTGTGGCTAAAAAAGAATGAGAGAAAAGAGATAAGGTTTGAGTTTGACTAAATATCTAAGGCTTGTTTGGCTAAAATAAATAAATTTAAGGTTAAAATTGTGTTTTGTATATAAAATTAGATATTTTATTATATGATGGTTAAAAATATATATATAAAAATCGGGAGAGGTCATAGCCTACCCGCCCATTGAAATACTTGAAATAGCAATAGCTAATGAATATCATAAATAATTCAAATAAAGTTAAATTCTATAAAGAAAATGAAGTGTTAAATAACAAGATTTGAAATTTGGGTCGTTGTTCTTTCTTTGAGTAGTAAAATTTCCCTAGACCTTCCACTCCAATTATTCTATCTGCGTCCAAACAACCTTCCAAATGTTGGATCTCAACTCGTCTTCTCCCTCCTTCCTCTTCTTATCTCTCTCCTTCCTCTCCCTCCTGTACTTCCTCTTCCACTCCCACTCCCACTCCAATCCCCCCACCAAAACTCCATGTCCCCAATCATACCCTCTAATCGGAAACCTCATCGGATTCCTCCGCAACCGCCACCGCTTCCACGACTGGGTCGCTGATATGCTCTCAGCCACTCCATCCCTCACCCTCCAAGTCAACGGCATCCTCAACCTCTCTCACGGCATCTGCACCGCCAATCCTGCCGCCGTCGACCACCTCCTCCGCTCCAACTTTCACAACTACGTCAAAGGCACGCGCTTCCAATCCGTCCTGCACGATCTCCTAGGCCACGGCATCTTCAACGCCGACGGCGAGATCTGGACTTTCCAACGGAAAATTGCCAGCCATGAATTCAACACCAAGTCGCTCAGAAACTTCATCGCAAACACCGTCCAGTTCCAGCTCCTCGACGGCCTGATTCCCCGGCTCTCCACAGCCTGCGACGCGGGAGAAATCATCGATTTACAAGATGTTCTTCGAAAATTCACTTTCGATAACATTTGCCATGTTGCATTTGGTCTTGAATCGGAGAATATGAATGATAATTGGGCGAAATCATCGTTTGTTAGTGCGTTTGATTATGCAGTCGAAAATAGCTCGGAGAGATTCATGTCGCCTTTGCCGATTATTTGGAAGATGAAGAGATTTTTCAATATTGGGAGTGAGAAAAAGTACAGAGAAGCTATCAAAGTTATTGATGATTTTGCCATGGAAATAATAAGATTGAAGGAGAGAGAATTGGAATCCAAACAAGAGAAAGGGGAGGTGGAATATAGTCAAGATTTGTTGTCGAGATTCATGGGTTCAACTTTGAATGCTGGGTTTGGAGATCAAGAGGAGAAGTGGAAGTTCTTGAGGGATATAGTGATTAGCTTTGTACTTGCAGGTATGGAACTAATTATTTTGCCTTTTTCTTTTTAATTCTACCTCAATTCTATGTCATCATAACTACATTAACTAACCTATTATTTTTTAGGAGTAATTAAAAATAAAACTAAAATTTTATAATGAGATTTACCCTGAGGGAGTAACAACTAACAAAATGTTCAGAAAATCTCAGCTTAGGTTCGCTTAATTCCCACCTAGCGCTAGACAGGCCCTTTACTGTCTCGACTTGGCTACTGGCTAGTGATGTGGTCCCAGTCAATAGCAGTATTACAACTACAGAGATAATTAGCTATAATTCTCTTTGGGTGAGAATGTACCACAAGATAGTATTTGGATAAAAATGTTTGTTCTTTCTTCATTCCACTTCGGTAATTATAAATAGATAAATTCTAACAAACCTTCAGCAACTGCAGCCGAAACCAAAGGTCCTTAAGTTACAATGCAAATTGAATTTCAAATTATAAACAGAACAGAAATGCAAATAATGCGAAACGGCTGCTTTATTTTCTCCTACTCCTACTTTGACTCCTTCATGCTTCATGTGACCGTTGCTGCTTATACACGTGTCTCTTATGCTACTTTGGGTTCTTCTTTGTGACACGTTGTGTTCTTCGTGGCAACTCACCATGTTGCTGCGTATCACCATGTTGCTGCGTATCATTACCCCCTCCATCAAGTGGACGTTTGTCCCCAAGGTCCAAACTTGAGTATTGCTTCAGCAGCTCCGCCGTTGCTTCCCAGGTGGCATCCTCCGTAGGTAATTGGCTCCCACTTCACCAAACTCTCCTTAATGAACCTTGACCCACGCTTAATCCAACGTGTGTTCAGAATTACTTCTGATTCTACTACAATGGTACCCTCATCAGTAATAGGCGGAAGTTCCAAACTAGTGTCTGCTTTGTCACCTAGCTTCCTTTTGAGCAATGAGACATGAAAGACTGGATGTAAACGTGCACCCCCAGGAAGCTTGAGCTTATAGGCCACAACACCTATTCTTCTTTCAATTGGGTATGGCCCATAAAACTTGCTGGCAAGTTTTTGATGAGGTCGCCGATAAGCAGACTGTTGGCGATAAGGTTGTAACTTGAGATATACGAGCTCACCTTCTAAGAATTCTACATCCCGTCGTCCACGATCAGCTAACCGTTTCATCCTATTCTTAGCACTCTCCAAATTCTGTTTAAGGTTCCTAAGCAGTGTGTCCCTTGCCGTAAGGCTGTGGTCAACCATATCTACTGACGAAGATCCGACAGTGTACAATGGAATTGTAGGTGGCAATCGTCCATAAAGGGCCTGAAAAGGAGTCATACCCGTAGACGAATGATAAGCTGTGTTATACCACAGCTCTGCCCAAGGAAGGAAATGACTCAATTGTCGTTGCTGTTGGTGAACAAAACAGCGCAAATATTGTTCCACACAGCGGTTGAGCACCTCGGATTGGCCATCCGTTTGGGGATGGTATGTTGAACTCATCTTGAGCCGAGTACTAGACAACTTAAAAAATTCTTGCTAGAATTTACTAATAAATATGCGGTCCCTATCGCTTACAATAGAACGTGGCATGTCATGTAGTCTCACAACTCCGTCTACAAACTTTTCCGCCACCACCTTTGCCGTGAATGGATGTGATAAGGCCATGAAATGGGCGGATTTGCTCAGGCGGTCTACAACCACTAAAATGGTATATCGACCATGCGAAGAAGGAAAGCCTTCAATAAAATCCATAGTAACGTTATCCCATACCTGACAAGGAATAGGAAGAGGTTGAAGGAGCCCGACTGGGGATAAATTATCAGCTTTATTTTTTTGGCATGTCACGCATGCATGGACATAGTCTTTGACTGATTGGTGCATAGCAGGCCAATAAAATTGTTGAGATAATATCTTAAATGTCCCCAATATACCAGAATTGCCCTCCATCTTCGTATCATGGAATTCCTGGAGTAGTTGGTCTACCACAAATGTATTGGGTGGTACCACAACTCGTGTCTTGAAAAAGACTAGCCCATCTCTCCACGTGTAAGGCTTTTCCGGATTAGATTGAGCTTGCTGAACAATTCGGTCCATATACGGATGTCCTCTGGAGGCCCTTTTGATATCTTCCCATAAACTCACCTTTGGTATAGATAATGCATTAAGAATAGGACTTCCTAGCACCCGAGATAACGCATCAGCAGTTGAGTTTTCACGTCCCGGACGATATATAATTTCATAGTCATAGCCGAGTAGTTTAGCCACCCATTGTTGTTGTTCTGGCGTCCCTATTCTTTGTTCCAATAAATACTTGAGGCTGCGCTTATCCGTTTGTATAAAGAACTTTTTGCCCAATAAATATGGTCTCCAAGTGCATATTGCTTGCAAGATGGCGAGCATCTCCTTAGCATATGTTGACCACGAAAGCTTGGCAACTCCTAATGCTCGGCTCAGGAAGGTGATGGGTAATAAGTGGTTTTTATAACCACTTATTTAGATATCAACTAGCTTTAATTGTTGCTTAAACTCAAGTATTATTATTGCTTTTCATGCATTTTTACTTTCTTTTGTAGTTTTCATGTTTTGGAACTCTCTTGGTGCACAATGGGCTAGAAAGGAGGAAAGAATGCTAAAAAGGGACAAAAAGCAAGGAAATGGGATGATGGCATGATAATGGAAAAGAGTAAAGCATGCAAGCATCAAAGTTGGGGGGAAGGAATTAGCAAGTTGTGACTGCAGAAAGCAAGAATCAGCATCTGGTGCACGGCGCAGCTGCGCCAGCTTCATGGGTAAACCCTGCGCAGCTGCGCCAGAAGGCTTGGCCGGGTACCCTGCTGCGCAGCTGCGCCAGATTAAAGCATACACATAGCGCAGCTGAGCCGGTCAAGAAGCCTGCAGTTGACTTTATTTTAATTGTCCAATTAGAGTGTTGCTTGGGCAAGGAGGCATACGATCATGAGACTTATATTAGACCTATTTTCATATTGTAACAGATATCTCTCTCCTTTGAAGAGCACTTAGACTAGTATTCTCTCTTTTCTTCTTTTCAATTCCATTAGATTGGATTAGATTAATTGTAGTTAGATTCTAGAGTAGCTTAGATCTGAAGATTGAAACATTTGGAGAGCATCAAAGATTCAAACTTTGATCAAGAGGAATCAGATTTGCATTTTCTATCCTTATTTTCTCTTTGATTCATATTTGTATTTTGATGTTTATTCAATGTGTGGATGGTAGATTTGATTCTAGTATGAGTTAAACTCTATTTTGAGATGTCAATGGAACCTATTGAGTAGTTTATGTTGATACACTTTCATGTTGGTCTTATTGATTGTTGATTGATTGCCTATTATGATTCATGCCTAATTGCTTAATTGATTGGCCATCGATTACTGTGATAATTCATATGGACTTGAAAGACAAAGTATGAGTTTAGATCCGATCGTAATAGCTTGTTACATGGCGTTGGGATATATGATTTGTGCCTAGGATAGATATATACTGAAGCACCGCTTGTAGTCAATTGAGGACTTGGGCTTAAACCCTAATTATTTGTAAATCATATAGACATATAGTGGTTTAGGTAATGTGGGTGTTCATATGTATTCAATTATCTGTGGATTATATATGATATGGATTTGGTACATCGAAAGATGGCCTTATCTCACTTCCGTGTTCTCGACTAACAATCTGTGATGATTTATTTGACTTAACAGGAATTGCTTTGACTTAAATGAATCAATAGGGGAAATTGAGATCTCACAACTTCAGTATCTGGTTTTATTCTAAGATTAATTAGTTTTAGTTTAATTATTTAGTTTTATTCAAAACACTTAATCATTCGTTTAGATAAGACTAAAATGGTTATGGGCTAGTGGTTTGGTGACTTTTATTAGTTAATTCTCCGTGGGAACGATACTCTACTTACTCTTTATTACTTGTTGACTGTGTATACTTGCACTCATATATTAATCGGTGAAACGACCAACAATGGGTCTGCCTTGCTGCGTTAATACTGCACCTATACCATCACCGGAAGCGTCAGTTTCAATTGTAAAGGGCTCATTAAAATTCGGCATCGCTAAAATGGGCGTGGTTGTCATGGCTTGATTGAGCTATAAAAAAGCCGCCTCTACCTCTTCGCTCCATCCGAATTGCCCTTTCTTCAATAGATTAGTGAGTGGTCTTGCCAACATATCATAGTTGCGCACAAATTTCCGATAATAACTTGTAAGACTCAGAAAACCACGTAAATCTGAAATAGTGTGTGGCCTTGGCCAATTTTCCATTGCCACAATCTTGCTTTGATCAACCTTGACCCCCTGACTAGTCACGATGTGGCCGAGGTTCTCGAGTTCTGTTTGCCCAAATGTACATTTACTGGCTTTTATGAAAAAATTATGTCGACTCAAAATTTCAAAAGCCTTTGTAACATGTTCCAGATGCAAGATCCAATTGGGACTATAAATCAAAATGTCATAAAAAAAACTAATATGAATTTACGAAGATAAGGACGAAAAATAGAATTCATAATAGCTTGGAAAGTAGAAGGAGCATTGCAAAGACCAAAGGCCATGACCATATATTCGTAGTGGCCATTGTTAGTACGGAAAGCAGTTTTGTGAGTGTCTTGGGGTTTTACTCACACTTGATGGTACCTCGCTCGTAAATCTAGTTTTGTAAAATAGGTAGCTCCATGGAGCTCATCAAACATATCATCAACCGTGGGAATAGGAAACCGATCCTTAATAATAACGGTATTGAGAGCTCTATGGTCGGTACAAAAACGCCAAGTTCCGTCTTTCTTTTTAACTAGCAAAACTGGCGAAGAGGAAGGACTAGTACTTGGTTTTATAAGCCTCAATTTAAGCGTCCTGAACTTGTTTTTCAATTTCAGCTTTTTGAAAATAGGCATACTTGTAGGGTCTTATATTAATGGGCTCAGTACCTTCCTTAATAGGAGTGCAGTGGTCAACTTCACGAGCTGGAGGTAGCTGTGTGGGCCAGCAAAAAATGTCCCCAAAGTCTTTAATGAGTTCCTGCATATCTGCACTCATGTTGGTTCGGTCCACCTCTTCTATGGATTGAAAATAAACAGCGTAAGTGGAACATCCATGTCGGACTTCTTTAGTTACTGCTGTTAGTGAAGCCGGTTGAATAGCTTGACTATCCGAGCCGTGTAGTGTTGAGCTTGATTGTTCCACCAAAATTCCATAGTCATTTTCTGCTAATTACACACTACTGGGCCGAGTTGTTCAAGCCATTGTACACCAAGAACAAGATCAAGGCCTGTGAGAGGTAGTGAATAAAGGGTCAAATAAAATGGAATATCTTGGAGAACCTCCCTTGACATTGCATTCGATTGCCATCCGCCACTCGTACGGTGAAGGGCTTCGTAGGAATCACTAGAAATTGAAGCTCATCTGCTATCTTTGAACTGATGAAATTGTGTAGACCCACTATCGATGAGCACTGTGAGGATGTGATGCCCAACTCGGGCCTTGACCCTCATGGTTCGTGGTGTGGACCAACCTGTGAGTGCATGGAGTGATATTTCTGGTTCAGTTTGCTCTTCAGCCTTCTCATCTACTATAGTGTCATCAATAACCTCCTCGCACACAACTCTAGTAGGCTCAACGGGGCTCTCCAACAATGACAGTTACGGTCTTTGACATTTATGTCCAGCAGTAAATCTATCGTTGCAATTAAATCAGAGCCCTTGCGCACGTCGTCTTTGCATTTCATCCCACGTCAATCTTTATTCCGGACTTGGTGAAGTGGATTTTGGAGCTGGGAGATCCAGCGCTGTGCGATTTGGTAATGTTGGACGCGTGAATTGCTGTTGTCGCTTTAGCTGCTCATCCTTCATCCTAGCTAAACTACTGACCTCTTTCAAGGTTCGTGGTTTGAACATCCGAATGCCATCAGAAATTTCTGTTTTAAGTCCGCCCATAAATGTGCCTACTAGCGCCTTTTGAGTCCAACCATGAACTCGATTACCCAACCTCTCAAACTCCTTTTGATAGTTCCGTAAGGAACCCACTTGTCGGACCCTTGATAAGGCTTCATCACAGTCTTTGCATTCTGTGGGTCCAAACCATGTCGAAAGCTCTTCTTTAAATATCTCCCATGTTACAGTTCGCCCTTCCTCTTTGTAGGCTTGACGAAACCATTGCCACCATTGATTGGCTTCTCCTACCAGATGAAATGAAGCCAATGACACCTTTTGATTATCGACAGTCTCTTGATATTCAAAAAATTGATCCACCCGATTGAACCATTCGGTCGGATCATCCCCAGAATATCGTGGAAATTCCAACTTAGCCAATTTCGATGAGAAGATGTGCCGTCCACCCTCACTGTCAGTTCTATTCCTCACGCCATCAGTTTCATCTTGGTTTGTGCGCGAGAAACCATCCCGGTCGTTGTTGTGGTGGCTTGAGGACGCCTTGGATGCGAGCTTGACATCTAAAAGTTTGTTAATGGTTTCCTTCAGGCTGTGCAAACTATTGTTCATGAAATCCTCAATTCGCTGCATGCCATCCTGGACTCCGCCAAGCCCCGCCTCCAAAAGCTCAATCCGTTCTTTGTTTGTTGCCATTGAATAAATTGCTTTGATACCAATTGATGTTGTCCCAGTCAATAGCAGTATTACAACTACAAAGATAATTAGCTATAATTCTCTTTGGGTGAGAATGTACCACAAGATAATATATGGATAAAAATGTTTGTTCTTTCTTCATTCCACTTCGGTAATTATAAATAGATAAATCCTAACAAACCTTCAGCAACTGCAGCCGAAACCAAAGGTCCTTAAGTTACAATGCAAATTGAATTTCAAATTATAAACAGAATAATGTGAAACGGATGCTTTATTTTCTCCTACTCCTACTTTGACTCCTTCATGCGACCGTTGTTGCTTATACACGTGTCTCTTATGCAAGATACTTTGGGTTCTTCTTTGTGACACGTTGGGTTCTTCGTGGCAACTCACCATGTTGTTGCGTATCAGCTAGATGCATAGGCCCCTATGTAGGCGTATCAGACCTCTACTGTATCAATTTAATAAAGATTGTGAAGCTTTTACAATGTTAAAATAAATTTGTTAAGTCTGCAAATATTGTTTTTTGGTTATTTTTCATGTAAAATTTAAAAGATTACATCTATTGTATTGTATGCTTTTATATAATAAGTATATATAATAGAAAAATAAATAAATGAGACCAACTGAGAAAACCCCTAGTCTGTCTGGGAAAACGCCTAGACCTAGGTGCTAGATGCTCCCTCCGTCACCTACGCCTAGCAAATATACTAATTAAATATACCAAGTAACATTTAAATTTACTAAATACGCCTAGCAAATATGCTAACAAATAAATTTAGTAAATACGCCTAGCAAATATACTAAGTAACATTTAAATTTAAGGCTATATTGTATTTTATGTTTATTTATATATTTATTGAATGTTTTGTCAATAATGATCACAAATTGTTAATAATATTATTATATGAAAAAGTCATTTTATACTATTGATAAAAATGACTTTTTTGGATATTTTTTTCGTGAGTATTTTTTGTGTGGAACTTAACTAAGAAACTCTTTTTCTGGTATAAAAAAAATCATTTTATGCTATTGATAAAAGACAAAAAGAGAAGTGAGAGCTACCTGCGCAGGTGCGGATCCAGGATTTGTTCCCAGCAAGGGCGAATTTTAGTCCTCTACTTTCTCTCTCTTGTTAACATCATATTCTATTATAGACGGTCTTAGTCCCAGATACGCAATAAGTTACTCTTCTAAATTGAATTCAACTTGGGATTGAGAATTGATATTTTGAGACGGTTCTTGGATACGGGTTTCATTTGAGAGATTTTGAGTAGTCTCATTGACTTAAATGGATTGTGATGTTGATGATTTATTTTTGGAACGTTTGAATTTTGACCACAAGTCATGAATACCTAAATCAATCAAAATATAAGTATACAACAACCCCAAACAAATAATTATTTTATGCAACATAAATACAATTCTATAATATACAACAAATAAATATTCATAAGCCAAGCTAAAAAAGGAATTTCAAAATAAAAAATATTTAAATACAATTTAGAAACTTACTTCGATTATTTGTTATAGTTCAAATTGAGGGTTAAATGCTTTCTAAGTCACTATACTTTATGTCAACTTACAAATGAGTCACTAAACTTTTTTTTCTTACAGTCAACTTATTAAACTACATTTTACTAACAAAAATTTGAATTTTTGTAACTGACATTAATTGACTGAACAGGAAAGTGACGTGTAAAACAAAGTGTCCCACTTAATCCTAGCTGGAGCCTACCTGTAAATGAATTTAACACCTAAGCTATAACCACCCATGGAAAACTAACCTACCCAAGGAAGATACGACCCACCCAATAAAGATCCGATGAATTTAATTATTTACAAATATAATAATATAAATTAAAAAAGTTAGTCAAAAAACAAGAAAATAAATGAAAAATATATTTAATTATTTTGTAATTAATATCAAATGAATTTTTATTTAATTCTTTACAAATATAATAATATAAATTAAAAAAAATTGCCAAAAAATAAGAAAATAAATTAAATAAATTACATGCTTATGTGTAATTAAAAAATTTATTTCAAATATTTTTTAAAACAATTATTAATAATTTGAGGGTAAATATCAAGAACACACACTAACACACCAAGAACGCACATATAAATTCAAACACACACTAACACACCAAGAACACACACATGCCTATAATAAATTACAATACACATAATAATTAACTAAATAAAACATAATTTACTTGAATTATAATCTAACTTGAACAATTGGAATTAATTAATCTGAAAAAAATTAATGAACCCATGGTTCATTTCCATTTCAAAACTAATAATTTTCGATTCACAATGCTTCTCAAGAACTTTTCAACACATCCAATTCAATAGCTACCTAAATCCAATATAAACCATTCATATACACCACAATTCAAACAACAAAGAGAAATTCAAAAACTACAGATCCAATTAGTAATATGAGTTTACTAATCTGGTGTAGGAAGAAGATGGTTTGATAAACTATAAATCGACCGACCCGAACGATTGCAAGGATGAAGTTGTCGGTAATATGAGTTTACTGCTCATCTTCTTCTTCATATTCATGAATTCATACTGTTCATCTATTTGAACAAATCAAAATGAAAGAATAAACACCCAAAATTGATTAATAGAGAGGACGGAGCAATAAATCTGTAAAATAAACATAGATTAGATAAAATGAAAAGTAATCGAAAAATCAGCAATCGAGCTTCTCACAACATCCAAACTGTATAATAAAAGCAACAATAAACCATAAAAATTCAGATAAGAAGACGCAACCCCAACCACAGACAGCCGGAGACCACCATTGGAGCCCATATTTCCGGCCATCAAGAACAGAACGTCAGAAACCTCGGACTGAAAATTGCCTGACCACAGTGCCACGGAATAAACAGTCAGATCTGGACTATCGAACGAATAAGCAGTAAATCAAAGAAGCCAGATCGGAACGAACTACCGGCAACGAACTACACAAAACATTTATTTATAATCAGATCTAATCAAATAGTCAGATCAACGAACGAATCTGATCGAACAGTCAAATCGAGTTATTTGTTTGAAGTTTAGGGTTTTGATTTGGGAATTTTTGTAGAGGAAGAGGAATATGAAGTAGCGAGTTCGTATTCAGGTCGATTAGCTTATTCATCTAATCATTTTGTTATTACAGTTCGATTAGCTTATTCATAGTTTTTTTTGTTTTTTTGAAAGTATTAATTGATTAGGCATGTATTAATTTATTTATAAATATTTATATTTTTATAATTTCCTAAATAATTATATTCGTTAAGATTTTTAATTTTATAATTTCCTCAATTATATTTGTTATTAATTATATAAAAAAACATTTGCTATTAATTAAAAAAATAGCTAAATAACTCTTTTTATTTTTTAATTTCTACCATGTATTTTTTGCTAAATTTTCTGATTTTATTATAATTTTCTTTCATTTCCCCTAAATGTATTTTATATTCCCCTTAATTTTAATTAGCATATCTTTAGTTTTTATGTTTTATATAAATGGCTTAATTATAAAAAAAATTATTTGATATTAATTACAAAAATAATTAATATATTATTTATTTATTTTCTTGTTTTTTGGCCAACTTTTTAAATTTATATTATACTTTAAAATATTTTTTTCATTTTCTTCATAAAATTTTTTCACCAGATCCACATCATCACTGCCACGTCGCATAATCACTGCCACATAGGCTTTGTTTTACAACTCAGCAGTTTAGCTGTCTTTTTTCGTTAAAAGTCAAAGCATTTAACGGTTTTTTTAACTTTGTATTAGAAAAGTCAAGTACAGTGAGTTGATTGTAAGAAAAAAAAGTTCAGTGACCCATTTGTAAGTCGACCTAAAGTAGAGTGACTTAAAAAGTATTTAACCCTTCAAATTGAATGATTCCCCAAACAATTACAATTTCAACCGTATGCTCAAAGCCTTAAACTAAATTTGTTTTCTATATTCAAACAAAATCAAGCCACAACATTTAAAATCAACTCAACAATTCACAAACACACCAAATTTTAAAAAATTGAAGTGCATATTTATTTAACCCCAACTCGCAACAAATTCAAATAAGTTTAAACTTTAGAGTATAAAAAAAGCCCTAATTAGTTACCTCTTAAGTAAATACATCAAATAAATTGAATTGGGTTTAACCCCAAGTCCCCCCCAACCAACAACAAACTCAAACAAACTACAAAATTTAAATTATCAAACAAAAAAAACCCTAATTTAGTTACCTTCTAAGTCTGATATGCGTTAGAGTGATGTAGGACAGATTTAGAATGAAGAATTAATGAAAAATAAATTAGGATCTAAACTCCATATTTAAACCACTAGGATCTTTCAAGTGTATCAACTCCACGTATCAACATCAGGATGGATAAAATACCTCTACGATATGAATAAAATAATCAACTTCAATATCAATAATATGTAGTCTCCAAGACTTGTGAGGATTATATCACTATTTAAAGAGACTTAAAACCCTAATATTACTTGAAGAATAATAAAAGTACTAAACGACTAAATACTCTTATTAATAATTCCTACTCACTAATTAATTTCCTAAATCCCCACTAATAAATAAAATACATTAATCACATCAACTACTTTTATATTAAACATAATAAAAACTCCAAATAATAAATATAAAAAATCTCTTCTTTGTTCTTGGAGTCCCCATCATAAAGGAGCAGTACTGTATATTTTAAATAGACTAAAAAGTAAAAGGTTACATGACATTTTAAATTCTTGTATTTGGGGGGTGGTAAGTTTCAATTGAGCTAAGAGACTAAATTATAAATTTTACAGCTTTAATTAATACTTTTTTAAAGCTGGACATCCAAAAAATATTTTTGGAATGAAGGGAAGGGAACATCATCTCTCTCATTTTATTTTTCTTCAGGTAAAGAAGCAACCTCAACAGCATTGACCTGGTTTTTTTGGTTAATCTCTGGCCATCCCCAATGCAAACATTTGATCTACAAAGAACTATCATCAGTCGCTACACAGTCCGAAGAATGGTCAGGTAATTTTAACTACAACGAGCTGAAGAGCTTTCATTACCTACAAGCGGCTCTATCAGAGTCGATGCGTCTATTCCCACCCGTACCGATCAACTCGAGATTGACAGTGAGAGATGATGTTTTACCCGACGGGACCCACGTGGGCCAGGGCTGGTTTGCTGACTATTCGGCCTATGCAATGGGAAGGATGGAAAGACTGTGGGGCCCAGATTGTATGGAGTATAAGCCAGAGAGATGGTTGGATAATGATGGGGTTTATCAGTCGCCTGATCAGTTCAAGTTTCCGGTGTTTCATTGTGGGCCCAGGATGTGTTTGGGGAAAGAGATGGCTTATGTGCAGATGAAGTCTATTGCGGCCGTTGTGATGAGTAAGTTTGAGGTTGAGGCCGTTGATGGTGGTGGAAGTGTGGGGAGGATGATGAAACCGCCTTACACGTTATCGCTTCTCCTGAAGATGAAAGATGGGTTACAAGTACGATTGAAAAGTAGAAGATAGACATATAAGTTGTAAACAGAGCCTACGCGGATTCTGCAATCAGTACAACTAGGGAGACTAGACAAAAATCCCGAAAAAATGACATGCAGTTTTTTTCATGCATCCCATTCAGAAACAAAAATGAGTTCTAATTTAGTAGATGCAAATCTTTGTTATGGAAATTGTATAGAATAAAGTTGCGTCCTGAATTTTTTCTAGGTTTTTTTTGTTCTGCAATTGCCTAATTTGGTTTGTAAGACTCGACTAGGTATAGCTATACTTAATGTATTATTATCTGTAGAATTTTTAGTTGTTTGTATGTATTAGTGGCCTATTAACTGATGTTAGAGATTCAAGATATACATTTCATATTGTCATGTGTTCTTGTTGTATTTTGTCAACTACTTTACATCTCACTTGGACTTTCTTCGTCTCTTGTGGTTTTTTTAGGTGAAACTTTCTGGAATTTGTAATTTATGGGCCATGTCCCTTGTACTTGTGTAAATTCAGGTATGCAGTGTGTAAAATCACATTCGTTTTTCAGAAAAGAAAATGTCGAAGTTTGTTGAGACGCATACATATTTATGTAGTACAGTAGGAGGTATGCTTTGTCCTAAAATGAGTGAATTTAGCTTTTAATGTTATCTTTTAACATATTAGATAATTAAACGGGGGAAGTAGATTAGATGTTATAGTCCAGATAATTAAATGAGGGAAGTAGATTAGATGCTATAGTCTAGTGGTGAGATCTTACCCTTTTATTCTGCATGGTCACAAATGTTTTAACGCTTTTTTGTATAAATTTTTGCGGCATGCATTTCGAAGGGTCTTCAAATACCATCTCCTCTTTTGATTATGAGTTTCATAATCATCTTTTCTCTCTTAAATAATGCTTCTCAAAAGCTTTCTGTAAATTACCAATAAAATCCTTGATACTTGTAGAATTATTTACACATTTATTGAAGAAATTATTCATATCCTCACTTCTCGAGGTGATTGTCATCCACACAGCAAAAAAATATATTCGAAATGCTCCAATCTATTTTTCTTTTATTTCATAAAAACCTTGAAACCATTTATGATCATGCAAATCGTATTATGAAGGGCGGATCTTTATACTGGGCAGCATAGGCAGTTGCCTTTATTGAATTTTTTTATAGGTATAGCCGTATAGGGGTATGTCAGATATGTAAATTAATAAATTTAAGAGAGCAGATTAATGAAAGAGTTAAACTTGGAGGGGGCAAAATAAATTTCATAAACCAATTCTAAATACAAGTACAAAAATCTTCTTAGTTTTAAGGCTTGTTGAAATTTTAAAAGTACAAAATTAGTTTATGTTTTGAAATTAATTCATGGTTTTGTTTGAATATAGAAAGCAAATTTAGTTTGAGGTTTTGAACATTTGAGGAATTATTTAAATTGAATTATGACAAGTAACCGAAATAAGTTTTTAAATTGTATCTAAATATTTTTTATTTGAAATTTCTTTTTTAGTTTGAATTATGGATATTTATTACAATTTGTAAACATTATTATGATTAGTTAATATTATGATTGGTTTAAATTTTTTTAATTTAATTTCAATAAAATTAAATTAAATCCGCGATCATTAGTAATCAAACTATTGAATAGTCAATGATCGAATGTGTAGAATATATATGACGAAATTTTTTAGGATATTTAATACTAATGCACCACGTACACAATACTGTTAGACATTAAGAAAAATCCTAACAATCAAATTTTCCATAACATGATCCTGATTAGTGATCATCGTTACGGATATTTGAAATTCGTTACTCAAGTCATGTCTCAAACAATCATACAAGGTATCCTTAGTCTCATCCAGTGTAACTTCAAATAAAATTGAAAAATGATTCACTCCTGTGAAAGAAACAAACGGTACGAAATTCATATTGTCCGCCGTTCGGTATGTAGTGTTAAAAATTACACATCGCCAAATTTTGGTAAACATAATTTATCCGCTAAATATTACTAATACAATTTTTGTCTCTTCATGTCGCATTGATTTTTTATTTTTATTTTTTACTTGGACTTTCCCATTCCAACTTCTTCAGGTACTCCCTCCGTTTTCAAAAGAATATCTTCAAATACAATAATTTTTATCCACCAAAGGATGTCTAAAAGTACATAATTTTAGGGAATTATTATTTTTACAAGTAAAAATGTTAGCTCCACAATATCCTCTTTTATAGGGGCGGAGGGAGGCGGGGGGGGGGGGGGGGGGGGTCTAGGGGGGTCCACGGCCCCCCCGGCCGCTGGAAAAATTAGTATGTAGTATGCGTGCGCTAGTAAGAAGAAGGAAGGGGAAGAAGAAGAAGAAAAAGAAATTAAAAAAATATATATAACTTTATAATTAAGTAGCCTACACATAATATAAATACTGACATATTAATAAATTTTTATCCGTTTGTAATTTTAAAATGGTCAAAGAAATGAATCTCTAATTTAAAAAGGAAGAAGTACTAATTTACCTAGATTTTTTGCATCTTTCTGACACTTTTGGAGGCAAGTTGTCTAACAAACTTTATTATATAATCTTTCTATTTTGCAAGAGAAAAAAAGAGTCCCATTTATAAATTTTACAAACACTAACTACTTTTCATTTTATATATGTATACTTTTTAAAATAATAAGGTATTCATTCATTAATAATGACATTATATACATGAATATAACTAAGTGATAGAATTTATTTTTTTTGAAACGAAAGGAATATTTATGTTATTTAAAAATAATAATTACTTCGTTTCACAAAAAGAATTTTATTTATAAAATTTATCAATATTAAATGTGTATTTTTGTTCTATATCTATCTCAAGTGAATAAGTTGTTAGGTTAACATTAACCACGCTATATTAAAATATGATGATAATTTATACTCATCACTACAAAAATAATTATTTGTATACTCTTTTTAAAAGGAGTAATGGACCTGTTTGACTTTTTCAATATTTTTCTATTTGTGAAACGAAGTAAATAACAGAGGAGATCTGTATAGTGGGGGGTCTGGTAGAAACGGAGGAGGAGAGGAGAGAAGAGAGCCACCACTGCTGCTGTCGGTCGCTACTGCCGGTCGTCGCGCCGACGCCTGCCCGCCGGACCCCCCGGCTAAAATTCTCTGGCTCCGCCATTGCTCTTTTACATGAGAGTGAATCCCACTTGCTATTCATGTTAGGAGTACCTTATAGAATTAACATTTTTACTTGTGTGAAAAAAAATAAAATGACATAGTTTACCCTCAAAAGTATGGCCCACTAATTTAAGAAAAGAAAAACACTCGTACACTCATTGTACTTGTGTTGAGTCCACTATGAGTAATATTGATATTTATTTTATTCTCCCTACAACTTTAATTTTCTTAATATACCTGAAAAATATTCTTTAGACATTCTTTTGAGAACGAAGGTAATAATATACTACAACTTTTGCATGAGTTGAATACATTGTATCACGTCTTATGTAACTACATTTCGAACGTAGTTCTCACAAAAATTCACATTCCTCATGCCCCCTTCTAATGAGTTAAGAACAGACATCATACTATTTCCATTAAATATTTTTGTGTCTGAATCTGCAAAACCTTGAGAAAACAAATTATGATTGTGTTCCAGTTCAAAGATTGAAACGTACCAATAGGGCTGGCAAGATATGATTTTGGTTTCTAGAATTTGGTTATTGTTTCATTACCAACTACAACCACATAACATGTTTTTAATGTGTTGTGTGAGTTGTAACATATAGTTATGGACTCAATAAATGTCAATATATGTTTCAAGTTAATCATAATCGTGGTACAATGGAATAAATTATTTATTATATTTAATTTCTATATTACTTGACCTTCTCTCTATTTTTTTTATTCATTCTTACTCTCTAAAACTTTTTATACTAAAAATTTTAAACTCTCTAAATTTTTTGTACACTTCCTCTCTCTAAAATTTTTGTACATTATCATGGTCCAATTGAATAAATTATTTATTATATATTCCTTTACCTTCTCTATATTTTTTTTATTTATTCTTCCTCTCTAAAATTTTTTATACTAAAAATTTTAAACTCTAAATTTTTTTACACTTCCTCTCTCTAAAATTTTTGTACTCTTAATTTTTTTTATACACTTTCTCCCTCTCAAATTTTTAACACTTTCTAAAAAAATAAATTTTTTATACACTTTCTCCCTCAACTCTTAACTCTTTCTAAAAAGTTTATACTATCTCAAATTTTTATACACTTTCTCTCAAATCTTTATCATTCTGCATGGCAATGAGAGTGACAATAATTTTTTTTTAAAAAAAATTCTGTTTTAATCGTCAAAAAAATAAAACTTGTGTAGAAGTAAGGAGTACCAACAAGCAAATTTGCTTGTACTATCTATGTTTTTGGATATTCCTTGTCAACATAATTTCACCAAGAAATTATGAACTTCTTACAGCTATACTGTCTAGGTTTACACTATAGTCGAAACTAAAATACTCCATCCGTTATAAATTAAATGCCTTATTTTAACTTTTAAAAATTAAATTGATCATTTTTAAAAATATTTTCTGTACCATTTTTTGTCAAACTATAGGTGAAAATATTATAACCAAAACAAAGTATATATAATTTACTACTAACTCTAATTTTTATAATTTAAAAATATATTTATATATGCTTAATTATGAATTCTAAAAATAGTCAATTTAACTTTAAAAAGTTCAAATTGAACATTTAATTTGGGACGGAAGGAGTGTAAATTATGAACATAAATTTAAAACTTAGATAAATATAAATAATTTGTTAAAATATTCATGAATTAAAATATTATATTAGGACATCTTAAAAAGATAAAGGCTTAAATATGAATTAATATCCTGAACTTTTAATTGTTTTCCACTTTGGAGATTGCCTTCTCAATTTTTTCAATTAGGGGATTAAGCTTTTAATTTTTTCAGATTACGTCTAATTGATAGTGCCATGTCAGAAATTGATGACATGACAGCGACACGTGACTAAAAAAATGCTTATGAGTAATATTGAGTCTTTTTTTAATATTTATTTTTTTTAATTTTTTATTCCAAAAAGAGTAAAATTGTCGTACAAACAGTTGATCTTTAAGTCTAAAAATAAATCAAAACAACTAAAAATCTCTAAAAATACCTTCAAAGACCAAACGATTAGTTGTACCCAAAATTGAATGAACCCTAATTTGTTCATCATCTTCATTGCTTCATCATCCTGATTTGTTTTTTGTATAAAACCGGAAAGCTAAGGAAGTAGAGAATAAAAACTGCTCCCTGCCTCTACACTGTCCCTAATGTGTTCTTCATTCTGATCCCTAATTTGTTCATCTTCATTTCTATGTTCATAACTTTATATATGGCCTTCAACTTCAATCCCACCATTGATTATTTTCTCCTCTTCGATTACACCTTCTTTGCATCTACTGTGACGAGCGAGATTTTTGTAATTTATTTTTAATATTTATTGAAATACATAAATATTTTTGTTAATTTATTTATTGAGTTAAATAAATAGTTGATAGAATTATGGTAGAATAATTTAATTAAATGTGTTACATTAATTAAATTAATGTTGGATAATGTTATAGTTAAAAGTGTGAATTTAATTGGGATAATTAAATTAAAAGAGTTATTAAATAATTATAATGTTGTTCTAATTAATTTAATAATTAATTAGAGATTTAATGATTTGTCATAATTAATAAATGAGAATTTTAATTATGTGATATTTGATATTTCCTTTAATTTAATTGAATTTAAATAATATTATTTGATTAATTAAAGTGTGACAAATAAACAATATAATAAACAAGTTAATTAAAATAAATGGAAATGAGTTATTTTTATGCAAACCAAACATGGCCTTAAGAACATAGGAGCAGTTAAGGCCATGAAGCACTTAACCGCTACCCATGTTCTGCCAGTTAGTCTTATACGTATTATATTATATCAGACTTATGCTTTTACGTATAATTTCACCTTGCTAAGTTAGAAACTCAACGAGAAAAGAGAGAAAAACTTGAGAGATTTTATGATTGAAGAAGAAGTTTGGGGAATTAAAGAAGCTTCCTTTCATTTTCTAGCAATCTAAACAAACAATCAAGGGTAATTTTTTAATCCCAAGTTTCAATTTACGTTTTTAAGTTTTCTCCATGAACGTATATTTAAGTTCTCTGTTAATTGAGTTTCATGATTAAATTGTTGAAAAGTTGTTTGTAATCATTAATATGCATGTATAATCTACTATATGATGGTTATAAACTATTTTAGAGTAATTAGTCCATGAAATTATGTTTAAAATAGAGTTTTGAAGTTTACAGAGAAATAATATATGAATATGACTTATATGTACAACAATTTATGCTTAAGTTGTATGTAAATTGGTAAATTGATGATTGAGTATATTTATACATGTAAAACGAAAAGAACGAAACTTAAACGGACTGATTTGACGTTATAACGAATCTGTAATATGCGATTTCATGAAATTTGATGAAACTTTGAAAAATAGCAAGGACAGAAAAATTATGAGTTCAAATTTAGTTATTTATGTGATTTAAGTTGTTAAAATCATGCTATGAATGTTGTAAAACGTTTCTGTAAAGTTTAGAACTTATGGGTAGAATTAAATTTGTTGTTTGAGCGAAGTTTTGGCCTATTTTAGCGTTTTCTAAGTTTTTCGCGAGCTCTGTCTGCGTCCCACTGTGTCACGGCGCCGCAGCGCCTGTTCTGTGAAAAAACAGAACGCTGCAGCGCCCTAACAGTGCCTGATGTGGAGTCGTGGTGCCGCAGCGCCTGTTCAGAGAGTAAACAGAGCGCCGCAGCTGCAGGACCCGAGCTGTAGCGCCGGTTGAATTCTTAATTGTAGCGCGACAGCGCTGGCTTCTAGTTCATTATGGGGCACTACAGCGCCACTGGGCAGTATTTCCCAGAAAATTTTATCTAATTATATAAGTCCAGAAAAGATGATTTAAATCTAATCTAATGAACATGAAAATGTGTTAATTATATATTGAGATGATAAAGCAGATTATTAACATGTCAATTGCAGACACTAGAAATTTTACTTTCTTTATACTAATATTGCAGAAGGGTAAAAGTATAATTTTACTTCGGAGACAACCCTGAGGTAGGGGAAAAGCATCTGATCATCCTGGAGACAACCCTGTGGATGATTCAAAGGGCCAATGACGTCAAAACAAGACGCGAACTGAACGAGGATCTCAAAGCTGAGAAAGTGTCCACAAGGAGTCACTTCAGCAAACATCGAACTGCGTGCTATCAAAGATGAGCCAGTTAACTGCAGTCGGGAACCGGAAGATACCTCTCAGCTACCAGCATCATCTTCTCGAATCCCGATTCAGTCAGACTCGACCTTATTCCGCAGTCTTCCACAAAGACTTTCCGGGAGTTTGGCCTACGAAGCTCAACTTTCTTCGAATCGAGATCGAAGGAACGAAGTTTGAGACGGCGATCCATGGGGCCCAGCCGCAGGTGTACCTGTAGCTGGCTCCAAGACCTTAGTCAGCAACATCAGCTCATTTAGAAAAAAAGAGAAGAGTTTTAGAGAGAGAAACTAATTCTAGAGTGAGAAACCCTCGGGTTTGAGCAATATACACACATTTTTAGTTGTTTAATCTTGTTTCATATATACTTTGAGTCTCGAGAGTGTTCTTAGTTGATCCCGGGTGATAAAACGCTTGTTCACGCGTCCCCTAATGTGAAAAAACGCTCGTTTTAGCAACTTTCTTTGTAACTTGTGTTTAATGTACTAGATTTATGTGATATATTGTGTAAACATTGTTAGACTTGTTGTTTTATACATATATTGGTGTGTAGGCGGTAGATCTATAGATCCCATCGATTATTTATCGCATATTTAGTTGTAAATCAAGACTGGAGGCTAGATCTACCTAGATCTAAGCCGGATCTAGCCTTTTGAGCGGTTATTAAGTATGAAGCTTTAATCCGTATGCTAGACCGATTTAGATCCATGGTAGATCTACACATTTTAATGCTTTTAATCGGTCCCGATTACCCCATATAGCCTTAGATCTATATCTAGAGGTAAAGGGGTCCGAAATGGCTTGAAACGGTGATTTGAAGTGATGAAATCATCTAATATCAAGTATAGGCCATTGTACATATATATTTGTGCATAATAGTGTGAGCCTAAGAATCCCGGTGTTGAGATCCCATGGTTGGATCCCGACTTGATTCTCACAATGGACCGGTTTTTTGTGATGTAATGTTTAAATAACGCAGAAAGTCATTGTACATGTAATGTTTGGATCTTGAAAATGGATTCGAGGGGTTAGTCCCGAGAAGTCGGATTCAAGACCCCGTTATAGTGAAAACTTTGATTGCAGGTGCTCGAATTTATCAAGATGGCTTACATGCCCGATGATAATCCGACCCTATTTAGCGCTTTCTAGCATGCATTTCAATAAAACGATTTCCAAATCAAAAAAGCAAAGAGCTTTCATAATAAGAATAAAGTGATTTGGGGATAGACAATAGATCATAAAAGGAAGTATCAAAAGACCTCGATTCCTATTTGACGAAGGCTTTGAAAACTTTGTTTTCAAAACATTATTGATATATATTATGTTTTAAAAATGAACTTTTATATAAATAAAATCCTTTATGCATAGGGTTAAAGAGGTACATCACTACTTTCGTAATAATTTTATAGACTTAAGAATTAATAATGGAAGTATCAAAGGTCCTCGATTACTATTCGGGCGAAGGGTTTGAAACCTTGTGTGTTCCCCAATATATCATATGAAATGTATATTTGGTCTAAAAAATGAACTTTTGCTAAATCAAACCCTTTGTACATAGGTGCAAAAGAGTAATGACACTACTTCTAAATAACTCACAATGAAGTTTAGAATAAAACTTTCAAAATAACACACACACACACACACACACACACTCACACCCATACACACAATTTATGCATAGAAAATCAATAAGATGCGATAACCGTGTTTTCACGGAAGTCGGAGGGTGCCTAACACATTCCCCTCGCTTAAGCTAGCCCCCGAATTCTAAGAATCTCGGTTTCAAACCAATCCTATGGAGTCACATATTAGACCATATTGCAAAAATCTTCAAAATCGGATGAGTTGGTACATCCATGTATATTATACCAACTAGAAGATCTGTCTCATTCGGTCCAATTATAAAATAATAAAATCAATCTTTTCAAAGTCACCGACACTTATGTCGGTACCAATTTCCTAAAAACTCACCCTTTAATAAAATCCATAGATATAGTGAATCACCAAAGGGTAAAACAAAAAAATTTAGGAAAGACGGACATCACATGAACCAGTCTTTTTTTTTTGGAGTCGACAGGTGGCGACTCTGCTGGGGACTATAGAGGGCTTAAGCCGCGTTAAAACTTTTTGATTATTTTTCACTCTGCATGTGCATCTTGTGTGAATGATCTTTGTGTGTGATTAATGTTTCAATCTTTAAGCATTCTTGTATTAATGCCTCGCACAATATATTAGTGCTTCGCACAATGTCATCATTTTGCATGCGGTGAGGATGTGAATGTATGTTGTGTGGTCCCTCCAATAGGAGGCAATCCTGTCGGTTGTTTATTATTGGACTCCTATGGATGTTTCCATTGTGAGTCTCAGGAAAGGCACCACTCAGATCCGCTCCAATTGAAAGATGGATGTCTTCATCAAGTAAATTACGAAGATCTGGGAACCAATTTCAAAAAACCTGTGAGAGTAGCCCTAAGATAGGTCAACCTCTGAGAAACCAAACGCACAGGATACCTCTTCATGCCCTGTTACTTTCAAAATTTACAAATGTCATCCATTTTAACTGTTGTTTGTACACCCTTCTTATCCTATCATCAAGTCGACTAACCCCTTATTTTGTAGGAAAAGATTAAAAAACCCATAACTCGATGCATAACATATCATGCATCCATATCACCTGCCAATATCGAGACTAAACTAGATACCGGTTTTGTGCAGATTGGTCCTAGAACTCGATTCTGAGCCAAAAAGGCCCGTTCACCACCAGTCAAAATGGCTGAAGGAAGTTCATCAGAACCCATCCTTGTATCTCGAGAGGAATTCGAGGAGCTTAAGAAGCAGATTGCCGAGATGACTACCCTGTTGAGAGAACAGTGTAAAGTATCTTAGGAACCTAAGCATAAGAGTCATACTGAACCCTCTGTGCAAGGAGATATGAAAATACCAGAAAAGGACGGTGATACCCAGATGTCCACACCTATCTCTCCCCTCGATGTCAAAGTAGCCAAGGAGGCCCCTGTCCAAAAGAGGACACGGGAAATAGTAGACCTCCGAGAAGATAGAGAAACTGGAGATATCAGGAAGAAAGTTAGACAAATGGAGGACGCTATCCGGTCTATGAAAGGGACAGGATCCCACGAGAGCGTAAATTATTATGATTTATGTATTTTCCCAAAGGCGAGATACCCGAATAAGTTCCAAGTCTCGAAATTCGAGAAGTACAATGGATTGGGCGATCCCTACACCCATTTGAAAGTCTACATAGGTGAGCTTGGATCTTATGCCGAGGATGAGAGCCTTCGAATGCAGCTATTCCAGAAGAGCCTTACCTGTGAAGCTTGAACTTGGTACGCCTGGATTGACAACTCCAAAGTCCAGGGTTAGGAAGATTTAGCCCATGCATTCCTCAACCAGTAAAGCTTCCAATCTCAGATGGTACCTGACCGTTACCAAGTAACCAAAGTCAAGAAACTGAGCCAGGAATCCTTTAGGGAGTATGCACAAAGATGGAGGCGAATGGCCGCCCAAGTTAGCCCCCTAATGGATGAAGGTGAGATGGTGATAACTTTTATTGACAACCAAGAAGCCCTATATTATGAGAGAGTCATGGTAGGAATAGGCAAACCCTTTTCTGAAATGATAAAGCATGGGGAAATGGCAGAGCTGGGTTTGAAATCCGGCAAAATCAAGGACCTTACAGTCTTGGAGGCAGTGGCGGAGCATATATAATCGGGCAATTACTCAAGCGCTCCTAAGAGGGTTCCTAAAAGGAAGGAGGAGGATGTCTCTTTAATATTGCAAGGGCAATCAACGAGCAAGAGCAATAGTCCACCTATACAGAAGCAAGGTAATTACCCTGCATTCCATCCATCTGCAAACGCCTGAAATTCTACAGCACCGAGGGTCGGGGAGAACATGTTGGGAATTACATATTCAAATTTGATGTTGAAAGTAAATAAATGTGCATGTATTTTCCAAAGTTGTAAAGTCCTTATTAGAACTAATGTATAAGGACTTAGATTGAGGATCAAAATTGTTAGGTTGATCTGAGCTAAACGTTTATCATTCTGTAATTGAATGTATAGAAGAAAGATCAAACTTGTTAGGTTGATCTCTTGAAATGTAATAGTTAGGCATTAATAGATTCGTAGTCTGTCGAGCCAGCCAAGAGTTTCGAAAAGCCAAGGCAGGATCGTGGAGTGTCATGGCAGTCACTCCAGAATCGTAGTCTGTCTAGGAAGCCACATTCAGAATCGTGGAGACAATCCGAGCGCCTGCCGAGCAAAGTCTTGAATCGCTGTCAGCTTTAGGAAACATGGAGTCTGCATGATGATGCAAGTAGAGATCGTAGTCAATCAAAGCTTAAGCCGATTCGTAGTGTTCTGTACGATCAAGACTGAATCAATTATGAGCACACCAGCAAACAACGATCGTGGTTTGATGACAACGATCGTGGTGCTTCTTCAGTTAGCATCAGAGAATCAAGATTCGCCTATCTGATGACAGAGGATGTCTAACAAGTGAAGAATGGCTTATAAACGTTGACTTTTCAGGAATCTCAATGCTCCAACACTTGTCCTTAGTTTGAATCGAAGCAACGTGTGGAAAAAGCTAAGAGGACTACTTTCTGTCTGCTGAAAGCATCTTTTCAGGTGTTAGGTGAGAAAGCAGTCTGCTGTGTCAGGCGAGTCAGACAGCAGAACACCATATTCCCAGGAAGTCAACATCAGTGCTCAGAAACGTCTGGAACATTAAATGCTCCAACGGAAGCCTTTCAACGAGAAGATTTCAAAGGCTCCTTTATAAGAAAAACAGATTTAAGATTCAGATCAATCAAGAAAAAACGAACAAAGCTCAAGAACACTTAAAGCCAAACACTACAATCCTGAAAGATAGCTTGCTTTGCTACTCAGTTCTTTAGAACTTATGCTTAATGAAAACGGAGTAGCACACCAAAGAACACAACTCTCATTATAGTGTATTCCAAGTCTGCTGGACTTGAAGAGTTCTCAGTGAACTAGAAGTGCCAAGTCTGCTGGACTTGAAGAGTTCTCACTGAACTAGAAGTTCCAAGACTGCAGGTCTTGAAGGAATCTCAGTGATTCAAAGTTGTAAAGATATCCTTAGTGGATTTTCTACTCGTGGAGTAGAAGAGTGGATTAGGAGTCTTGAGTGCTCTGAACCACTTTAAACAACTGTGTCACTTACATTGTGTATTCATTAACTGCCATATCTGCCATAACTGCTAATCGATCTATAAACTTATTTTATCTTAAAGGGGAACAAACAAAACATATATTCCATTGTGGTTAATTAATTTATTTAATTAACAATTCTGATAAGTATTTTGAAAAGCAAAAAGTTTTAAAATATCTATTCAACCCCCCTTCTAAATAACTATTGTGCCTCTGGGAACTAAAAATTGGTATCAAAGCAGGTTCTCATATCTAAAGCCTATAATGCTCGAGTAGACCAATGACAAACATGATAAGCGAGTCTAAGCTCGGTGGAGGCAGCAAGCCACCTATGTGAAACAAAGATAAATTTTCCAACTGGAAAGTGCCTATGCAGGCTTATATGGATTCAATAGATGACGATTTATTTGAAACTTTTATGAGTGGGCCCTACATTCCAACAAAGCTTGCGCCAACTTCTGAAGATCCTAACCGAACACAGATCAAGTTCAAATCAGAATGGATTGACAACGAGAGAAAAGCTGTCCAGTTGGATAAAAAGGCCAAGAACATTCTGTTCTAGTCTTTAGAAGACGATCTGTTAGAGAATGTGGTCAACAGCAAAACTGCCAAGGAAGTCTGGGAAGCATTGCTCATTATGCACGAAGGAATATAAGAAGTCAGAGAAAACAAGCAATCTCTTCTGACTCAACAGTATGAGATGTTCGCCCATGTACCAGGAGAGAACATCACTTCCACTTATGAAAGATTCAACATACTGCTTAACTCTCTTCGAGCCTTTGGAAAGATCTATCCAAACAAAGATCTTATCATAAAGTTCATGAGGTCCTTACCAAACAAGTGGGATGCAAAAACCACTGCCATTAGAGAATCAAAGAACCTCTATGAAATGACAGTACAACAACTTTATGTCAACTTTCTTACCTAAGAACTAGAGCTGACTCAACGTGTTGAAACTCTATCTGAAGGAAGAAAGAAGGACAAGGGAGTTGCTCTCAAGGCAACAGAAGCCACCTCCAAAGCTTGAACTGAAAATGAACCTGACTCTGAAGAAGATGATAATGAGGACATTGCAATGCTGGTCAAAAGACTCAAGAGGTTCATGCAAAAAGGCAGAAGCAACAGGCCCATGAGATTCAACAATAGCAGCAGTCAAGAGCAGATCAACGACCTATGCTATAACTGAAAGAAGCCTGACCACTTCATTGCAAACTGCAACAAGCCTGTTAGAGAAGAGGTGAAGAGGAGAACAAATCCAAAGAAGGAGTTCAAAGGCTACAAGAAGTTTTAGAAGAAAGACAAAGGTCTTGTAACTGGAGGATCGTGGAGTGACTCAAACAACGACATAAACTCTGAGTCAGGAGATGATGAAGAACGTCAAGTAGCCAATCTATGTCTAATGGCCAAAGAAGTCAAAGACAAGAAGAGCACTGACCATCACAAAGTAAGTATTGATGAGGTATTTGACTTTAGCTCTCTTTATGTAGATATGGATGATCTAAGAATTGCATTACATGACATAACTTCTGATTTGCATCAATACATGAAGAAGTGGTTCAGAGTTCTGTCAAAAGATTATTCTCTTCTTCAAAAAGAGAAAGAGAAAGTTCAAGTAGAACTGGAGACATCTCTACTTAGCACTTCCTCTCTCTCTAAACTTGAAGCTGAGAATAAAATGTTAAGACAGACCAATGAACTCAATACACAAAGAGAGTTAAATCTAACCTCTAAGATTGAGGAGCTAGAAAAGACTATTCTAATGTGGAACATGTCTTCTTCATCCATGGACTCCCTAATCTCCAATCAGAGAATTGCATCTGACAAAACAGGTCTAGGTTTTGGGGAATCTACCTCAGAACCATGTGTGAAAAAGCCCAAGGAAACTAACATTAGTAGTGCTTCAAATTTCAATAGAAGCATTACATTTGTGAAATCCACACAAAGTGAAGAGCCAATGCATCCTTGCTCTTCTGATCCAAGTCATGTCCCGAGACATAATGGATCCCATGCTGGCCTGGGATTCAGAAAAGTGAAGAGTAACTCAGTCACTACTCTCAAACCTCGAAGGATCGTGGAGTCAAGTAAATCCGGCTCCACGAACCAACCAGGAAGGAATCGTGGAGTTGAGATTCACTCTACACAAACCATGAATCACAAAGTTGCATGGAAAAAGAAGAATCAGCATAAGGGAAAGGCTACCAAGTATCCACACACGTCCAAATGGAGAAAGAATCCACACACACACACACACAAGCATACATCATACTAGATGTTTTGTATGTGATAGAGATGGTCATAAGGCTGCAGCATGCTATTATAACCCTCTACATTATATACCCAAAGTCAAACAGATTTGGGTCCCTAAGGGAACTAACAGAGTAGGACCCATGCAAGTCTGGGTACAAAAATAAAAGCTTAATCTTACTGCAGGAACAGAGCTCCACTGTAACTACCTGGTATCTGGATAGTGGATGCTCACGTCACATGGCTGGGAACAAAGCTCTCCTGTCTAACTTCACAAAGAAAGAGGGTCCAACAGTTAGCTTTGGAGACAACGGATCTGGAAAGACTAGAGGATATGGCTCAGCTAGAAATGGTACAGTGTCTTTCAGCAAAGTTGCCTATGTGGAAGGACTGAAGCACAATCTCCTGAGCATCAGCCAACTGTGCGACAAGGGTCATTAAGTCACCTTCCTTAATAATTAGTGCCAAGTCAGAGATCTGAAGACTCCCTCTCTAAAGCTGACTGGAACCAGAGAAGGAAATGTCTACATTGTCAACCTTGCTGAATTGAGTTCTGTTGAGACAATATGCTTTCTTGCTAAAGCCTCTGAAGAAATGAGCTGGCTATGCATAGAAGATTATCTCATCTCAACATCAAGAGAATATCAAAACTGGCCACCAAAGATCTAATAGCAGGCTTACCCAAACTCAGCTTCGTTAAAGAAAGGCCATGCAATGCCTGTCAACTTGGAAAGCAGACAAGGAGCTCATTCAAAGGCAAAGCAGTCAACTCAATTGATAAGCCCCTACATTTACTTCACATGGATCTTTTCTGGCCAATTCCAACTGTAAGCCTTGGAGGGAAGAGATACTCACTGGTCGTAGTGGATGACTACACCAGATTCACATGGGTATTCTTTCTAAGTTCAAAGGATGAAACGAGCTCCCAACTTATCAAGATGTTCAAGCTGGTGATGAACGAAAAATGAGAGAAGATCAAGGCCATCAGAAGTGATCATGGAAGAGAGTTTGACTTCTCTGAGATGGATCAGTTCTGTGCAGACAACGTCATTAGTCACAACTTCTCAGCACCACGAACTCCACAGCAAAACGGAGTAACTGAAAGAAAAAACAAAACCCTGATCGAAGCGGGAAGGACTCTACTAGCAGCAGCTCACCTGCCTGAATACTTTTGGGCAGAAGCCATCAACACTGCTTTCTACACTTAGAACAGGTCTCTTGTTCACTCTACACTGAAGAAGACTCCCTATAAGCTGTGGAAAGGAAGAAAGCCAAACGTCAGCTATTTCTATGTTTTCGGCTGTGCATGCTACATTCTCAATAATGGAAAACAATATCTGACTAAGTTCCAACCAAAATCAGATGAAGGAATCTTTCTTGGATATGCCACAGACAGCAAAGCCTACAGAGTGTTCAACAAGAAGATGCTAAGTGTTGAAGTCTCGATTCACATCATTTTTGATGAAACAGACTCAGACAAGTCTGTGCCACTCAACACTGCGATCGTCGATCCAGACACTACAAATAAAGTGGTTGATCCCAACACCACGATCGCAGTCCCAGAAGATGGAATCGTCGAGCCAGAAGAAGAGATCGTGGAGAGAGCTACACCAGACGACGAACCTCTGCAACAAAAAGCAAAAGTCGATCTTGAAGTATTTAGACAAAAAGGCACCAGAACAGATGTTCCAACAGGGAGCAGATGGGCAAGAGATCACACTCAAGACTTGATTATTGAAGATCCAAATACAAGAAACAAGACCAGATCTGCTACCCAAAATGAGTGTTTCTATTTGAGCTTTCTATCCCAAATGGAACCAAAGAAGATAGAAGATGCCAAGGAAGATTCAAGTTGGATAGAAGCTATGCAAGAGGAGCTGAATCAGTTTGAAAGAAGCAAAGTCTAGAGATTAGTTCCTAGACCAAGGAATCACCCAGTCATTAGCACCAAATGGGTTTTTATAAACAAGATGGATGAAGATGGGGTGATCACAAGGAACAAAGCAAGACTGGTAGCCAAAGGTTATTCTCAAGAAGAAGGCATCGACTATGACGAGACCTTTGCACCTATTGCCAGACTAGAAGCAATCAGAATATTCCTTACCTTTGCTACCCACATGAAGTTCAAAGTCTTCCAAATGGATGTCAAGAGTGCATTTTTGAATGGAGAACTTCAAGAAGAAGTCTATGTGGAGCAACCACCAGGTTTCATCAATCCAACTCTCTCTAATTATGTCTACAGATTAGATAAAGCCTTGTATGGACTTAACCAAGCACCTAGAGCATGGTATGAAACACTAACAAACTTTCTTATTGAAAAAAGATTCACTAGAGGTAGAGTAGACACCACATTATTCCTTAGGAAGCACAAAGATAAAGTTTTATTGGTACAAATATATGTAGATGATATTATCTTTGGTTCTACTAATGAAAATCTGTGCAAGAGATTTGCCAATCTTATGCAGAGCAAGTTCGAAATGAGCATGATGGGTGAGCTGAATTTCTTCCTTGGACTTCAAGTGAAGCAAACTAATGAAGGTATCTTCATTAACCAAGTCAAGTACATCAAAGACTTAAGAAGTATGGCATGGAATCAGCTTCTCCCATAAAAACACCAATTGCTCCAGCAACTAAGCTTGATAAAGATGAGAAAGGTAAATGTATTGACATTACTCAATACAGAGGTATGATAGGCTCTCTTCTGTACTTAACTGCTAGTAGACCAAACATCATGTTTGCTACATGTATATGTGCTAGATTTCAAGCTAATCCTAAGGAATCACACTTAACTGCTATAAAAAGAATTTTCAGGTATCTCAAAGGAACACCTCACTTGGGACTTTGGTATCCCAAGGAGTCCTCCTTTAAACTAACAGGATATTTAGATGCTGATTTTTCAGGCTGCAAAATTGATAGAAAGAGTACCAGTGGCACTTGTCAAATGCTAGGAAACAGACTGGTGTCCTGGTTTAGCAAGAAGAAAAACTCAGTATCAACTTCCACAGCAGAAGCTGAAAACACTGCTGCAGGCAGTTGTTGAACTCAAATCCTATGGATGAAAAACCAGCTAGTAGATTATGGGTTTGATTTTAAATCTATACCTGTTCACTGTGATAACACAAGTGCCATAGCAATAACACATAATCTTGTCAGTCATTCTAGGACAAAGCATATAGAAATATAGGGATCATGTTCAAAATGGAACTATATCTTTACAGTATATCCCTACTGAAAATCAACTTGCTGATGTCTTTACAAAACCCTTAGATGAATCCATATTTAATAAACTAATAAGTGAGTTAGGAATGTTAAATTTATAACCATAAATTATATGCTCTAGTTGGTGCTAACTATGCAGATAAAAAGGCTATGTCAAAATCGTAGAGATGATAGAGTGAAACTACGATCGTGGAGGAGTCTCGACATTGCAAAGAAGTCCACTGTGATGACAGTATTACTACCAAATCTAAGCAATTCTTCTGATAAGCACCTCAGGGACAAACCTTACCCTTAGTTTTAGACTAAGAGGCCAGCCCTTTCTAAGTAACCTTAACCCAGAAGAAGTACTGATATGAGATGCATCACAAGGACCAGTGCAGAAGCTTGGGTAGAGACAACAATCGTGGAGTAGTTTCAACAATACAGACAACGATCGTGGAGTTGGTTCAACGATCGTAGTCCTCGAGAAGAGCACACTAGCTCAGGAGGATCTAAGGGCAACTTAGTCTTTTTCATACGATTTAAAATCGTGGAGCCCTTCAAAATACGACACGTGTCCCACTCTGCAGAAAATAGAGAAGGAAGTTACATATACTTTTGAAAAGTCTTTTTGTCAGTTCACCTTGAATTTCAAAAGCTTATTTCTCTCTCTCTCTTTCTCAAAGAAGCCCTAGACTGAGAATTCAAGTACGCTCAGTTAATCTTGCTCGTTTCATGAAAATCAAAGAAATCAATGGCTTCTTCTAATGTTGTATCCAGCTATCAACTGTGCTTCGATGAGTTCAAGACCGCTGACCCACAGTTTCACAAGATATTTTCTCTGTTGAAGAAAGCAGGTCTTGAAGAAGCTCTAAGCACTAGCACAAAGATCTACCCAAAGCTAGTGAAAGAGTTCTACTGTAATGGAGTCATTGAGAATGACGTCATTATAACGAAGGTCAAGAATGTGCAGATTCGGCTCAAAGCTGTAGATATAAACCTGGTCTTAGGATTTAAATCAAAGGGTCTTGCATCTCTAAGCTGCATCGACTTCCATGAAGGACTGAAGAAGATGCACCACAAGAAGAATTAAGACATCAAGGGCTACAAGAAGAAAGAATTTCCCCAAAAGTACAAGTTTCTAGCTGACATTGTTGGGAAGTGCATCTGCTGCAAGAGCTCTAGCCACGACTCTATAAATGAGAACCAACTGAAGCTCATAACAGCCATCTGATTCAAAGACCAACTCAACTATGGGGCTTTACTCATGGGATGGATTGGGAAGTGGATTCTCAGCTCGAAGAAGGCAAAGAGTACAGGCAAGATGCTCTATGGGAGATTCATAAGCATCATTCTCCAATTTTCTTTGGGAGACAAAATTGGAGATAAAGAAGGTGTAGCCATAAACTGCAACAGAAGAATGACCCAGCAACTCTTTAAAAATTGGAAGAGGAACCCTGTAGAGAACGTGAACATGATGTTTGAGTCCAGTGGAAGGACTGGTGATGTGAAGAAATCTGATCTACAGGGAAATATGTCTGTGGTGAGGGAAGCTGAGGAAGAAGAAGTAAATCAAGAAGAACCCTCTACTCTGGTCAGAAAGAGTAAGGGAAAGAAGAAATTGAAG
This sequence comes from Panax stipuleanatus, assembly GCA_020205555.1. Classification (NCBI taxonomy): domain Eukaryota; kingdom Viridiplantae; phylum Streptophyta; class Magnoliopsida; order Apiales; family Araliaceae; genus Panax; species Panax stipuleanatus. The sequence continues at coordinate 41,048,907 of CM035119.1, forward strand.
GAGATTATTCAGATGGCAGAGAAACCTCAAGGCTCAACAACTGATGTTCCCTAAGGGGGTTCTGACACTGAAGTTCTAGGTCACTCCACACAAAGGGAACTCACCTTGGAAGTAACTGAATCTCCAGAAGAAGTCTTGAAGGAGAAGAAGAAGAAGCAAAGGGAAGAAAAGGCTGAAGGAAGTTCTAAGCCTCAGAAAAAGAAATGCAGTCATAGAGTAAAGAAGTCTACACTCATTGCGATTGTGGAGTCCTCAATCTCACCGATCGTGGAGTCCAGACTTACCATTATTCCAAAAAAGGATATTGCAATAGCTTCTCAGCCTAAACAGACTATCTTGGCTGAAGATGAAGAAACTGCTGAGGCTGTGGCTGAGCCCAGAAGAACAAGGAGAAAGCTAGTCAAGAAGGATGTCCTTGTCAATGAGGAAGCATTGATGAAGATAAAGGAAGAAGAAAGAAGAATTGCAGCTGAGCAGGCTGAACAGAGAACCAAGTCTCAAACTTCTGGTTCTCAGAATGAGTCCTTGGATTAGACCAGGATCATTGATGAGGTAATAGCTAACATTAACAGTGCAGTGACCTCTACTGTATCTGATCAAGCTATTGTTTATGCTGAGGAGGAGCTAAAAGAAGCTAATAAGGAGAGTACAGCTCATGTTGAGGGGGAATTTTTGAAGTTCTTGCGTGACACCCCAAAAATTTATAAGATCTTGAATGATTAAAATAAAAATTTAAGGATAAAACCTAGATGGGAATTTGTGGAATAATTTAAAATTTTTAAAGAAGAACCTATAAGGTTTACTATTTGAATGAGAATAGAGAAAATATGGGTTACAAAATTCTAAAACCCTAGAAATGAATTTAAATGTACTTGAAGAAATATTAAGGATAAGGTACTACGATACCTATAAATTTGATGTGAACTAAATGGTGTGGAAATTTTATAAGGATACATGTGGAAATTTTATTAAGGAAATTAAAAATATAGAGATTTATGAAATATGTCTCAACCTATTAGATTATCGTGTATGATTATGTGAGTGTTTATAACTTATTAAGCTAATTAAGGCTATTAAGTTAATACACTAGTGGAATATGTTTTGACTTATGTGAATTATGTATGTGATTAAATAAATATACATTGTATAGTGTGTATACATTTATTTTGTATATATAAAAGAGAATTAAGAAATGTAACCTAATACATATATTAGGTATGTTGATTAAATAACCTAAGGGATTATAATATGAGAGAATGTTAGTATTTAAAAATATATACTAACCCTTAGAAATTTATTTTATACATCTCAATTAATTAATTTTATAACCTAAGTAAAGCAAGTCTAATTGGGTTATGAAATTAAAGATACATGAGTAAGGAATTTAATTACAAAGGAGGTAAAAGGGAACCCTAACTAAATGATTATGGTAAGATAAAATTAAAGAGTATGGAACTAAGTTGATTTTATGGCCAAAGAATTAAATAAGTAGCGCAATTTGTAGCCCAATTATTTATTTAAGTATTTGACTTGTAGCTAAATTGATTTAAGAGCAATTAAATTATTAAACTAGCCCAATATATCATGTATAGGGCAAGTATAATGATGTCACAATTTAATTAGTGGTGGAGGCCTAAGTTTCTTTTAATTAGTAAGTAAACTAAGAAAATGCAAGCCCAAAAGAAAATAAGTGAGAGCCCAAGCTTGGCCCAAGATTAGCCACTTAAGGAAGGGTATTATAGTCATTTAATAAAGCATAATATAAAACAAATTGATGGGAGAATAAAAGGCCAAGTGGCCAAAATTATGGGGGAGTAATAAGGGGGAGGTATGTAATGATGAGGTACTTTAGTTGGTAAACCACTTTGCTAGGTGTCACTTTACTATGGGGCTAACACCTTTACTCTTGCTTGCAAGAAACAATTGTAATAATGAGAGAGAGAAAGGATAAAGATTTGGTAGATAAGGATAGATAGATATAATATATCTATTCAATTTTTACTAGTAAACTTAATAGTTCATTTTGTTCTTATTCTATTTTCCTAAGCTAAATTAGAAAGAGAAAGAAAGAACACAAGAAAGAAGCAAGAGAGAGAGGGAGAGAGAGAGCTATAGAGCTCGGCCAAGCAAAAAGAGAGGATAGAAGGAGATTTTTGAAGCTTCATAGTTCCCTAATCTAAGCTTAGGAAGAAGAAGAAGGAACTAAGCTAACGTATAAAGGATTCATACTTATTATAGTTTAATTATTTGTTAATGAGTTTTGATTTTTGTAAAGTTATGATCTTGAGGTTAAAACCTTTGATCTATGTATTTAATAGTATTTTATGTTTAGATCTAACCCTTTTGAGGATTAAAAGTTAGATCTAAAGTATGAAATAGGAGCTAGGTTTTTCAAAAGTTAGAAAACTTAATTTTTTTAGCCTTGATTGTGTTTAATCTTGTGTTTGGTGATTATTTTGTGAAATAGATCATGGATCATGATAGATACATAGGTATATGATATATTAGTATGTATTATGATGATTGATGTTGGATAATGTTTGATTAATCAAGAGATCTAGAAGTTTTCTTATAAATCACCAAGTATTGAAAATCAGATTTTTGTGAAAACGAAGTATGAAATTGAAACAACCATATCTCTCATTATATTTTAAATTTTTGAGTGTGGTCAATTTTTAGAGTTAGATCTATGAGTCTTCTAACTTTTTCAAGTGGAATCACTGAAAAAAGTGTTGTAACTTTCTGTGTGGACTATTTTTAGCAAGGGACGCAAAAATTGAAAAATGACAAATAGTAGGCTGCCACTAATTTCCAAGGAAAGTTTCGGTAACTTAATTTTTGAAATAAATTTCAATATTTTGGGACATGAAAATATATGAGATAAAGCAGCTCCTGTCCAAAAATGAGCTTATTCCGACTTAAATTGACCGAGTTATGGTCATTTCAATATTTTGATTTTTCTGACGAAAATCGCTATAATCGGAGTTATATAACTCCGATGGCCACAAAATTTAAACTGTAAGCTCAAGTTAATACGTGTAAGATCTCGCCAAGAGTTGGGAATTTTTGGAGTTAAGCATGATATAGCTAATTTCTTAAGGTTCGAACTGGACACGAATTTTTGAAAAATACTTAAGGGAGTTAAATAATTCCAGAAAAATTCTTTTTGTGTATGGAATATATGTATATATGTGTGGCCAAAGGATGGAAAAATAATAAGCTATTTTGGTATTTTTGTGAAAAGGGTATTTCAGCTTCTTGAAATGAACAATTCAGGGTGCTGAAATGGAAACTGAAAAGGTTAGGAAGGGAAGACAGTTTGGTTTCAGCTTACTGAAATGATATATTCAGTCTTCTGAATTCATAAATAGTTTATCGAGTTATAATAAGAACTTATAAGTGTTAAGTCTAAGGTAGTGCAGTCGTACTCTTTAATGGTTGATGTATAGTAGCTGGGCTAAACGATTCCTTTAGGGAGCGGAGGTATATACGAATTAGTAACTGATCTAACTCGCTGTGAAAATAGTGTAGACGAGACAGTAACTAATTTATTGGTTGTATATGGAAAACCACTCAGTATACTATATTGAATACTATTAAAGACTCGATGTGTGCTAGGTTTAGACTTGTAAATAAGTATGGTGTTAATGTTATCTAATATTTGACTATGTGGTTAAGTGTTAGATAGTTTACTTTTAAAATAATAGTATTATGGGATAAAGAATGTTATACTAATTGAAAGATCAATCTTATAACTTATAGGTCTTTTCAATAAAGAAATTAAATTAAATTGATTAACAGTAATCGACGATACATGCAAGTTCCCTAACTCATGCTTGAGTTATATTTTCAAAGCATGTTAGTGAATAAGTATGGTTGATTATTCACATCTATACTGATTATTGATTTGCACTTAGTGCATGTTGCATATGTTCATCAAGTATGAAAGGCTGATCATCTTCATTACCCTAAGGTTCAGTTAAAGTTATTCATGGTCCTTGTTGACATTAAACATTATTGGTTCAGTCATTCATTTATTGAAATTCTGAATTATGCTCTTTCACAATTATTATATTTTTAAAAATTCGAAAGCTTATTCTTTATGTTAAGTATGATATATCCTTGTTGCATTTAAACTTGCTGGGCAAATTAGTTGCTCACCCTTGCTATATTATGATAATAAATTTCAGATTAAGACGAAGGCTTGAAGAAGGACAGAGGCAAAGATAAATTCCAAAGAGTAGATTATTACGCATTCATAACTACTTAGTTATCATATGCAAGTGATGTTGTAAACCTTTTTAGTTACTTAAGGTATGTATTCAGTTAAGGTTAACAGACCTTGGAAAATGTTATAGAATCATGTGAAATAAACAATATATGTTTATATATTCCGAATTAGATGATAGAATATGTATGATAATGAAGTACCGTAACGTACCAAGTCCGAGGTTCAAGAGATCCGAATTTGGGGGCATCACAGGTTGGTATCAGAGCTGTAGGTTATAAACCTTAGGTAGGGTTACCTTAGGCTATAACTGCAGAAATGAGGATAAGGAATAAACTCAAATAGAGTTTAAGTGGTAAGAGATGAATTCAGAAAATTCATTATTAAAGATAAGAAGATCGTAAAATAAAACTATCATAAGATATAAAAGAATCGTAATATAATACGATTATAAGAAAAGGTCACAACGTGATCTGATGAGGTCATAGGAGGACAGATGATCAATCATTTGATTAAAAACTTTATAGCAGAATTGCTGTACGACTATTGTACTATGAAATTGTACTATACAAACTCAGGAAAGAGTTGTAGATGATGGGATACGGATTAAATGAAATTCATATTAAGCAAAGAGGGAGCTAGGCTTATGTGGGATTTCAATTGAGGACTCATGTGATAGCTGAGTTGTACAAACCTTTGTATGGGTGGGGGTTTTGTGCTTGGTCTAACGACTACTTAGTTTATCACATTGATAATCATTGAAATGTTGGTGTCGCGCTATTCACTATATGTATGTTGAGAAGGTGATTCTTTTCTCATATGTATAACGGATAGGTAGAAAATATAAGACTAGGTGCGAGTTCTTAAAACTCATACTTATGGTAAGTTTGTGACTCATAATTGTATGGTATATTTTTGAACCCCTAAGCGTATGGACAGTTCCTGATTGATTTTTGAACTACGTATTGCTAGGATAAGTTCCTAAACTCATATTATTATGGAAAGTTCCTGAACTCATAACGTGTGGTATGTTTGATAAACTATACAGGGGTATAGAAAAGTTATGGATGGAGAATTGAGGATTTTTAGTATAGGAAGTTTTAATGGTGATAAAATAAATAGAATTATTAAGCAATGAATCATTTGAGAAATTGAAGTTGATGGTGGAAGCATAGATATTCCAAATCTTCTAGCTGTGCTGGACTTCAAAATTTTTGACATCAAGCTAAATTCGCACTGATGTGCCTTTAAAAAATATAAATGAATTTTTGTTATTAGCAACACATGGTTATAATTGTGTAAAAGTGGATTTCGAACCACTAACACATCATTATCTGTTGCGACATGATAACACCAAAAATGATTTTTCAATGAGTTTTGCACTTTTTAAAGAAGAGTCTACGCTAATTGTTTCGGTTAGACAAAAATAATTTGAAATATCAAAATGTATTTTATATATCATCAAAGTATCGCAAAGATGATAAAAATGATGGAGTCATTAATGCAGTATTGCCTAGTGTCGGATGTGATCTAAGGATCGTCAGCCCACTATGGTATGATGTAATATTACAAAGTCAAAAAATGACAGAATCCTCAAACGAACTGTAAATACAGTGCGGTATCATGACGTCATAAAATAATTTTCAAAATTTTAAAGAAAAGTCTAGTGCCAATTAAATTAGGCCAGATACATGTTTCAATTGATGTTCAAATTATTGGTATATGTCTAAGCTATTTGATTTAGCTAGACAAATATTTATGAAAATTCAAGTATCTCTTTGAGAATTTATCCCGAACCATATTGTTTTGATTCGGACTCCAGGCTGAGTATGAACATCCCTAAATTAGGAAAGATTTATGCACCAAAAGCAGTTATGATGAACGCGAATGTCGTTCCAATATGTAGCATCTGATCAATGTAGGGTATAACGGGCTGATCACCCACCGTGCCAGTAAGTATGTCGGTTTACAGATGAATTTCTATTCAAACCTTTTCGAATTTGAAAAATAAAAGTTCATGGTTTATATGACCCCTCAACATAATATGAAAAATTTCTAACTCCTTAGAGAGAAGTCTGGGTAGAATGTGATGATAGAATAGTTCCTCATAGAAGGAAGCCGTATGTACTCATTAAATGAGAATGAAATCAGATAAAGGTAACGTTAAAAACCGAGTTTTGATGAATAAAAGGAGTAGGAATTAGTAGGCTGTAATTTTGAGGACGAAATTCTTAGAAGAAGGGGTGAATGTGACAACCCAAAAATTTATAAGATCTTGAATGATTAAAATAAAGGTTAAAAGATAAAACCTAGATGGAAATTTGCGGAATAATTTAAATTTTTTAAAGAAAAACCTATAAAGTTTACTATTTGAATGAGAATAGAGAAAATATGGGTTACAAAATTTCAAAACCCGAGAAATGAATTTAAATATACTTGAAGGAATATTAAGGATAAGGTACTACGATACCTATAAATTTGATGTGAACTAAATGGTGTAAGAAATTTTATAAGGATACATGTGAAAATTTTATTAAGGAAACTAAAAATATAGAGATTTATGAAATATATCTCAACCTATTAGATTATCGTGTATGATTATGTGAGTGTTTATAACTTATTATGTGACGCCCCCAAAATAGGTTCAATACTCAACCCATTTTGAGTCGCCAAATACACTCAACAAAATTCAAATACAATCTTTCATATCACACGGTCGTGCAAAATACGACCACACAATTGTGAGTGTCAATACAGACATGTAGAAAATATTAATATTCAAACTAAGTCCTCATTACATTTATTATCACACTATTTTAAATAAAAAAAATAGTGAGGACTTCTACAGCTCTAACTCGGACCATCACTCCATTCCCCGACTAGTACCCGCGATATTCTCATTTCCTGAAGAGAACAATGGAAGAAAAGGGTGAGCTCAACTAGCCCAGTAAAGAATATTATGACTAAGATAATGAAAAACAAATTATCGTTAACCTTCAATAAATTAAATAAAATATTATGGACAACAAGTTTTAGATCAATATTCGCAGCGAAAATAATAATTCATTAGAAGAGTTAAGTAGAGAATGATGTCTACTATCTTCTTTGATTTAAAAAATCCATCATCAATATTTTATCCCTGTAACATCAATTAATATACATCTCGAATCAAATATCCATCTTTGCACTACGGGCCAAAGATATTCATTTGTATCATCAGTTGGTCATGTTCACCTCAACACCTGTCCATCTTTGCACTACGGCCAAAGATATTCATCAGGTAATCATTCATCTTTGCACTACAGGCCAAAGATATTCATCACGTAATTTTTCATCTTTGCACTATAGGCCAAAGATATTCAGTTATATCACCATTTAGAATTGAGGATGATGAAAAATAATGCGAATAACGGATCCAGTGAGATAAAGGACAAATATTAAAGAATTTATCCAGAGTTCAAGAATGAAGATCAAAACCTGGATCCAATCAAAGATGATTTGGAAGAAGAAAAAAAAATATTTTTTATCGTGAATAGTATCCTATGAATAGTAACTCGTGAATAGTAACTCATAAATAGTAACTCGTGAATAGTAACTCGACATGAAAAGATAAAAATTTCACAAGAAAGTTCAGACCAATATTCCAGTGAAATAATATTAGATGAAGCGCAAAACTCAAGTAATATCTGATCATTTCAGGAATTATAGAAGCAATACTTACCGTAGTAAGTTTAGAGTTAAGAATCTGAAATGAAACAATATACGAAATTGCAATTGGATTTTCACCCGTCTGGCGGTAGTCCACTCAGATAGATTATTTCCACAATTTAATAACAACTGAATACGAAGGGTTATTCACCCGTCTGGCGGTAGTCCGCTCAAACAGATTATTTCCACAATTTAATAACAACTGAATACGAAGATTCACCAGTCTGGCGGTAGTCCGCTCAGACAGATTAGTCCAACAGAATAATAAAAAATAGAATAACAACCTTTACGAGTATTGAAAGAAAATAACTCTCTTCATGAATATGAAAGAAATAATACCCTTTACCTTAAAATTTGGGGACTGCACTAGCGTAATAGCAGAATACTCTTCTTCTTTCTCTCTTATTCTCTCTATACTTTCTCTCTCTATAGCTTTAGTGAATTGGTGAGAAATAATGAAGAAATGAGCTTCTATTTATAGGCTCAGCAGAGTAAGGGTAAAATAGTCTTTTCGTCATAATTTATGACATCATCGTTTACATCATCGCTCCGATGACATCCTTGCTTACCTCATCGCTCCGATAACATCATTGTTTACCTCATCGCTCCGATGATATCATTGTTTGCATCATAAGAGTTCAAATTCAATTTGCACTCTTCCACCTCGTTTAACTTTTATACCAAGAATTTACTATAATAATGTTACCATTCAAATCATACTATTATATAATCACATCATACTACTATAATGTAATATTATAATAATATATTTGAATAAATTATTTTATCGGACAAGATAAAATACCACTTTCAACAAATGTCACATGTTAAAAATTTCTCCGTTTAAATCCACATTGAATAAATATTTCCTTATCATATATATCAAAAATTAATTATTCACAAATAATATTACAGAACTACAATATTGACAACCAGGTCGTTCCCAGGAAAGAGGGGGGCCTTCCGATAAGGATTTTTCCTTACTGGCGTGCAATTAATCAACCCCCTTCCTAGACAGAACTTCCTTAGACATTGCCAATAATGCTATCTAATAATATTATTCAAATAATATAAATTATTGATTTGATAATTTGAAATAATGTGCAATGACAATTATTGAATCAATAAAATATTATGCAATTATTAAATCAATAATATAAAATATTGAACAGTAATTACTGTAACAATAATTGAGTAAGTGCCTTCCTACGTAAGAATCAATAATTCGAAATAATGTGCAATACCGTGTGCTACCGTGCAACACCGCGTATTACTGTATTTTAACCACCGGGTATTTCAACAGTACTAACGGTAACAGTTTTGCCATTATTTTTATAAAAAGGTTATTTCTGTCGCTTTCTATATTCGACATTCATTCCATTGTGGGGTCCACCAATGACTGCGCCGTCGTACGAATATTCTCCGACAAAAAAAATATTCCTCGACCAAACGAATATTCCCCGACACAACGAATATTTTATAACCACTTGCTTACTTTGTAAACTTTGCACATTTCACCCATAACTTATCACATTTATCAAATCAACACCTTACTATTTCAAAATAATATATAAAGAAAATTAAATCTTATTCATAAAATTTGGGGTCTTACATATTAAGCTAATTAAGGCTATTAAGTTAATACACTAGTGGAATATGTTTTTGACTTATGTGAATTATGCATGTGAGTAAATAAATAAACATTGTATAGTGTGTATACATTTATTTTGTATATATAAATAGAATTAAGAAATGTAACCTAATACATATATTAGATATGGTGATTAAATAACCTAAGGGATTATAATATGAGAGAATGTTAGTATTTAAAAATATATACTAACCCTTAGAAATTTATTTTATACATCTCAATTAATTAATTTTATAACCTAAGTAAAACATGTCTAATTGGGTTATGAAATTAAACATACATGAGTAAGGAATTTAATTATAAAAGAGGGGAAATGGAACCTTCACTAAATGATTAGGGTAAGATAAAATTAAAGAGTATGGAACTAAGTTGATTTTATGGTCAAAGAATTAAATAAAAAGCCCAATTTGTAGCCCAATTATTTATTTAAGTATTGGACTTGTAGTTAAATTGATTTAAGAGCAATTAAATTATTAAATTAGCCCAATATGTCATGTATAGGGCAAGTATAATGATATCACAATTTAATTAGTGGTGGAGGCCCAAGTTTCTTTTAATTAGTAAGTAAACTAAGAAAATGCAATCTCAAAAGAAATTAAGTGAGAGCCCAAGCTTGGCCCAAGCTTAGCCAGTTAAGGAAGGGTATTATAGTCACTTAATAAAGCATAATATAAAACAAATTGATGGGATAATAAAAGGCCAAGTGGCCGAAATTATGGGGGAGGAATAAGGGGGAGGTATGTAATGATGAGGTACTTTAGTTGGTAAACCACTTTGCTAGGTGTTACTTTACTATGGGGCCAACACTTTTACTCTTGCTTGCAAGAAACAATTGTAATAATGAGAGATAGAAAGGATAAAGATTTGGTAGATAAGAATAGATAGATATAATATATCTATTCAATTTTTACTAGTAAACTTAATAGTTCATTTTGTTCTTATTCTATTTTCCTAAGCTAAATTAGAAAGAGAAAGAAAGAACACAAGAAAGAAGCAAGAGAGAGAGGGAGAGAGAGCCATAGAGTTCGGCCAAGCAAAGAGAGAGGAGAGAAGGAGATTTTTGAAGCTTTATAGTTCCCTAATCTAAGCTTAGGAAGAAGAAGAAGGAACTAAGCTAAAGTATAAAGGATTCCTACTTATTATAGTTTAATTCCTTGTTAATGAGTTTTTATTTTTGTGAAGTTATGATCTTGAGGGCAAAATCTTAGATCTATGAATTTAATAGTGTTTCATGTTTAGATCTAACCCTTTTGAGGATTAAAAGTTAGATCTAAAGTATGAAATAGGAGCTAGATTTTTCAAAAGTTAGAAAACTTAATTGTTTTAGCCTTGATTGTGTTTAATCTTGTGTTTGGTGATTATTTGGTGAAATAGATCATGGATCATGATATATCCATGGGTATATGATATATTAGTATGTATTATGATGATTGATGATGGGTAATGTTTGATTAATCAAGAGATCTAGAAGTTTTCTTAGAAATCACCAAGTATTGAAAATTAGATTTTTGTGAAAACGAAATATGAAATTGAAATGACCATATCTCTTATTCTATTTTGAATTTTTGAGTGTGGTCAATTTCTAGAGTTATATCTACGAGTCTTCTAAATTTTCCAAGTTGAATCACTGAAAAAGGTGTTGTAGATTTCTGTGTGAACTATTTTTTGCAAGGGACGCCAAAACTGAAAAATGACAAATAGTAGGCTGCCACTAATTGCCAAGGGCAGTTTTGGCAACTTAATTTATGAAATAAATTCCATTTTGGGACATGAAAATATATGAGATAAAGTAGCTCCTGTCCAAAAATAAGCTCATTCCGACTTAAATTGACCGAGTTATGGTCATTTTAATATTTGGGTTTTTCTGACAAAAATCGCTATAATCGGAGTTCTATAACTCCGATGGCCATGAAATTTAAACTGTAAGCTCACGTTAATACGTGTAAGATCCCGCCAAGAGTTGGGAATTTCTGGAGTTAAGAATTATGTAGCTAATTTCTTAAGATTCGAACTACAAACGGATTTTTGAAAAATACTTAAGGGAGTTAAAAAATTCCAAAAAAATTCTTTTTGTGTATGGAATATATGTATATATGTGTGTCCAAAGGATAGAAAAATAATAAGTTGTTTTGGTATTTTTGTGATAAGGGTATTTCAGCTTCCTGAAATAAACAATTCAGGGTGCTGAAATGGAAAATAAAAATGTTAGGAAGGAAAGACAGTTTGGTTTTAGCTTACTGAAATGATATATTCAGTCTCCTAAATTCATAAATAGTTTACCGAGTTATAATAAGAACTTATAAGTGTTAAGTCTAAGGTAGTGCGGTCGTACTCTTTAATGGTTGATGTATAGTAGCTGGGCTAAACGATTCCTTCAGGGAGCGGAGGTATATACGAATTAGTAACCGATCTAACTCGCTGTGAAAATAGTGTAGACGAGACAAAAACTAATTTGTTAGTTGTTTGTGGGAAACCACTCAGTATACTATATTGAATACTATTAAAGACTCGATGTGTGCTAGGTTTAGACTTGTAAATAAGTATGATGTTATGGTTATCTAATATTTGACTATGTGTTTAAGTGTTAGATAGTTTACTTTTAAAATAATAGTATTATGGGATAAAGAATGTTATACTAATTGAAAGATCAATCTTAAAACTGATAGGTCTTTTCAATAAAGAGATTAAATTAGATTGCGTAGCAGTAATCGAGGATACATGCAAGTTCCCTAACTCAAACTTGAGTTATATTTTCAAAGCATGCTAGTGAATAATTATTGTTGATTATCCACCTCTATACTGATTATTGATTCACCTTTAGTGCATGTTGCATATGTTCATCAAGTATGAAAGGCTGATCACTTTCATTACCCTAAGGTTCAGTTAAAGTTATTCATGGTCCTTGTTGACATTAAACATTATTGGTTCAGTCATTTATTTATTAAAATTCTGAATTATGCTCTTTCACAATTATTATATTGTTGAAAATTCGAAAGCTTATTTTTTCTGTTAATCATGATATTTTCTTGTTGCATTTAAACTTGCTGGGCAAATTAGTTGCTCACCCTTGCTATATTATGATAATAAATTTCAGATTAAGACTAAGGCTTGAAGAAGGACAGAGGCAAAGATAAATTCCAAAGAGTAGATTATTACGCATTCATAACTACTTAGTTATCATATGCAAGTGATGTTGTAAACATTTTTAGTTACTTAAGGTTTGTATTCAGTTAAGGTTAACAGACCTTGGGAAATGTTATAGAATCATGTGAAATAAATAATATATGTTTATATATTCTGCACTAGATGATAGAATATGTATGATAATGAAGTACAATAACGTACCAGGTCCGAGGTTCAAGAAACCCGGATTTGGGGGCGTCACACCCTGATCCAGAGAGTGCTTTCGCTGAGGGGGAGAAATCAGAAGCTTCTCATGAAGCTCCCTCTGCCCTTCAAGAAATCGTATACTTTGAAGCTGTAGAAATGGAAGGGTTTGAAGGTGGAAGAGAAGATACTGAGAAGATGGATGTGGTGGAGATTTCCAATGAAGGTGATGAAGAAGATGATAGAGAAGAAGAGGAAGAAGAAGTTGAGATTATAGCAGAGTACAGGAGTGAAGAAAGGAGGGCCAACTACAATCAATTGTTTTCTTACTTGCTCATGATGTCCTTTCATAGAGCTCTGATTCTCAACTCTTGGGATCACATGTTCTGGCCATACAAAGAATATATAGCAATTTGTGTGCTAGCCCAGGGATACCCAAGCAACCTCCAGTTTACTCGAAAGTTGATCATGAACCATTCGTCTTCAAAGACTGAGCAAGAGGTACACTACATTCCTATATCTTTCAAGGTTAATCACTGTCCTCTACCAAACTTTTATCAGTTTGATGAACTGGCAAAGTGGATGGAAGTGGTTCTTAACCCACTGAATCAGTTTCCAGTTACAGAGTCCCAAAACTCTGTTACTGATGAACCAAATGACCAATTCACCATCATAGCACCAATTTTGTTCAACTCAGTGAATGACTCCACGGTCGTCGAGTAACAATTCACGATCGTCGAGCAACAACCAGACACTATGACCGACGAGCCACCAACCCAAATCGTCGAGCCACCTACCCCAAACACTGAAACAGCCTCCTCACCCATACAGCAACCTCAAACACCACTTACTCAATCCGATATTTCCTCATCCTCAAATAATGAATATTTTGATATGGCACTTGCTCTCACAAGCATGCCATGGGTGCACACTATGACCTCCCCTCTTGACTTCCAAAAAATCATTGACCATCTTTTTGTCCTCCCCACCAAAGAGGAGCTGTCTGAAGTCAATAAGAGGGTGCTCCAAGATACGAAAGAGAACATCAAAGCTCACTCCCTGGTGATTTATCAACGCTTCAACCATATGATTGAGTCTGCCAACTCTTTGCCTGATAACTTGGGGACTGAGCTCTCAAAGAGACTAAGAAGATCATAAGAGAGATGATTGACAGTCTGAATAAAAGGGATGAAATTCACTTTCAGGCTTCCAACAAGCACAAGGAAGCAGTTCTCCTTCTCCAAAAGACTCAAGAGTCTTAGAATAATGTTATTGCTGATCAGATCCACAAGCTGAGTACCTCCCTGCGAGAGTGCAAAGTGTATTCTTTAACTCAAGTAAGGCAGACAGACAATGCCTTGGCCATGCTGCATCAACAAAGAGCAAATACTGATGCTATGGTTGAGGAGAATCATAATGACATTTCCCATTCGCGCTCCCAAATGCACGCAAGGAGTAAATTGTCTTTTCGAAGACATTCGAACCCTGGATGCTGACATAAAGAGGGAGAATACAGGGGAAGGGGAGAAAGGAACAGAGAAGAGCAACAAAGGGAAACAAATTGTATAGTCTTCAAGGAGCAATACTAGGAATCAGCCTCCTACAAGACAGTCTTGCAATTAGCGTCAACGATCAGAACATCAACGCTAACCAATTATAATGGCGACCCCTCTGAGGAGCCAAGGCCCATCCTTTAGCTCACAAGGAGTATCTCACACTGGCTTGAGCATGCCCATTGGAGATCCTGCCTTTATGAACAGACATGATCAGAATAAAATTCTCAGTCCAAGTGAGCTAGAAGAGATTGAAAGGCGAGATGAAGCTAGTAGAAGGAGAGCTAAAGAATATGCTAATCCTCCAAGAAGCTAGAGGCAAAGAAGATAGAGTTAAGCTTCCAATTGTTTTTATTGATGTAACTGTTATGAATTATAATATCTGTTTAACATCATCAATAAATTCATGCTTATTCTGTAAGAATTTCAGTTGCTCACTGAAACACTAAGTCATATTTACTTTCTAGCATCATGCATTAGAATTTGATGAAATGATGCAAATCTCTTTGGTTATGTCAACATCAAATTAGGGGAGATTGTTGAGAATTGCATATTCAAATTTGATGTTGAAAGTAAATAAATGTGAATGTATTTTCCAAAGTTGTAAAGTCCTTATTAGAACTGATGTACAAGGACTTAGATTGAGGATCAAAATTGTTAGGTTGATCTGAGCAAAACGTTTATCATTTTGTAATTGAATGTATAGAAGAAAGATCAAGCTTGTTAGGTTGATCTCTTGAAATGTAATAGTTAGGCCTTAACAGATTCGTAGGCTATTGAGCCAGCCAAGAGTTTGAAGAAGCCAAGGCAGGATCGTGGAGTGTCAAAGCAGTCACTCCAGAATCGTAGTCTGTCTAGGAAGCCACATTCAAATTCGTGGAGACAATCCGAGCGCTTGCCGAGCCAAGTCTTGAATCGCTGTCAGCTTTCAAAAATGTGAAGTCTGCAAGATGATGCAAGTAGAGATTGTAGTCAATCAAAGCTTAAGCAGAATCGTAGTGTTCTCTACGATCAAGACTGAATCAATTACGAGCACACCAACAAACAACGATCGTGGTGCTTCTTCAGTTAGCATCAGAGAATCAAGATTCACTTATCTGATGACAGAGGATGTCTAACAAGTGAAGAATGACTTATGAACGTTGACATTTTGGGAATCCCAATGCTCTAACACCTATCCCTAGTTTGAATAAAAGCAACGTGTGGAAAAAGCTAAGAGGACTACTTTTTGTCTGCTGAAAGCACCTTTTCAGGTGTTAGGTGAGAAAGCAGTTTGCTGTGACAGGCGAGTCAGACAGTAGAACACCATATTCCCAAGAAGTGAACATCAGTGCTCAAAAACGTCTGGAACATTAAATGCTCCAACGGAAGCCTTTCAACAGGAAGATTTCAAAGGCTCCTTCATAAGGAAAACAGATTGAAGATTCAGATCAAGCAAGAAAGAACGAACAAAGCTCAAGAACACTCAAGGCCAAACACTACGATCCTGAAAGATAGCTTGCTTCGCAACTCAGTTCTTTAGAACTTATGCTTAACGACAACTGAGTAGCACACCAAAGAACACAACTCTCATTATAGTGTATTCCAAGTCTGCTGGACTTGAAGAGTTCTCAGTGAACTAGAAGTGCCAAGTCTGCTGGACTTGAAGAGTTCTTAGTGAACTAGAAGTTCCAAGACTGTTGGTCTTAAAGGAATCTCAGTGATTCAAAGTTGTAAAGATATCTTTAGTGGATTTTGTACTCGTGAAGTAGAAGAGTGGATTAGGAGTCTGTTGAGTTTGTACGAAATCATGGCGCAATAAAATTACAAAATTTAGCAAAAGCATGGTATATCAGAGTTTAAAAAATTTCTAAAAAACCATTACTCGGATCATCCTTTATGCAAATTATTAATTTAAAACAAAAAATAAGAAGTTATGGAATCATACCCTTATAGAACGAAGCTTCCACAGGTACGAGTTCAACTCCTTGTTCTTCGTGATCTCCTTGAATTTTTGGGTTAGATTCCTTATTTTGATCAACGTTAGCCACTCAAGTGTTTGGCCTCTAGAGGTGATCCACCAAGGAATAGGAATTATCAAGGAGGGTGGTTGAGTAAACCCTAGTTTTTTATCCTCTATAAAAAAGGAGTACTCTCTAACAATTAGAATTTCATCATCTGATATCTAACATAAGACACCTCTTAAATAGATATTGGTCAATCCTCTTAATCCTATTAGACATAGGGTTTCATTTAATTAATTAAACTCCTTTAATTAATTTAGGCTTCCCACCACATTAGGAATAATTAATTAAATTCCTTTAATTAATTTGCCTCCTAATCTTATTAGGAATACATGAGAGTACTAATATTAAATTAATTTCTAAACTCCTTTAGAAATTAAAATAATAATAATTGTAATAATATTAATAAGACTCCTCTTATTAATTTATATTTAATATTTTTAAAATATTAAATAATAAACATTAAGCTATTTAATTTATTCTATCACCATAGATTAAATTAATTACACTTAATGCATTATTACGATTATGCCATTACCTTTTTAAATAGTTATTCTTCTTTTTATGGTGTGACCTTATAGGTTCTCTATATTGAACTGGTTGTGAATAAATTAATTAGAACAATTCTAATCTTATTTAAATAAATAAATTAACTAATAATCTATTTAAATAAATAATATTTATTCTACAATAGGGATAAGCCTCCCTAGCGATCAACGACTTTCTAGATAATATAGATTTCAACATCAATCATAAAAGAACATGTGAGTAAATAGTTATCGTACAATTCAATCCTTCCACCATACAATGTCCCAATTAAATATAAGACATGGAATTACTTTCAAGTCTTATTTTATTTAATTATATGTATTTCAATTAAAAAATGCACAACTCCAAATAATGCAAATTAGAAACTCATTTCTAATTTCATTCTGCCTTGGCCAAGGACTACTGAGTTGTCAATCACATAGCACATATCTCTTCTTTTACTAGAAGTGGTAGATTCTTTATTGACCATTCATTATCTCCATATGTAACTTATTATACCCAAGCATACCCTTTGATATACCCTAAGGGTCTTAAGGAATAAGTCAAAGTATAATTCATCACATACATGATACTATGATGATGTCAAGTCCAAGGATCACTTGTACTACTATCACATTAGGAATTCCTATTGACAGGCAAGTAAAACTTCATTAGGTATTCCATAGCAAGTCACGTTCAGTGAACTTATTCTCCAATATGCACCTACATACTTGCTTTAGTGTCTCCACATAAATAATCATAAGATCAATCATCCTCATCCAATGAGCAAGCAACATATGTACCAATCTATCCGGATTTACTAATCTCCTTTTTAGTAATCCAATGATTGGGAACTATTTTAGTTTTAAACTTTTCTAAGAATTTAGATCTCATTAGCATAATCAACATCATGATTCTAAAAGCATTGCTTAAAACTATGGGTTATTTACATATTATAAAAACAGCATCATATAGATAATTAAATGCCTTTAATAAATGAATTCTTTTATTAATAAATAAATAAGATTGTTTACAAAGTATGTGCTTTATCATCATACATGATTGGCTTGTATGCAAACTACTATCAGAGTCTTGAGTGCTCTGAACCATTTTAAACAATTGTGTCACTTACATTGTGTATTCATTAAGTGCTATAATTGCTATAACTGCTAATCGATCTATAAACCTGTTTTATCCTAAAGGGGAATAAACAAAACTTATATTCCGCTGTGGTTAATTATTTTATTTAATTAACAAA
Organism: Panax stipuleanatus; assembly: GCA_020205555.1. Classification (NCBI taxonomy): domain Eukaryota; kingdom Viridiplantae; phylum Streptophyta; class Magnoliopsida; order Apiales; family Araliaceae; genus Panax; species Panax stipuleanatus. Next base: position 41,067,163 of record CM035119.1, read on the forward strand.
TCTGGTAAGTATTTTGAAAAGTAAAAAGTTTTAAAATATCTATTCAACCCCCTTCTAGAAAACTATTGTGCCTCTGGGAACTAACAAAACAGGCAAAGAAGGATATTCACTCCATTAGGGGATTCATTGGAGAATATATTGGCATTGTTGGTTTCTTAGAAGAAGATTACTGAGCTTGCGCCACCTGCCGATCCTAAAGGAAGGCAGTTTGATCCCAGTAAGAAATGTGCCTATTATTCTAGAGCACCGGGGCATGACACTCAAAACTGTTGAACCTTAAAACACAAGATTCAGAATATGATTGATAGTGGGGAGATTGTAGTAAAAGCGCCAGAGCAGCCCAATTTTAATAACAATTCCTTACGTCAGTATGGTGCAGAGGGAGTCAATATGATCAGCGCAGGAAGTCGGGAGAATCACAAGTATTTGAGGAAATTGGAAGAAGCTCCTACCATGACTGAACCTTCCATATGGGGTTATCCTGAAGAAAAGTGTGCGATGGAGCAGAGCTTGACCTCAATCAAGGTGCAAGTAGACCAATTAGTGGAGCTAGTTGTATACCAACATCAGGTGACTCGCCAGTTGATCGATCAAGTCCTACGAGGGCAGATCAACATTCCACCTCCTAAAGTTGTCCCATTTCCAAAAAGGGATCAGGTTCGTCTCCAAGCACAGAGCCAATGGTCGAAAAAATAGCAAGGGAGGCTAAATTTCACTCTCAGCGGGAATTTGCGGCCAAGCGAAAGTTTACCCCACTGGGGCAGTCGATGGAAGAAATCCTACGAATGTTGATCGACGAGGGAAAGATCACCGAGTTCTCGCCACCCCCAGATCTTAGATCAAAAATATTTTGATCCCAATAAAACCTGCCTGTATCATTCAGATACCCCTGGACATGCCACTGAGGAATGTTGGGCCATGTGACACTTAATTCAGAATATGATTAAATCAGGAGAGCTAGAGCTGATGAGCAAAATTGAGATCTTCCTTGAAGAAGAGATAATGTACCCTCGAGGGGCAAGAAGTTCGGAGGAAATGGTAGCTGTTATCCTTTGTATAGAAGGAGCATCTTGCGGACCCATAATCATAAAAGGATTATCTGGATAGGGAAACAAGACTACTCTGGAAATACTGGCACCAAAGCCACTGATGTTGGCTCCTTGGCCTCAAATCCCAATTCTTAGTCTGAAGAAGGTACTGTGGAATTATGGAGAAGGCATAAAATTGGCACCCGATTGTATAGCCATCGGGCCTAAGGAGAATCCACTTTACCTCCCGGGGCGTTTAATGAAACCAACAACCAAGATATTGGGGAAGAGGAATCAATGGGAAAGGTCACAGAATTCCTCCATAAGATGGGGCACAGTGAAGCAAGAATGATGAAGCAGTTGGAAGATGCACCACATCTAATCTCCATTATGGATTTAGTATTGGCTTCTGACGACCATCATCAAATTCTAATCCAAGTATTGGAGGAGGCATATCTGCCCAAAACCATTGATACTGAAAAATTCTGGCATTTGATCAGCCATGTATTGGATAGTAATGTGATATCATTCACTGATGATGACCGGCTGAGGGAACTGGGCATCACAAACCATTGCATATCGCTGTCGTATCATCTGGATGAGTAGTAGGTGGCGTACTTATAGATGGCGGATCATCCTTGAACATCTGTCCGCATGATACTCTGATATGATGAAGATCAACCCGAATCGGATTAGGGAAAACCATGTAGTGGTACGAGCATTCGACGGATCAAGAAGGGATATAGGTGGGAAATTGAACTTCTTGTGGAGATTGGCCTATTCACATTTAATATACCTTTCCAATTCCTGAAAATCACTACCGGATATAATCTGTTGCTGGGATGACCTTGGATCCATATGGCTGGTGTCGTTCCTTCAACTCTTCATCAGCAATTGAAATACATTGTCAATGGCAATCTAATGACCGTCTGTGCAGAACCTGATTATCCTATCTATAATATGGGAGATATGCCCCTGATCAGCGTGAATGAGGGTATTGAGCCCGCAAGTTTTCAAGCTTTCGAAGTAAGCAATCCACGATACCACTCTGTGGGTGCACCAACATTAACCCCCCTGATATCTCCAGAAGTAATGGCAGTTGGCCAAGAGATGCACATCGACTAGGTCAAGGGTTGGGTAGAAATGGCCAGGAAATCAAGAACCCAATCCACACACCCACGCATATAGGAAGGGCTGGGTAAGAATACTCTGGTGGATCCAAATATCGTAATCCTCACAAACACATATCGGTCAGCCAGTTGATTCCTCTAGAGCCAAATCCCAATGAAGCCGGAGGAAGATCCCGCTATTATCTCAAACCTCCTGATCCCTAAAGTCAATCAAAATGGATATAAGGAGATTGGTGAGGAAGAGCCTCTCAAGGACGCTGCCCGGATGGCCATGAAAGTAGTATGCGTACAAGCCAATCATGTTTGATGATAAAGCATATGCTTTGTAACAATCTTATTCATTTATTAATAAAAGTATTACTTAATTAAAGGCATTTAATTATCTACATGATGCTGTTATTATAATATGTGATAAACCCATAGTTTTAAGCAATGCTTTTAGAATCATGATGATGTTCATGCTAATGAGATCTAAATTTTTAGATAGCTTAAAACTAAAATTGTTCCAAATCGTTGGATTATTAAAAAGGGGATTAGTGAATCCGGATAGATTGGTACATATGTTTCTTGCTCATTGGATGAGGATGATTGATCTCATAATCATTTGTGTGGATACACTAAAGCAAGTATGTAGGTGCTTATTGGAGAATAAGTTCACTGAACGTGGCTCGCTTAGGAATACCTAATAGAGTTTTACTTGCCTGTCAATAGGAATTCCTAATGTGATAGTAGTACAAGTGATCCTTAGACTTCAGATTATCATAATATCTTGTGTATGATAAATTATACTTTGACATATCCCTTAAGACCCTTAGGGTATATCAAAGGGTATGCTTGGGTGTAATAAGTTATATATAGAGATAATGAATTATCAATAAATAATCTACAACTTCTAGTAAAAGAAGAGATATGTCCTATGTGATTCAATAAATGAAAACATAGGAATCTTCGGCCAAAGTGGAATGAAATTAGAAATGAGTTTCTAATTTGCATTATTTGGAGTTGTGCATTTTGAAATCGAAATACATATAATTAAATAAAATAAGACTTGACAGTAATTTTATGTCTTATATTTAATTGGGACATTGTATGGTGGAAGGATTGAATTGTACGGTAACTATTAACTCACAGGTTCTTTTATGATTAATGTTGAAATCTATATTATCTGAAAAGTCGTTGATCGCTAAGGAGGCTTATCCTTATTGCAGAATAAATGTTATTTATTTTACCGAATTATTAGTTTAATTTATTTATTTAAATAAGATTAGAATTGTTCTAATTGATTTATTTATAACCGGTTTAATATGGAGAACCTAAAGGGTCACACCATAAAAGAAAGAATATTTATTAAAGAAGCAAATGACAAAATCGTAATAATAAATTAAGTATATTTAATTTAATCTATGATGACAGAATAAATTAAATAGCTTAATATTTATTATTTAATATTTTAGAAATATTAAATATAAATTAATAAGAGAATTCTTATTATTATTATTATTATTATTATTATTATTACTATTATTATTTAATTCTTAAAGGAGTTTGGGAATTAATTAATAAGATGCTCTCTCATATATATTCCTAATAAGATTAGGAGGCTAATTAATTAAAAGAGTTTAATTAATTATTCCTAATGAGATTGGGAAACCTAATTAATTAAAAGGGTTTAATTAATTAATATAAAATTCTAATCCTAAATTGTTTAGGAGGGTTGCCTACATCTATAAATAAGAAAGTCTTGTTATGGAACAAGGTTAGACAATTAATTCCAAGAGTTGGGAGAGCACTCCTTTTCTAGAGAGAAGAAAACTAGGGTTTAGCCAAACATCCTTTTTCTTGAATTCTTATTCTTTCTTGGTGGATCACCTCTAGAAACCAAACACTTGGGTGACTAACGTTGATCAAAGGAAGGAATCAACTCGGTGTATTCAAGTAGAACGCGAAAAAGATTTGGAGTTAAACTCGTACCTGAGGAAGCTAGAATCATCAAGGGTATGAATACTAATCTCCATCTATCTCGTTCTAATTAATAACTGTGCATAAAGAATGATCCGAGTATTTGGTTTGTAAAATTTGAAAACTCTGATTTTCACGCTTCCGTTGTTTATATGAATATTGTTGCATGCTCATGATTATTACAAACCTAACAGTGATATCAAAGCTAAACCTTTATGAATGTTATTAATTGTTCAGATTTAATATGTATGTTGATATGTGTTTAGAAATTTTTTTTGGACATAATTATTGGCATAGAATCATATTTTTGGAGAAAAAAATGCATAATTCGCGAACTGAAAAACTGTTTCTGGACAATGGCCCCGCAGCGCCGGATTACAGTGTAATCTAGGCGCTGCAGTGCCGGTCCGGGTTCTCAGAAACGGACCCGGCGCCGCAGCGCCAGATTATATAGTAATCACAGCGCCGCAGCGCCGAATCCCGGGTTTTAAAAAACAAGAGCATGGCGCCGCAGTGCCAAAAGCTAGTTATCTAGCGGCGCCGCAACGCTTGCCTCTAGAAAAAAAAATTAATTTTAATTTTTTAATAATTTGATTTTTAATTAAAATAAAAGGTTTATTTAAATTAAAAATTAAATTCCATGTTTTTTCAGTAATTCTAAATTTAAATAAAGTAGTTTATTTTATTTGGAATTGGATGAAAATAAAGATGTTTATTTTATTTAGAATTTAATTTCATGATAACTAATTAGAGTTGAAATTGGATTCCATGATAACTAATTGGAGATGAAATTGAATTCCTTATTTCCTAAAATAAAGTAGTTTATTTGTGATTAGGAAAGTGATTCCATGTTTCCTTAAATAAAAGAGTTTATTTAGATATGAAATAGGATTTTATATTAATCAAAATAAAAGAGTTTATTTTGATAAGGAATTGGATTTCATATATGTTTTTTCATAACAGTTTTAAAAGTTAAAATAAAGTAGTTTATTTTGACTTGAAATTGGATTCCATATTAATTAAAATAAAAGAGTTTATTTTGATTAAACAATTTGATTAAAAATTTATTTTTATTCAAAAATGGATAAATTAAAATAAAAGGTTTATTTTGATTTAAATTTGGATTAAAATAAAAGAGTTTATTTTAATTCAGAATTGAATTTAATGCTAACTAAAATTGCCTATTAAATTGATATCAATGTATATATTAAATACTTATTATTTATGAGATGAATGTTTTATTTATTGATGCATATGTTGATGTGTATAATAATAAATGGGGTTGATTGTGGACTATTGACCAATGTGATTGGATTTTATTTTAGTTAGATGCTTGAATGTATGGGTTTTATAAATAGAGTCTGCGTACCTTTTCTTCTCTAATTTTTATTGATGAAATTTCTATCTCCCTCCTATGTACTTTCCATTGACTGCTGATCAAGGTTTCTATTTATTATAAACAGTTTATGTAATAGAATAAGTTAAAATTACTTGAAGAATTGGAGATCAAGGAGCAAGGAGCGCGTGAAGACCCGTTTGTAATGGAGCCTGTGATTTAAATGTAATAGTTATATTTAAATTTAATTCTTGCACCCCTAGGTTTGACCTTTTGATTCACTTGGTGGCTCTAGTGAACGAAACTAGAATAAAGTCCATAATCAATCCGGGTAGAATATAGTATTCTATATGTGCATGCTTATTATATATATATATATATATATATATATATATATATATTATATATTATAAAACATGCTTCGCATGTTAATTAATATGATGCATATTTTATATATATATGTGCATGCGCGCTAAACAAGATGAGATAAATAATAACAAACCCCTCAAAGATTTTATATTAAGTCCTAAACGTTCAAAGATATTTGGAATATTGAACGTCGCCTTCTAGCATGGTAAAATAATAGAGTATTAAATATATAATATGAGTTTGTTGTGCACACACAAGGCGAGTATTAAATATTTAAGATGTTGTTTTAATACATATTATGTTTATAAGGAATTGAATATTACCGCTTTTTTGTGCACACACAAGAGTTGTAGTTTTCTCTTCACTTATATGGAATTGCTGGGTTGGACTTAACTAAGATTGTTTTGGTTCGGATGTGCACACACTTGACCATAATGATCTAAGAGACAAAATACAAGGAGTTACATGGTGATGTAATTGACAAAAGTTGTATACCTATTTATTTATATATAGTTTGTTGTGCACACACAAGGCTATATATATATTTAAAATAGGATCCTTATTCTTACTAGCAAATCTTTAATTAAATTTGCCAAACTATATATTGTGAGGGTAATATAGTTTGAAGAAAATAGTGGGAGATACCAATTTAAAATAAGTCATAATTTAGTTTGGTAATTAATAAAAGAATGTATGTTATAATGTTGTTAATTGCAAATTTATTTACAAAATTTTACAATGTCTAAAATACTATTACTGTGTAACATATTAGATGCTAATTAACCGAACCGAATTAAACGGATTGATTAAGGAATTTGAGAATAGTTCTCAAGGCTGAAAAGCTATCTTATGTCCTTAATACGCCTATCTCTGCAATGGTTGCAGACAATGCCTCTGAGGAAGAGATTGCTACTTTTAAAAAGTAGCAAGGTGATATATAGTTGGCACAATGCATCATGCTCGCATCCATGAGTAACGAGCTTCAGCGTCAGCATGAAACTATGGATGCTCCTACTATATTCCTACATTTCAAAGAGTTGAATGGTGAGGAAAGTAGGACTAATAGATATCAGATATCTAAGGAACTCTTCCAATCTAAAATGACCGATGGTAATACAGTAAAGACACATGTCCTTAAGATGATCAATCTGATTGAACAATTAGGACAACAGGATATTGTAATGGATGGAGAGTTGAGCTAAGATTTGATTTTGCACTCAATCCCGAACTTCTTCTCACAATTGTTGTGAATTTTTAGACGTACAAGCTAAATGTCAGCCTCGCTGATTTGCTTAAACATGTTGAAAACTGTTGAGAGTCACTTTCCAACTAAGAAAGACCAAGTCTTACTCATAGGGGCCGAAGGATCTTTTAAAAAGAAGAACGATTCAAAGAAGGTAAATAGAAAGGCAAATATAAAGGATAATTAGAACAAAACTGACATGGATAACAAAGGAGTTTTCTTCTACTGCAATAAGCCTGGACACTGGAATAGAAACTGCAAGAAGTATCTTGCAGAGGCTAACCAGAAGAAGCTTAGTGAAGTTTCGGTTACATATACAGTTTTATCAATGATTGAAATAAATCTTTTAGTAAGTAAAGTTTCTACTTGGGTATTGGATACCGGCTATGGTTCTCATAAATACAGATTTATGAAGGGACCAAGCAGAAATAAAAAGCTAAACAAGGGGAAGTCTTCTTGCGTGTAGGAATGGAGCAAAGGTTGGTCTATTAAATGCAGGAACTTATTATTTAGCACCGCCTACGGGTAAGTCCATTAGTTTAAATAATTAACAATTTACTGAATGGACTTTAAATACTTGACTTACATGAAAATAATTTTAAATTGAACAAACTAGTAAAAGAAAAAGAGATGATCATTCAAAGAGTTGAATATTTGTATTTGGTGAAATACAAGTCTGAATCATTTAAAAGGTTCAAAGAATTCAATAGAAAAACTAATTGGCAAGATATTATGATTCTTCGATTGGATCGAGGAATAAATACTTGTGCAATAAGTTTTAAGATCATCTTAAATAATTTTCTAACAATGGACGCTTCTTGATACACAATAACTGATTGGTGTATCTATAAGAAAAAATAGTACCTTGTTGGACATGGTGCGGTCCATTCAGATTTTACCAACATTCCAGTATCTTTCTAGGGTAATACCCTGGAAACGGCTGCTTATCTACAAAATAAGATAACCTCAAAATCCGTCCCCAAGACTTCATAAGAGTTATGAACAGGGATGATTCCTAATCTTAAGAATGTTAAGATAAAGGGTTGTCTAACTTATGTGAAAAGGTTTCAAAAGGATAAGCTTGGGATAAGATTTGACAAGTACCAATTTGTGGGACATCCTAAAGTAAGTTTAGGGTATATGTTCTATAATCCAACTTGGCAAAAGGTGTTTGTTGCGAAACACGTTGCCTTCTAAGATAAAGGTGTTTATTATTGAAGGGCTAGTGGGAGGAAAATAGATCTTGAAGAAGTTCAAAAATCATAAATCACCATTAGTCGAAAGGAGAAACCTGTAGATAGACCTATTGTACCACAACCAAATCGTAAATCTGAAATACTACAGAAGATACCTAGGAGGTATAGATTCATCATAGATGATGATGATGAGGTACGCATCATAGAGGATAATGATCTAGTTATATATGATAAGGCTAAGAGTTGTAAACACTTAAAGAAATGGTAGATAACCATAAAATCCAAAATGGATCTTTGAAGCAATGCTCAAGTCCATTTGGATTTTACTTGTAATTGCAGCTTATTATTACTAAATCTGGAAAATGAACGTGGAGACGTACTTCCTCAAATATAAATTATTAGAGGAAAATATATATATGATACAGCCAAATGGATTTGTTTTAATGGTTGAAGCAAATCATATATATGAGCTACAATAATCCATTTATGGATTGAAGCAAGCTTCTGAATGATGGAACATTTGTTTTAATGTGACAAACAAAGGAGTTTGATTTTATCAACAATGAGAATGAACCTAGTGTGTACAAAAGGGTCAGTGGGAGCGTTGTGACATTCCTAGTATTATATGTTGAGATACTACTGATAAGGAATGATATACCCATGATATAATTAGTAAAGATAAAGCTGTCTAAACATTCATCCATGAATGATTTGGGTAGAACATCCTAAATTGGGGATATAAATCTATATAGATAGATTTAAAAGGATGCTCGGCTTAACCCAATGAACGTATATTCATTTGATGCTAAAAGCGTGTATGGAAAACTCCAAGAGATGTCTCATGATGATGAGCCATGAAGTGTATCTCTCTAAAATTTTCCTCATTAAAAGAGAGATCGAATGAGTTACTATCATGTATGCAATGAAATGTATGAAACTTGATGTTAATCAGCCATATTTTAGAAAAGATCATTGTGAGACAGTGAAAAATATCTTAAAGTACTTAACCAAAACTAAAGATGTGAGCATGATTCATGGTGTGTCAGAATCAAAACTAGAGGACTAAACAGACTCAAGTTTTTTCAGACTGACCAAGACGACAACAAATCCACTTTAGGGTAAAGCGTTACTTTGAAAGGTGGTGCAGTGAATTGGAAAGGTTCCAAACAGCAAAGAGTTGATGTTTTAGTGACAAAGACAAAGTATATAGCTATAAATGAAGTTGCAAGTTGATGTTTCAGATAAAAAGTTCATTATAGAACTAGGAATAGTTCCTAAGTCTCATCTTGGATTCAACATGTGTTGCGACACTTTCATTTGATTAAAGAAATCATTGAAAGAGAAGAAATCACTATAGAGATAGTGAACTCTCAAAAACGACATTGCATATCCATTTACTGAAGCTATCCAACAATAGGATGATCGTCACTTAGAGAAGAAGGGTATGAGATGCCATGACGATTGGCTTTAGTGCAAGTGGGAGATTGAAAGTAGTATGCATATAAGCCAATCATGTTTGATGATAAAGCATATACTTTGTAACAATCTTATTCATTTTTTAATAAAAGTATTATTTAATTAAAGGCATTTAATTATCTACATGATGCTGTTATTATAATATGTGATAAACCCATAGTTTTAAGCAATGCTTTTAGAATAATGATGATGTTCATGCTAATGAGATCTAAATTCTTAGATAGCTTAAAATTAAAATTGCTCCCAATCGTTGGATTACTAAAAAGGATTAGTGAATTCGGATAGATTGGTGCATACGTTGCTTGCTCATTGGATGAGGATGATTGATCTCATAATCATTTGTGTGGAGACACTAAAGCAAGTATGTAGGTGCTTATTGGAGATTAAGTTCATTGAACGTGGCTCGCTTAGGAATACCTAATGGAGTTTTACTTGCCTGTCAATAGAAAATCATAATGTGATGTAGTACAAGTGATCCTTAGACTTGAGATCATCATAGTATCTTGTGTATGATGAATTATATTTTGACATGTCCCTTAAGACCCTTAGGGTATATCAAAGGGTATACTTGGGTGTAATAAGTTATATATGGAGATAATGAATGATCAATAAAGAATTTACCACTTCTAGTAAAAGAAGAGATATGTCCTATGTGATTCGATAAATGACAACCCAGGAATCCTTGGCCAAGGTGGAATGAAATTAGAAATGAGTTTCTAATTTGCATTATTTGGAGTTGTGCATTTTGAAATCGAAATACATATAATTAAATAAAATAAGACTTGACAGTAATTTTATGTCTTATATTTAATTGGGACATTGAATGGTGGAAGGATTGAATTGTACGGTAACTATTAACTCACAGGTTCTTTTATGATTAATGTTGAAATCTATATTATCTGAAAAGTCGTTGATCGCTAAGGAGGCTTATCCTTATTGTAGAATAAATGTTATTTATTTAAATAGATTATTAGTTTAATTTATTTATTTAAATAAGATTAGAATTGTTCTAATTGATTTATTTACAACCGGTTTAATATGGAGAACCTAAAGGGTCACACCATAAAAGAAAGAATATTTATTAAATAAGAAAATGGCATAATCGTAATAATAAGTTAAGTATATTTAATTTAATCTATGATGATAGAATAAATTAAATAGCTTAACATTTATTATTTAATATTTTAGAAATATTAAATATAAATTTATAAGAGGAGTCTTATTATTATTATTATTATTATTACTATTATTATTATTATTTAATTCTTAAAGTAGTTTGGGAATTAATTAATAAGATGATCTCTCATATATATTCCGAATAAGATTAGGAAGCTAATTAATTAAAAGAGTTTAATCAATTATTCCTAATGATATTGGGAAGCCTAATTAATTAAAAGGGTTTAATTAATTAATATGAAACCCTAATTCTAAATTATTTAGGAGGGTTGCCTACATCTATAAATAAGAAAGTCTTGTTATGGAACAAGGTTAGACAATTAATTCCAAGAGTTGGGAGAGCACTCCTTTTCTAGAGGGAAGGAAACTAGGGTTTAGCCAAACATCATTCTTCTTAAATTCTTATTCTTTCTTGGTGGATCACCTCTAGAGGCCAAGCACTTGGGTGGCTAACGTTGATCAAAGAAAGGAATCAACTCGGTGGATTCAAGTAGAATGCGAAATGGATTTGGAGTTGAACTCATACATGAGGAAGTTAGAATCTTCAAGGGTATGAATACTAATCTCCGTCTTTTAGTTTAATTAATAATTGTTCATAAAGGATGATCCGGGTATAAGGTTTGTAAAATTTTAAAACTCTGATTTACCATGCTTCCGCTATTTTATGCAATTTGATTGTGTCCATGAATCTTACAAACCTAATAGGCCAAAGATAAGAAGTTTCTGGAAGAGATTCGGTTGTAATTTGTGAGCAGCCTTTGCCTTTCTGAAGGTGCCGTGAAGAAATCCAATGGGGTCGATCTGTAGAATGATCAAACCATCCTCCCAGTCCTTAATTGGGGAAGTGTGAACATCCTGAAGGAGGATCCAGGGACCTATTCCAAATCAGTTATGGTCATCCTTGAAGACACCGATAATTCCAGCGACGCATCTATCTCAACCATCCCCCAGGATCTAACTACCAATAATTGGACGATTACCCCTCAGATCGTCCGAAAAGGGTGAAAATCGAAAAATAATCCGTTGATAGGGAGTTTTACCTTTATATATTTATGTCTATTTTATTTTATTTGCAACTTATTATTGCCTTTTGTCATACCAACTGCTGAATCCTTCTGTAATTGACAACCGTGTATATATATTTAGCATTCAAGATTTTTGTCTCAGGTTTCCAAATTTGAGTATTTCTAGCTGTGTCCATGACTTGCCAAATTTGAGTAATGAATACGATTTCAATATAGAATTGAACTTTGACTTGATGGGACTCGAGCAAGAGGAAGTGGACAATGATGAGGTGCCCGAGGAAATCAAAGCATGGCTCGAAGATAAACCTAAACCCAACCTTGATCAAACCACCACCATAAATATCAAAACCCCTGACAATCCCAAAGAGCTACGGATCGGAACCAACCTCCCCTCTAGCCAAGAAAAAGAACTAATCAAACTCCTAACTTAATTCATGAATGTTTTCTCCCGGTCTCATGAAGACATGATAGGTCTATCCACTGATATAGTTGTCCATCGACTACCAATTAAGCAAGGGTTCAAACTAGTCAAGCAGAAATTAAGACAGTTGAAACCGGAATGGAGCCTGAAGATCAAAGAAGAAATTATCAAACAGTTCAAAGCGGAAATCATTATGGTATCAACATACCTTGAGTGGTTGTCCAACATAATCCCAGTGCCAAAATCTGGGGGAAGGTGCGAGTATGTGTAGATTATCGGGATCTTAATAAGGCCAGCCTTAAAGATGACTTCCCAGTGTCGTTCATCCACGTGTTAATTGACAATACGACACAGTTTAAAATGTATTCTTTCGCCGAGTGTTTTGCCGGATATTATCAAATTATGGTTGCTGAAGAAGATAGGGAAAGGACCGCCTTCATTACCACTTGGGAAACTTTCTGTTATCAAAGGCTAGCTTTTGGCCTTACCAATGCTGGTGCTACTTATTAGAGGGCCATGATGACCTTATTTCACGATATATTGAATAAAGAGATTAAAGTGTATATGGATGATATCATTGTGAAGTCCAGGAAGGCTGATGACCATTGCACCCATCTTCGAAAGTTGTTTAAATGGCTCAGCAAATTTGATTTGAAGTTAAACCCAGCGAAGTGTGCTTTTGGTGTAAAGTCTGGTAAACTTCTAGGATTTCTTGTGAGCAATCGAGGCATTAAATTGGATCTTGCCAAGATAAAAACCATCACTGAGATACCCGAACCAAAGACCGAGAAGGAAATTCGAAGTTTCCTGGGAAGAATAAACTTCATCAGCCGGTTTATATCACAGCTAACGGCCACCTGTAAACCCATTTTCAAATTGTTAAGAAAGAACTCCTCAGGAAAATGGAATGAAGATTGCCTAAAAGCTTTCCGTACCATCCTGAAGAGGTTGATTGAAGCATCTGTCTTGGTGCCCCCAAGGGATAAAATTTTGTTATTCATATATATCTCATTCAATTCCAATGCCATGGGTTGCTTACTGGGGCAGAATGATGATATGGGGAAAGAAAGGGCAATTTATTTTCTCAGTAAACGTTTTAGCTGAGGAGAGCAGAAGTACACACTGATAGAAAGAACCTACTGTGCATTAGCTTGGGCAGCCACGAGGTTACAACATTACTTACATGGCCATAAAACTTATCTCATCTCTAGGATGGATCCCTTGAAATACATCTTCAGCAAGCCGATGTTGAACTGTCGATTATCCAAGAGACAGTTGATCCTCTAACAGTTCGACATCATCTGTGTGACCCAAAAGTCCATCAAAGGGCAAGGAATTTCAGATCACCTGTCTGCTGCACCAACGGGGGGGGGGGGGTTATGAACCTCTTGAAACCTATTTCCCTGATGAAGAAGTGATGACTATTCAGCTGGACAGTAGGGAAGATAGGGGACAATTCTAAAAAATATATTTTGACGGCGCATCTAACCCTGAAGGCGCAGGAGCAGGGGCAGTTCTGGTATCCATCATGGGAGATCAATACTTCGTGGCAACTAAGTTGTATATTAACAATTCCAACAACACAGTAGAATACGAAGGATGCATTGTGGGGTTAAAACTGGCTCAGTCTATGGGAGTTAAATGGTTAGCTATATTCGGAGACTTGAAGTTAGTCATTAGACAGTCCACCGTGGCGTACACCACCAAGGAATTACATCTACTACCTTACCATCGTCATGTTCTCAAATTGGCAAGAGAGTTTGAAGACATTGCCTTCATACATATCCCCCAGAACCGAAATGATTTCGCCGATGCATTGGCTACTTTAGCTTCATTGGTAAACCTATCAGCAAGAAAGGGAATGCCTGTCATCACTTTTACTGTACAGAGTGCACCGTCATATGGGAATAATGTAGGGGAAATATCAGATGAGATAACACTTACTGGACCACCTTGGTACCACCACAATAAAGAATATTTAAGAGACAGATTATCCCCTAAAGGAATGAGTCAAGGCGCAAAGAAGCAAATACAGAAGATGGCCATGAATTTTTACCAAAGTAGAGATGCTCTCTACAGGAGGGACCCAGGCGTAGGCCTTCTGAGATGTCTTGACAGTGATCAGGCCCAGAGACTTATGAATGAAGTACATGGTGGGGTGTGCAGAGCATATATGAGTGGACCCCTGCTTGCCAAGAAAATTCTAAGGACGGGACATTACTGGATATCCCTTAAAGCTGATTACGACGATCACATCAAGCGTTGTTATCAATGCTAGATCCATGCTAATATTATTCATGCACCCTCGAATCAAATGCATTGCATGACATCACCATGGCCCTTTTCCATATGGGGAATGGATGTGATCAGACCTGTTGAGCCTAAAGCCAGTAACGGTCACAAATTCATCTTCACTATGATCGACTACTTTACCAAGTGGGTTGTAGCAGCTTCCTTCCCCAAGCTCACCAAGAAGGTCATTGTTGGTTTCATTAGAAACAACGTCATCTGTCGGTATCGACAACCCGAGGTTATCAAATCGGACAACGCAAAGAATCTTAATAACGAGAAGATGAGGGAACTGTGCAGTGAGTTCAATATCAAACACCTCAATTCGGTTATTTATCATTAAAAAATGAACGGCGCGGTGGAAGCTGCTAATAAGAATTATCAAGAAGATAATAATGAAGATGTCGGCAAATCACCGGGGATGGCCTGATTTATTGCCCTTAACCCTACTTGCATACCGAACGTTGACTCTAACCTCGACTGGGGTAACACCTTATTTATTAGTCTATGGCATGGAGGCCGTACTTCCTGCCGAAGTGGAGATGGAATCGCTAAGGGAGATGCTAGATTCCCAGATAGAGGAGAGCCAATGTATACAAGATCGATACGATTAGTTATCCCTGATAGATGAAAAGAGGGCGGCTGCTATCTTTCACGGCCAACTATATCAGCAGCGAATGTCCCGATCTTATAACAAGAAGGTGCGACCTCGAGAGTTTAAAGAGCATGATTTGGTACTAAAGAAGATCATTCCGCGCCAGGATGCAACTAAAGGGAAATTTGCCCCAAATTGGGTAGGACCTTTTGTTGTCAAAGTAATTCTATCTGGCGGAGCCCTAAAGCTGGAGGAGATGGACGGTGAAGAATTCTCGCAACTGATCAATTCTGATTCTGTGAAACGGTATTATGTCTGAGACCCCTTTTTGTTCGAACTGGAATACTTTATATTGATAAAAAAAATGAAAAAAAGAAAAAAAAGAGAAAAGAAAAAAAGAAAAAATATCAAGTCTGGTTTTCAGGTCCGAGCCTGAACTACGAAAGACCTGATCTCTCATCTACGGGAGTACGTAGGCATCCATCTGTGGTGCGGTCAAACCAAACAAAAAATCAAAACCCCATCAAACCAATCTCAAACCCAAATAAACAATTTTTAACTGTTCAGGCCAAGCCTAAACTACGAAAGACCTGATCTCTCATCTACGGGAGTACGTAGGCGGCCATTTATGGTGCGGTCTAACCCTCAAAAAACAAACCAAACACTTTCACCTTATATCCCCAAATAATAACCTCCAAAATCCTAACCTATAAAGAAATCAAAATATACCACAAACCCTCTAAATCGACGGCTCATGTGGAGAGGACATAACGACATCTCAGCATCGCCTTACCGAATCTGGAACAAGTATGACGAGACCAGTTCTATGTCAACATAATAAATCATGAAGCGAGTATGGTGACAGTGTACAAGGCTAGACATGCTCAATCAAGGGAAGTGAACTAAACTTATTTCTTTTTATATATACAACTGTTTAGAACACAAAAGTTGATTCTAACATGTGACAAAAGATAATGACAGAGTTTGTACAGGAAAATAAAATAGGGCTATAAATCAACGATAAGATGAATCAACATAGCCAAATATTCAGCCGTCTCTGCAGTCTGAGGAGCATCCCTGAGCTCATGCTCCAGCACATCGTTGCGTCTCAGCAGCTCTACTGCTATGGGATAAACACCCTCCTGACTCTGCACTACACCCTGAACATAACTAGTGAGTCTATCTGCAAAAGTCTGGGCAGCATCTCTATCAGCAATGGCCTGATCTCTGAAAATAAAAGATGCATCTCTCTCAGCAATAGCAGCATCCCGACCATCTAAGGTGGTCAACATCAGGGACCGAGCCTGATTCCTCTCATAGGTCACCAGATAAATCTGTCTATCCATCGCCTCCATGGAAACTGATAACGAACTCGGAACAGTACTAACTAAAGAAGCTGTCAACTCCGCGAACAAAGCATCCTCGGTTGGAGATATAGAATCCTCCATAGGCTCCTCATCATCAGCAGACCAACCCTTATCATCAGATAAAGATCCTGCATCAACTTGATCTGATGCATCTGTTGCTAAATCTGACTCTAGCCAAGCTGAGTACTCTACAAATTGGCACGGATGGCAGTCTCTAAACTTTGCTATTTGTCTATGAGACCAAAATTCATAGACATAAGCTAGATCAGCCTCGGTAGCTGAGAAGATGGGGAAACGATAGTCCTCAGTCCCCTCAAATGAATAGACATCCTGATACTGATCGAACTGGCCCATCACCGCCAGAGGATGATAGGTCATCACACCCCTCAAACCAGCCAAGGGAAGGAAATCCAGATCAGCCACATGGGTGGTGAAACTCATAAAGGAACAATAACTAGAGTATATGATTATCTTAAAAGGCTCCTCCATGGCACCCAGGAATGTAGTCCAAGACAGCTCATCGATGCAGGAAGTCGGGCAATAGGAATAGATCTGCGACATGCCATGTCCAAAGAAAAACCCATGGCGACGAAGCCAGCCAATCAGTCTAAGGTGGGTCATGAACTAGATGTATAGGAGAACGGGGCTATCTCTAAATTCCCGATCCCCAACAGTCTGGAAGAAGGATGCTGATATCAATGTCTCCACCAAGATGAGAGGGAGAATGGTGAAGTCATCTCTGAGAGCCCTGACAGCAATCGACATCCCGACATCCAGATGGTCAGCATAAATTGGCATATATAAATATGATATAAGGCATATGATCAGTGCATCCACTCGTGCAGTATGCCATCTCTCCTCTGAATTGGCAAAATCTCCATGATGAACGACGAAGCTATTAATAGATGCAAAATTGTCTAGCATGAAGTCCATATAAATGATGTGGCTACCACCCACCTCGGCCAGAACAACTGCCCTCCTCAATCCGGTGACTGTTATAAACTGGCGGCGCATTTGGCCCAACGCTATTCGAGTACACGGTCCCTCCATCAATAACCCGGAGATGCGACCATACTCCTCCAATGTAGGAGTCAACTCGTCAGAGCCAAACCTGAAAACATACCTCTCAGGAATCCAATGAACCAGCATGCTATCTACAAAACCCTCCGAAACCTGGAAGGATAGTAAAGATAGAGAATGACCCAATATGCGACCAACTGCGATGCGGTCAGAATATGGCAGAAGGTCATGCCAGACTCTCAGACTGGTAGGTATCGGACCAGCCTACGAATGCTCAAGACGAGCCACTACAAAGAGGCCATTTGTAAAATTATGTCAAAAAAGACCATACAGGGGTCAATCTCTATCAAATCATTTAAATATATATGAAGCATGCATCATAATGAGTGATAATATAGCATATGCAATAAATAAATAGAAAACATCATCATACATAAATATCTACCGAATACATCAGTTTTATATATACATCACTGTCATAACTATGATACATGTGAAAACTAAGAAATGAAAAGTACAGGATACTGGGGCTTAAATGCTCAATGACTAATAAGGCGGCTGTAAGTCGATACCGAAATCATCCAAAAAAAGTGCTAGAATCATCAAATTGATCAACCCGGGGTAAGTCACCTTGAGTGGGCATATCCTGCATGCCTGAGAAATAAGGCATATCCGGTACATCTGGGCGATAGGCAAAGGGACCACCTCCATCATCAAAGCCACTCGTACCTGATGGTCCAGCCCCATGAGAACCACTAGTACCTGAGGGTCCAGCCTCGTGATCCTGAGCAGCAAAAGTACTAGCTAATGAAGGATCGCCGCCCAAATAACGATAATACATCTTCATCTGCTCCAACTGATATCGCAAATTAGCTATTTGAGTCTGATGGGAAGGCTCTTGGAAGCATGATATCCAATCTATCATCACAAGAGACCCCAGAACCACATCTCCCAAAAACTGGGTAGCTCGGGTCTGAGCTCCTATAGTACAAGGGCCCCACCAAGTGGAGAAATCATCAGAAGTGATAGGACCATCTGACAAATGAAACCCCTTATAGCCAGCTGTGGGAATCGCTGCAGTCGACTGAGATAAAGGCCAGAATTGCTAAGCCAAGGGATGGTAAGGGAGCCGAATCTCCCCAGTGATATATCTGAAAGAACGCTCCCCGAGGTAGAGCTCCCAACCTCCATCAAACAGGAGTGGAATCCGGCGAGTAGACAGATAATACTCTGGCCCTATCGGTAGACCATCCTCAAACCCCCTCAGAAAATGCTCTGCAGAATAGGGGACCCACACTATGTTGGAAGTCGCCAATGTCTCCAACTAAAGGCGGGTATGAGTGAAGCCCTCTACGACCGGGACCTCTGATAGAGTTTTCTGGTGCTATCTACACCCCCGAGGATAAGTATCTGTGACGCCCCCAAATCCGAATCCTAAGAACCTTGGACCTGGTACGTTATGGTACTTCATCTTCATACATAATCTATAAACTAATGCAGAATATATAAATATAAATTATTTATTTCACATGATTCTATAACATTTTCCAAGGTCTATTAACTTTAACTGAATTCATACCTTTAATAACTTAAAAGGTTTACACATCATTAGCATCATATAACTTAGTAGTTATAACTGCAATACAATCTATTCTTGAAACTTTGCCTTTGTCTCTGTCTTTCTTCGAGCCTTAGTCTTAATCTAAAATTTGTTATCATGATATAGCAAGGGTGAGCAACTACTTTGCCCAGCAAGTTTAAATATAACAAGGATATATCATGATTGAAACAAAGAATAAGCTTTCAAGTTTTTAACAATATAATAATTATGAAAGAGCATGCATCAAAATATCAATAATTAAATGACTGAATCAATAATGTTTAATGTCAACAAGGACCATGAACAACTTTAACTAAACCTTATGGTAATGAAAGTGATCAGCCTTTCATACTTGATGAACATATGCAACATGCACTAAATGCGAATCAATAATCAGTATAGATGTGAATAATCAACAATAATTATTCACTAACATGCTTTAAAATAATAACTCAAGTTTGAGTTAAGGAAAACTTGCCTATACCGTCGATTACTGCTACGCAATCTAATTTAATCGCTTTATTGAAAAGACCTATCAGTTATAAGATTGATCTTTCAATTAGTATAACATACTTTATCTCACAATACCATTACTTTATAAGTAAATTATCTAACATTTAACCACATAGTTAAATATTAGATAACACCTTAACATCATACGTATTCACAAGTCTAAACCTAGCACACATCGAGTCTTTAACAGTGTTCAATACAGTATGCTGAGTGGTTTTCCACAAACAACCAACAAACTAGTTCCCGTCTCGTCTACACTGTATTTCACAGCGAGTTAGATCGGTAGCTAGTTCGTATATACCTTCGATCCCTGAAGGAATCGTTTATCCCAAATACTATACATCAACCATTAAAGAGTACGATTGTACCACTACTTTATCATATAACTTGTGAATTAACACTTAATCTTTCATTTTATAAGTTCTTCTTTATATTCTAGTAAGCTAAATATCTAATCCAGCAACCTAGATTCAAACTGAATTTTAATTTAGTAAACTATTTTACAAACCAGCAGACTGGATTCAACTGAACTCCAATCCAGCAAGCCTGGATTCAAACTGACATCCAATCCAGCAAGCCTGGATTCAACTGACATCCAATCCAGTAAGCCTGGACTCAACTGACATCCAATCTAGCAAGCCTGGATTCAATTGACATCCAATCTAGCAAGCCTGGATTCAACTGACATCCAATCCAGCAAGCCTGGATTCAAACTGTCCTACATTCCAGCAACATGGACTCACTAATCCTTCACTCCAACAACTTGGAATTATTAATCCTTCAATCTAGCATCCTAGATTCACTAATCCTTCAATCTAGAGAGAAAAGGTGAGTTCGGCAGCCATGGAAGAGAAAGAAGATAGAGTTTTGTTCAAAGTTTCAAAGCTCCATAGCCATCTTGGAAAGAAGAAGAATGATAGCACATGAAAGGTATAACATTTAACTATGTTTAAACTAGTTTATTCTTTATATGTAACTTGTTTTGATTGGATGAAGATCTAAGATTTTAAATCTCTAGATCTACATGTGTGTAAGGTTTATATGTTTAGATCTATCACTTTTGAGTGTCAAAAAGTTAGATCAAAAGTAAGAAAAGGAAACTAGATTTTCAAAAAGTTAGAAAACCCTAGTATTTTTTTCTTCTTAGCATTGATTTTGTTTGGCTTAGTGATCGTGAAAGTTTGATGAAATTCATGAAGGATCATGGTAGATCCTTGAGTTTAAGGAAGTTTATGATATATTATATTAGTTTATGGTGGCTAATGTATGATAAATCAATAGATCATGGGAGATTTCTTAGAAAACCTAAGAGTGAGAAAAACTGATTTTACCCAAAACATAACCTAAAATTCAAACAATTATAACTCTCATTCTATTTCGAATTTTTGAGTGTGGTCAATTTTTAGAGTTAGATCTATGAGTGTTCTAACATATCCAAGTGGAATCACTGCAAAATTCCTTACAGATTTCGTATGGACAGTTTTTAGCAAAGTAGACAAAATCTGAAAAAGGCCAAAAAGCAATCTGCCCAAAATTTCCAGGAACAGTTTTGGCAACTTAATTATTGAAATAAATTCTGAACTTTTGAGACAGAAAAATATATGATATAAATTAGCTCCTGTCCAAAGATGAGCTTATTAGGAAGTAAGAGGAAAGAGAAAAGAAAAAGATTTTTGTGTGTTGATACAGATATATCATATGTATGTCATATTTTTACCCAACACTCTAGCTCTTTTTCTCTCTCATTAACTAAGGAGTTTGCTTGCACTCTTGGTGAAAAGTGTTGGACCATAAAATGAGTGACACATATGGAAGAGTTGTTGGGGTTTGGTAGGAGTTGTTAGATTAACTCATTACATTCATCCCCTCTCTTTCTCCTCTCTTGTGTGGGCCAAAATTATGGGCCTCTCTTCCTCATTTTGGTTTAATTTTTCATGCTTTATTTAGCTTATCAAATATCCAAATAAATCCTTTAACAATTGGGCTAAAGTCTTGGGTTCAAAATTAATTATTTTGGACTTGCTAATAAAATAATTGGGCTATGTAAATTAACATAGTTCACTACTTTTAATTCTATCCTACCCTAATCATTTAATTAGGGTTTCCATTCCTTATAATTGGAATTTAAATTCTTACTCATGTACATTTAATTTCATAACCCAATTTAACTTACTTTAATTAGGTTATAAATTTAATTAATTGAGATATAAAATAGATCTCTTAGATTAGTTTATATTTTCAATACTAATATTCTCCCATGCCATAACCCTTAGGTTATTAAATTCGCATACCTAATATATATTAGGCTACATTAGTTTCTTTTTTTTGTTTATTATATAATAAACGAATATAAACAATCAAATAATATAAATATTCATACCAAATAATTTAATACTTTGAGACATGTCCCACAAATCTTATACTGTATTTATCCTTATCATTCCTCTTGCTAAAATATATATATATATATATATATATATATATATATAGCATATCACTAAGTATATATATGTGCCTATACATATACTCATTTCCTTTATCCTTATACATCTCTTCATTTGAAATTTTATTTCCTTAATAAAATTTTCACATGTATCATTATAAAATTTCTTACACCATTCAGTTCACACCAAATTTATAGGTATCGTAATACCTTATCCTTAACATTCCTTCAAGTACATATAACTCCATTTCTTGGGTTTTGAAATTTTGTAACCCATATTTTCTCTATTCTCTTTTAATTAGTAAACCATATAGGTTCTTCTTAAAAAATTTAAATAAATCCTCAAATTCCCATCTAGGTTTTATTCTTTAACCTTTATTTTAATCATTTAAAATCTTATAAATTTTTGGGTTTTCACAGTATCCAAGCCCAAAACAAAAATAGGGCGAAGACAAGGAAGCCTCTCATAAGCCCAAAGATGTCAATCCAAAGAACCCGACATTAGTTATGGGAAAAGATAAACCAATCAAAATTCAGACAAGTGGAATTCAGTTAAAATGACTCACCAGAAGAAATGGGTAAAATAAGAGCCATGCATCGGTGACTCCCTCAGATCGCAGTCACATCCTGTGAAGAAAGATCGCGAATGTAACAGAACCCCAGTCGTAGTCCCCTATATGGTCCACGTCCCGAACAGCTCCTACCAGGCAAAAAGGGACAGTGGAGGAGTTGTTCGCAATGAAACAACCCCTCAAGATGGTTAGGAACAGACGACGCAAGATGCGATCTTTCTCCCTCAAATCCGTAGGTAATGGCTACTTTAGAGTGCCTCGAGCAGCATCAATGCTCAAACATCCAGACCAAATAATACACTGAGAAGAAAACCCCAGAAGGGTGCGAACAGCTGTCGGAGTAATACCAGTCTCCAAAGGCACTCTGTCTGCAGTAAACTCCAAATCGGTGATATATCTCCAGTCCATAGGTGTCATCATGACCTCATAATCTAGGAGATGAAGAGACTGACTCTGGTGGAACCATCGCTCTGATAAAGCTCGTAAATAGCCCCAGGGGCAGCGACGGGGAACAATAGTGAAGAAGACCTGGAACCCCTAAGAATCCACTAAAGCTCGGTTCTCAAGGTGAAGTGAATGATATAGAGAATATACACTAAACCAATTACCCTTGGGCTGGGTAAACTCTGGGACCTGCACGGCCTTAAGGTTAAGAAAACCGATTACTGGTAGAAAAGAGAAATCTAGAAAAATTAATGTAAAGATCATATACCTCGTTCGCTTGCAAATGAATGGAGGGATGACAGCTCAGGTCCATACCCAGCAACTCAGGAACGGCTACCTGAATACCAGGAAGAAATCTGTGCACTGCAGTGGGCTGAGGCAAAACCTCAGGCTCAGGGATATCCTCCTCGTCAAGAGGATGATGCACCGGCTCTGTCAACCGCTGAACCCGCCTGCTAAATTACGGAATAGGAAAGTCATAGGAAGGCCTCCAACGGCGGACTCCAGATGAAACCCGGCGAGATGAACAGCTGCTAGGTCTGTCAGAATCCATACCTGAACAATGAGTTCGTAGGATTCAAAGCAAGGTCAGATATTTTCCTGTCCTTTTAAAATCTCAAATTTTCTACTACTTGGAGATAATATAATCCTGGGAATATAATTTAGGTCATCACATCATGCCTGTTGTACATGTGTCGTCATATGTGTACATCATTTTCAACTCGTATCCTAGCATATCTAAACATGAATCTAGGACCCTGTCATCTAACTCACGAATTTTTTTGCCAGAGTTCCCCCTATAAAATGGACTATCCACATGCCCGAAGCATGCATTAAACCACCCTATGTGGGTACACCACCACAGCTAAGCAATTAAATAGCAATTTAACAGTTTTTCTAATACATAGTGATAATGCGTGTCTAGACTAACTGATAAATTATAATATGTCGCATCCATACGGTCCATAAGATGATACGTAAGCATACATTGCATTATAACATGTTCATCAAGCTATATGTGCATACATGTTCAATATAATGTGTTTAATGAAAGTAGTATGGTTTTTCACCGGTAAAAACATGAAAAAGTGAAAAACGCTGAAAATCAAGCCCGAACTAAGTAGATCTGAGATAGAAGGTTGAATTTTTCAGAGAAAACTCAAGAAAACTCGAATCGAATGCTTGAAAATGAGCTTGCCCGATGGTATTAACCCAGCCACGGACAGCCTCAACCATACATGCTCCAGCCGTAGGTATAAGTGTGGCTGCCCAAAGTGGGCCCACGACTTCCCGTTTGGTAAAACGCAATCCTAAACGCGTTCTTTTGGGTCCAAAATGTCACTTTAATTAAAAAGGCACCCTTCTAGGTCATTTTTAGACCCCAAAAATCTGACAAAGGTAAAAAATCTGTGAAGATCAGAAATCCGAACGTGGAACGTTGGAAGACCAGAAAGTCAGTCGAAATCAGTAATCCATCTCTAAATCCATCGGCATTAACCCCGGTGAAGGTATCGGCTCAACCCTGATATGGAATCCATCGACATTAACCCCAATGAGGGTATCGGCTCAACCTTGATATGGAATCCATTGGCAACAACCCAATGAAGGCATTGGCTCGATCCCCGATGGTGTTATCCGTTAGCAATAACTCAACACTGGTCGGTTCAGCCCCGTTAGTGTAATCCGTTGGCAACAATGCAACGTCGGTAGGCTCAGCCCCAATGATGTAATCCATTGGGAACAACCTAGTGAAGACATTGGCTTGATCCCTGATGGTGGAATCCGTTGGCAACAACCTAATGCTGGTCGGCTCAGCCTTGATAGTGTAATCCGTTGGCAACAACCTAACGCTGGTCGGCTCAGTCCCGATAATACAGTTAGTTGGTAATAACCCAATGTAGGCGCAGGCTTAACCCCCGACGACATAATCCTTATCCTCCCCAACAGAGGGGAATGACCTTTTATAATCTTATATATTATTACATATTCTATATATGACATTGCATCATCAGATATAGCTTGTCATGCATTCTTCGTGTCTAGTAATCTTTGTCGTGTTCATTCCATTACATTGCATAAACATTACAAAGAGGGGCATCTGTAGACACTAGAAATTTTGCTTTCTTTATACTAACGTTACAGAAGGGTAAAAGCGCAATTTTACTTCGCAGACAATCCCGAGGTAGGGGAAAAGCATCTGATCACCCCGGAGACAACCCTGTGGATGTTTCAAAGGGCCAATGACATCCAAATAAGACGCGAACTGAACGAGGATAGCAAAGCTGAGAAAGTGTCCACAAGGAGTTACCTCAGCAAATATCGAACTGTATGCTATCAAAGATGAGCCAGTTAACTGCAGTCGGGAATCGAAAGATACCTCTCAGCTACCAGCATCATCTTCTCGGACCCCGATTTAGTCAGAATCAACCTTATTCCACAGCTTTCTGCAAAAACTTTTTGGGAGTTTGGCCTACGAACTCAACTTTCTCTGAACCGAGATCTAAGGAACAAACTTTGAGACGACGGGGACCACATGGCCCAGCTGCAGGTATACCTACAGATAGCCACAGGTATACTTGCAGTTGGCTCCTAGACCTTAAGTCAGCAACATCAGCTCATTTAGAAAAAAAATAGTTTTAGAGAGAGAAACTAATTTTAGAGTGATAAACCCTCGGGTTTGAGCAATATACACACATTTTGAGTTGTTTAATCTTGTTTCATATATACTTTGAGTCTCGAGAGTGTTTTTAGTTGATCCCGGGTGATAAAACTCTTGTTCACGCGTCCCCCAAGGTGAAAAAATGATTATTGTAGTCACTTTCATTGTAACTAGTGTTTAATGTACTAGATTTATGTGATATATTGTGTAAACATTATTAGACTTGTGGTTTTATACATATATTGTTGTGTAGGTGGTAGATCTATAGATCCTATCGGTTATTTATCACATATTTAGTTGTAAATCAAGACAGGAGGTTAGATCTACCTAGATCTAAGCTGGATCTAGCCTTTTGAGCGGTTATTAAGCATGAAGCTTTAACCCATATGCTAGATAGATTTAGATCCATGGTAGATCTACGCATTTTAATGCTTTTAATCGGTCCCGATTACCCTGTATAGCCTTAGATCTATATCTAGAGGTAAAGGGGTCCAAAAAATCTTGAAACGACGACTTCAACCAATGAAGTCATCTAATATCAAGTTTAGGACATTGTACATATATATTTGTGCATAATAGTGTGAGCCTAGGAATCCCGATGTCGAGATCCCATTGTTGGATCCCGACTTGATTCCCACGATGGACCGGTTTTTGTGATGTAATGTTTAAATAACGCAGAAAGTCATTGTACATGTAATGTTTGGATCTTGAAAACAGATTCGAGGGGTTAGTCCCGAGAAGTTGGATTCAAGACCCCGTGATAGTGAAAACTTTGATTGCAGGTGCTTGAATTTATCGAGATGGCATACATGCCCGATGATAATCCAACCCTTTTTAGCGCTTTCTAGCATGCATTTTCACCAAAACGATTTCCAAATTAAAAAAGCAAAGAGCTTTCATAATAAGAATAAAGCGATTTGGGGATAGACATTAGATCATAAATGGAAGTATCAAAAGACCTTGATTTCTATTTGACGAAGGATTTGAAAACTTTGTTTTCAAAACATCATTGATATATATTGTGTTCTAAAAATGAACTTTTATATAAATCAAATCCTTTGTGCATAGGGTTAAGAGGTACATCACTACTTTCGTAATAATTTCATAGACTTAAGAATTAATAATGGAAGTATCAAAGGTCCTCGATTACTATTCGGGCGAAGGGTTTGAAACCGTGTGTGTTTCCCAATATATCATATAAAATGTATCTTTGGTCTAAAAATGAACTTTTGCTAAATCAAACCCTTCGTACATAGGTGCAAAAGAGGAATGACACTACTTCCAAATAACTCACAATGAGGTTTAGAATAAAACTTTTAAAATAACACACACACAAACACACACTCACACCCATACACACACTTTATGCATAGGAAATTAATAAGATGTAGTAACCGTGTTTTCACAGAAGTCGGGGGGTGCCTAACACCTTCCCCTCGCTTAAGCTAGCCCCTTAATTCTAAGAATCTCAGTTTCAGACCAATCCTACAGAGTCACATATTGAACCATATTGCAAAAATCTTCAAAATCGAATGAGTTGGTACATCCATTTACATTATACCAACTGGCGGCTCTGTCTCATTTGGTCCAATTATAAAATAATAAAATCAATCTTTTCAAAGTCATCGACACTTATGTCGGTACCAATTTCCTAAAAACTCACCCTTTAATAAAATCCATAGACATAGTGAATCACCAAAGGGTAAAACAAACAAATTTAGGAAAGACGGACATCATATGAACCATTATATTTTCTCGACGTCGACATCAATGATGGTTTTACGTGATTAATTAATGAGTGGTATATGTGTTTAAACTCGTTAATTGTGAAGTTTAAGAGCTTATGTTTGTGGTTTGATTAATATAATCAGACTTAGAGTTAAGTTAAGTTAAAAGAGAATTTACTCATGATGCTAGTTATGTTATAATTAATTGGTATTGTGAATGTAATGGTATGTAGGATTAATTGATGAACGTGAATAGTAATTATCTAAAATACTCACGAGGCAAGTTTTCTTACTCTATCTTGATTACAATTATGTAAGTCTTAAATCCTATTCTTATATCGAACAAGTTTCATACTTTTGTTATTCAAGTTCATGATTCCAAATGAGATAATTTAATTCTTTAAAAGTTATACTTCGATTATTCAATGTTGATTCACTTGTATACATTTGAGCTTAAATCTTTGATTTGAATACCATTTATATTATTGCATTGAACCTTGAATGACTAGCAAACCCTTTTTGATTTGACTAGTCCATAGTTGATGAGCGTTCTAAATCCTAAAACTGTTATCGAAGCTATCCAAATCAAACTTCCTTTGGTGCGGACTCTAATGTCAAACTGAGGTGAACAACCCTTTATAGGGGATTATTTTATGCCATAACGTTAAGATGTTGTGCACATTCATGGTACTAAGGCTGATCTCCCTAAGTATGAGAAGTGATGTCCATATAGTCTTATGACTGTTAGAGGTTTAAAGTAGGAATACTTGATAACCTGGGACATAGTTCATGGTCTTGTGACCCTCATATATACTTTTGATTCTTGTTTCCTGATCTTGATTCAAAAGCCGAGCTTTTATTATCCAGTATCCATTGTTCACTCGCATGTTGTTGTTATTATTATTATTATTATTGTTATACTTGTGGGCAATTGTTGCTCACTTTTACATAATAACATTGCAGCTAAGGTTGAAAAAAGAGTTGATGAGCCATCCACTAGTAAAGGAAAGGGCAAGGCAAACAAGTGATGGAGACTTGTTTATTATTATTTGAGAATGTTAATGTTAAGACTTATGTTATGTTTAAGACTTGTTTGTTTATGATGTTTCCGCATTTGATGTATTAAGGTTAGATAACCTGAGATTGATTTATTTAAGATGTTGTAACCCTTATAGGAGGATTTCTATTTAATTTATGAGTTTCATTTATTTATAGGTAGTTAGATGTGTTATAATTGGACAGTGAACACCAAATCCTGTAGAATTGAAGTGCCCAGATTTGGGGGTGTCACAAGTTGGTATCAAAGCTGTAGGTTATGAACCTTAGGTGGAGAAAACCTTAGGGTAGTAACCTTTTAGGAGATCAAAAATATAGTGGTGATAAATTCTTATCGAGTTCTAAGGAATGAATTAAGGAATTCATTGAAGATAATAAAAGACTTTATGTGCTATGTGCTTATGTGATATATTTATGTGCTCGCGAGTATCGATTAGCATCACATAGTAACTAAAACTTAAAATTTTGATTGTCAAGATGTCTGATGTTGGAGGATCCAGTCAGCCTAGGGAGGTTGAGCCCCAAGACATTCATACCGTCTTGGAGCAGTTGGTTCAGAGAGAGCCATCTCCGTTGATCACTGTCGTGGGTCAGGAGCATGAGCCTGTGTTTGATTCAGAGGAGGACTATGAGGAGATAGAGGTAGAGGCGGAGGAGGAGGATGATGATCCTGGGTAGTTTCCACCAAACTCTATCAGTGCTAAGATGTATGACAAGCTGTATGACAGTAACATATAGTTACAGGATAGTGTTAAAGAATTGAAAGAACTGACAGTTGTACAACGGGCTACTATAGAGCAGAAGGATGACGAGATTGAAAATCTTAATGGATGTCTTGGAGACGTGGAATAGAATTTAGTTCAGTCAAAGAATCAAAATGAAGAGTTGTCAACCGAGGTAGAGAAACTGAAGAGTGACTTGCGAGAGGAGTCAGCGAAGCGTGCTAGAGCAGAGGACGCTTGGATGAAGGCTTCTCGACGTGCAGATCTTGCTGAAGACGGTGAACGAACAAAGAAGGCTAAGATTGAGGAGACAGACTACACTTTTCAGAGATCGATTGATAGGGCCCAGGATCGAGTTGACTATTATCCAGTGCAGTTCGAGGACTTACCCTAGTATATGCTGGATCGTAGAACGATGTTCTGTATTATAGAAGAAGAGCGCAGAGAAGCTATTCGACGTCGTAGTAGGCCGTGATAGAAATAATATGAGTTATGTGATTATCGATGGTAGTTAATAATGTAAATTCCACTATGGTTATAAACAATGGTGTATGATGATTTAAATCCTGAAGATTCTTTTATCTCGGGATAGTTGATGTAAATAGTAGTGATGCTATCTTTTCTATGTTTAAAACTTTTGAATGAATAAAATATCAGAGTTTATTTGAGATGTTATGTGTGATAATCTTAAAATGTTTAATGTAAGTCTTAAATACTTAAGAAATTGAGCAATAATCTAATAAATGTATATCTTAAATAGAAAAATGCCGCCAATAAGACGCCAAACCCGTCAGCAAGCTCAGGAAGGATCTACGAATAATAACAACAACAACGAAGCCAATGCTAATCCTGTTCACTAACTGAAGCTCTTGCAAATCAGCCGCAAGCTCCATAGGTTACGTCATTTAAGGACTTTAAGGCAGTAGGACTGCCAGAGTTTAAGGGATCCATGAATCCAATCGAAGCCCAGACGTGGGTGATGGAGATGAAGAAAGTGTTTGACATTGCAAGGGTCAACGATGATCAGAAGACCACCTTTGTAACGTTTATGCTGAAAGCAGAGGTCAGCTACTGGTGGCAGGCGAATAAGGTTCGGGGAGGATAGAGCATAATCACTTGGGACATGTTTAAGGAGATGTTCTTCCTAACGAGCTCTCAGAATCAGGTGGAGGTTCAATTTCTGGAGTTGAAGCAAGGTAATATGTTTGTACCTGAGTACGCTGCAAAGTTCAATGAGTTGGCTAGATTTGCAACTTATTAGGTGAATACGGATGAGAGGAAGGCTAAAAGATTTGAACAAGGGTTGAAGCAATGGTTGTATAGCAAGGTGTCAATGTTCCAATTGAACACTTTTGCAGGAGTTTTGGAGAAGGCCATCATCGCAGAAGGTGAAGCGATACTCTGACCAAGTATAATCAAGAACAGAAGAAGAAGAAGAGTGAAGGTGTGAACATCAAGGCTAGTGGCAGCAACGGTGGTGGTAGTAATAATCAGAAAAGGAGGTGGAATGAGAGTATATCCACTGGGAGTCAGCAAGGAAATCAGAAGAAGAAGGTGGAGGCTTGTACAACATGTGGGAAGAATCACCTGGGGGTATGCATAAAGGGGAAGAGGGTTTGCTACAATTGTGGCCAGGAGGGTCACATAGCACCAAATTGCCCTAATCTTAAGAAGGGTGCTTGCTTCACTTGTGGGTCAAGGGACCATCTGGCTAGAGATAATCCCAAAAAGGCAGCAGGAGGAGCAGAAGTAGGTGGAGGTAGAGGAACCAACGGTGGTAGCACTCTGACTATCACTAGATTAACACCGTCCAACCGACCCACCGCCATAACTTTCAACATGACCGTGTAGAATGCTGTGCAGTCAAGTGATGTGGTGTTAGGTATCATTTCGATCAATAATATAAATGCTTACGGGTTATTGATTCGGGTGCTACTTGCTCATTTATATCCGATGACTTTGCTAAAAATCTAGAATTGCCTAAGGAGGAATTATATTATCCTTTGAATATAGAAATTGCGAATAGGGAAGTGATTCCTGTTAGGTTTGTACACAAGAACTTTAGGGTTGATATTAAGGGAAATGTGATAATCGTAGATCTAATCCCGATTAAACTTGGGGAATTTGACGTTATTTTGGGGATGGATTGGCTATTCAATTATAGGGCGTTAATTGATTGCCAAAAGAAGTGTATTAACCTTATGACCCTGTCAAAGGTAGTATTTTATGGCAACAAGTCACCTAGACAAGTGAGTTGTCTGTCGATGATGCAGGCCAGGAAGTTGTTGAGACAAGGTTGTGTAGGTTATTTAGCCTATATAGTCGATAGTCGAAAGGAGAGTCCGAAACTAGAGGAGATGTCGTTAGAGACTTTGTAGACGTATTTCCAGATGACTTACGAGGACTTTTTCCAGATAGAGAAATAGAATTTGTGATCGATTTGGCTTCAGGAATAGCCCCAATATTGAAGGCCGCGTACCATATAGCTTCGGTAGAGATGAAGGAATTAATGGTGCAGTTGCGAGAGCTATTGTATAAGAAGTATATTCAGCCGAGCGTATCGCTGTGGGGAGCATCGGTGTTGTTCATTAAGAAGAAGGACAGATTAATGCGGCTTTGCATTGACTACAGGGAGTTGAACAAGGTTACGATTAAGAATAAGTATCTGTTGCCAAGGATCGACGACTTGTTTGATCAGTTGAAAGGAGCAAGGTATTTCTCGAAGATAGACTTAAGAAGTGGTTACCATCATTTGAAGGTTAGGAAAGAAGATGTTCCGAAGACAACGTTCAGGACTCGATATGGTCACTACGAGTTTCTGGTGATGTTATTTGGTCTAACGAATACTCCTGAAGCATTTATGGACCTAATGAACAGGGTGTTTAAACTATTTTTGGATAAATTCATAGTAGTGTTTATCGAAGACATTCTGGTGTATTCTAAAACTTAGAAGGAACATGTGGAACATTTAAAGGTGACATTGGAGGCGTTAAGAAGAGAGAAGTTGTACACCAAGTTTTTGAAATGTGAATTCTGGATTGAGCGGGAGCAATTTCTTGGACATGTGATTGATAAGGATGAAATTTTGATAGATCCATCAAAGGTTGAAGCAGTACTAAACTGGGATCAGCCGAAGACACCGTCGGAAGTAAGGAGTTTTCTAGGATTGGCAGGTTATTACAGAAGATTCATTCAGGACTTTTCCAAAATCGCGATTTCGTCAATGAATTTGACTAGGAAATCGATGAAGTTCGTCTAGACGTAGAAGTGTGAGGAAAGTTTCCAATAGCTGAAAAAGAGGTTGAGTATGGCACCTGTGTTATCTCTTCCGGATAGCACAGTAAATTTTGTGGTGTATAGTGATGTATTGCATAAAGGACTAGGCTGTGTGCTTATGCAAAACGGTAAGGTCATTGCGTATGCGTCACGTTAATTGAAGGATTATGAGAAGGGGTATCCGACCCATGATTTGGAGTTGGCTGCTGTAGTGTTTGCTTTGAAGATATGGAGACACTATCTCTAACGGGAGAAGTGTGAGATATATACAGACCATAAGAGTCTGAAATATATTTTCACACAAAAGGATTTGAACATGCATCAGAGGACGTGGTTGGAATTGATAAAGGACTATGACTGTGAGATTTTATACCATCCGTGTAAAGCTAATATGGTTGTCGACGCCTTAAGCAGAAAGGGTCATGAGAAATTAATGTTAATGACCGCTCAGAAGGAGCTAATTTCAGCGATGGCAAAAATGAAGTTGGAGGTGAAATATCCTAAGGAGTCTGACAAAAATTATTTCAAATAGGAACCGAGCCAACTTTGGTGGATAAAGTTAAGGGAGCACAACTCAAAGATGATGTGAGAAAATTAGGAAAAGAATGTCTGAAGGGGATGAAGGGAAATTTAAAGTGGACAACGAAGTACTGTTAAGATTCGAGGGAAGAATTTGGGTACCGCCAGTACCAGAGATTAAGGAGGAAATTTTGAGCGAGGCTCATAGTTCAAGGTATTTGATTCACCCAAGGAGTACGAAGATGTACCAGGATCTCCGACAACATTTCTTGTGGCTGAATATGAAAAGGGACATTGCCGATTGTGTGGCCAAGTGCTTGACATGTCAGAAAGTTAAAGCAGAACATCAGAGGCCGAGTGGGTTGTTACAACCATTAGAAATCCTAGAATGGAAATGGGAGTATATCACAATGGATTTTGTAGTAGGTCTTCCGACGGCTCATAAAGGTTTTGACGCAGTATGGGTTATCGTGGATCGACTGATGAAATCAGGGCATTTCTTACCGATCAAGATCAGATTCAACTTAGATTAGTTGGGGATGTTGTATGTTAAGGAGATTGTTTCAAGGCACGAAGTTCCAGTGTCAGTAGTTTTAGATCGAGATCCACATTTCACATCAAACTTCTGGAAGCGACTACAGGAATGCATGGGAACGCAATTAAGAATGAGTACGGCATATCATCCTTAGAATGACGAATAGAGTGAAAGGACCATCCAGACATTGGAGGATATGTTAAGAGCTTGTATCATGGATTTCAAAGGAAATTGGGACGATCATCTACCGTTGGTAGAATTTACGTACAATAACAGTTACCACGAAAGTATTGGCATGCCGCCTTATGAAGCGTTATATAGCAGAAAGTGTAGAACTCCATTATGCTGGGATGAAGTTGGCGAACGTTAATTGATAGTACCAAAATTTATACAATAGACCGCCGAGATCATCAGAGTGATCAGGACAAGATTGATAGCTGCTCAGGACAGACAGAAGAAATACGCCGATCAACATCAACAGAAGCGAGAATTTCAATCTGGTAGCTTCATTTTCTTGAAAGTATCTCCCTGGAAGGGAAAAATCAGATTTGGCAAGAAGGGAAAATTGAGCCTGAGGTTCATTGGACCTTTTGAAGTGTTAAGAAGAATTGGCAAAGTCGCGTATGAGGTAGCCTTACCTCCGGCATTAGAACACATCCATAATGTTTTTTATGTCTCGGTGTTACGACCGTATAAGCCCGATTGCAAGCATGTCATAGAGTATGAACCCCTGTAATTTGAGAAAGATTTATCTTATAAAAAAGTTCTTGTTCTGATAGTCGACAGGAAAGAACAAGTACTTAGAAATAAAGTAATACCTTCTGTTAAGGTAATCTGGAGGAACCATGTAACGACCCAAAATTCGGCCCATCTTCACACTCGGATTCTGTACATCACGAGTACATCATACTCCCTACATACATCATTATACCATAAAGAATAATGACATATCTATTCAATTCCCAGTTTCTATTACCTTAAAATCTTTCTTTCATTACAAATAATGATAATCACATTATTCATATCATCTTACAAGTGTGACTTAACTAGTCACCATATCTACAGAATAATTTAACTAACTATTCTTCAAGTCTTGGCTTGATCTTCATGCTCATTCATATGACGAATGGCACTCCATCTTGTGACGCTAATGGTATTCGCAACCATAACACCTTACCATAGCTGGACATCGATCAGCTTGATCTTCACAAGGTCCTTTAATACATACTACCGACGTTCGCTGAAAATGTTTTTATTTCAAGAAAGTGTGAGCATTCAATTGCTCAGCAAGTCATAGCAGTTGATTATTAACAACTCAATAATCAAAATCCTTTTAAGACTTCAATAATCGAACAAAGGTTATGAAGCAGCTCAAATAATAGGAATACGTTCTGATTCCTATCATTTTAAAACATTCATTATATTTCCTTTGTCATACTTTCATCCTTCTACTTGTTCATATACATTCTGTCTGGCTAGAATCATTAGCACAAACTTAATAATAACGGTTCATGAATAAACTGAACTTCTTAATATGAAACAATTCAATCACAGAATAATTCATCTCACAGAAACATCGAAGTGTTAATATTGTGGCACAAGGCCTCATACATTCTACCACCTTGTACAAATATCACACACTTGTACACAGGTAAAACTTTCCAAGTTCAACATCTGGAAAAGTTTAAGAAACTAGCATTCATATACAAATGAATGAAGTTAGGAAACTTGCCTTATGCATAGCTACCGCTTACGGTTTATGCTGAACTGCTCATCGAAATTCCTATGTATCACAAAAGGAATAACACATACCAATTAGTCATATACTTGACTTATGCATTGGTTTAAACTTCACTTTACTTCCTATGGTTCGCGTTCTTGTAATCTAAGTTTATGCGACCAACCCCCATATTCATTTCTTTTATTCTTTCAATAACATTATACTTAGCACACATCGAGTCTATAATAATATTTAATATAGTACGCTGAGTGGTTTCCCACAATCAACCAACAAACTAGTTTCTCATCTCGTCTACACTGTCTTTCACAGTAAGTTAGATCAGTTTTTAGTTAGTATTAACCGTCGCTCTCTCACAGAATCATTTAGCCCATATACTATATCTCAACCATTATAGACTACGATTGTACTACGCTTAGACTTAACTTATCCGAAATATTATAACTATAATGTTCATTAAATTAATCCTCATGTCATATCTTACAACGTCCGGTCCATTTAACTCAGAACGTTATTCGAGTTAGTATCGTTAACTCGGCTTCTTGACGTTATACGTTATTCTTCACTCTTTTATTACCGTTTGTCACAACTTATTATATTTTACTATGCCAACATTCATAAACGTCTAAGTCATACAACCAATGTATACTTAGAACGTTCACTCCACGCCGATTACGATTTATGAGAATCGTTCGGGTATCTTGCGTTCACGTTACTCGTCTCTTACTCCCATTCAACCTAAACTTAAGGTTTAAACCACTTGTTTAAGTGTTACATTATGTAAATAATATGTTCACTATCATTATGTACACATTCCCCAAGTGTTGGGCATTAAAAGCTCTTCACTGGCTTTTCCCCTGCACCAGAGCTGCGGCGCCAGTTCCCTTTAGTTTGGCCGCGCTGCGGTGCCTCACTTGCAGTGGCCATTCTTCCACACTGGCGATGCGGGGCCATCACTTACACTTGAAGTCGTGCTACGGCGCTGCACCTGCAGTGAGTTTTCTGCCGGGCAGGCGCTGTGGCGCCAACTCCTTAGGCATGGGCAACACTGCGGCACCGGACTCCAGTCTTAGATTTTTTTTTCAAACTTTGAGCTTTTAGAGCTCGTAACGCGATCGTTATAACTCAAAATTGGCTCATTCCAAAGCCATTAGTTCATATATCTTATGTTTTATAATTCCATCCATTCAGAATTCATTTCTGAATCCGTTGGAGAGAAATTCACCATTTCGTCCTATTTTACGCGTTCGTTAAACATTCGCGAACGTTCGACACTCAATTCTTTGTTTTAAGTCCGAATTTGTTCATTCTTGCTCTCGCAAGTCTTATTTACCTAACTCTACGATACGCCATCGAAAACCAAGGTTTCCAAGTTAAACGACAACTTTTGACTTTTATTCCGGGAAAATTTACGATTCAACGAATAACGTCCAATCTCGTAAACTTTTCCATAACCTCGTTACTCGATATTTTTACTCCAAACCAAATGGAATCAATCCATTGGTTATTCATCTATGATCCTAACCGTCGTAAACATCTAAGTTTTAATGGCTTCCTTCTTTAAGTTCCTTAACCATTCTATTATGGTTTAACTTATTCATTTACTAACTTCTTAACCATTCCATTATGGTTTTACTTGTTCTTGGTTATTAGTGTTTTAAGGTTCACTAATATCCACCTTATCACTTCGTATAATTCGTGCACCCCCAATTATCACTTCTCTATCAATTTAAGAATTGAAGGAAGATGAAAATTTCAAGGTTTAATACCTATACCTCTTAATGTTCTTGAGTTCTTGACTTTATGTTCTTGATAAAAGTCTTGCATAGCTTCTTTGATTTGCTTGTCATAAGCTCTTCCTTCTCTATTCTTTTCTCTCTCAATATTGGTTGGTGATTTTCCAAACTCACAAATGAACCACCAACCTTCTCTTATATAGGATTTGATGGGCATAATGGTCATTAAGGCAAACCTCCTCAACCTATGTCCCCCCACATGCCATCCATGTCCTCCCATGTCACCCCCATGTGCCATCATGGGTTGCACCATGGGTTTAACCCACCAGTTTATCCATCGGTTCGATCCACGGGTTTGGTTATTAGTATTAATTCAAATTGGACACATTTACTTCGTATAAAATTCATATTATACGTCGTATTAATTCTAGTATTTTCTTCATACCATACTCGTATAATAACTAGTATTACACTCGTATTCGTTATGTATAATAATCGTTATTATTATACTTAACCATTTTCTTCTTCAATTTCACTTTGCCTAACCCTTAGGGTTTTAAGTCTGCAAGTGAAAACTTCG
The DNA here is from genome assembly GCA_020205555.1 of Panax stipuleanatus. Classification (NCBI taxonomy): domain Eukaryota; kingdom Viridiplantae; phylum Streptophyta; class Magnoliopsida; order Apiales; family Araliaceae; genus Panax; species Panax stipuleanatus. The sequence continues at coordinate 41,104,913 of CM035119.1, forward strand.
CGAGCCATAAATGAAATATTATTACATATTCCATCTCGTCTTAGAATCCTATCATTACGCGTTTCTCAGAATTTTAAAAATAATTCCTGAGCAGAAACGGATGAATAGTGATTTTCTTCCGAAAAAACTTTTCTCGGCTAACTTAACTTTTCACAGTACACTACCGTCAAATCTTTCGACAGAATGTCATTTCGACATTCCGATCTCCCGAAAAGGCTTAGGGTTCTCAAACGCTAACCCTTAGGGTTTCAACACGTGCATAGTGCCTATTTCGTCTTTTTCTCTAAAATATTTTTATTCCCGAAAATCTTTTATTTTCGTCTTAAAAATTCTTACTCGTTCATTCTAACTCGTAGCCAAAATCCTCCCAGTTTCTAGTCATCCTATGTCATAGAATGACTAATAAACACATAACACATAATATAATTAATAAAAATTTATTTTATTAATTAATAATTCTTTAAACTTAATTTCTGGACAATTCGATTTTTCGGGTTGTCACAAACCACAACGCCGAAGAAGCCACGTGGGAACTCGAAGATCAAATGATGAAAAATTACCCTCATTTATTTGCTTAACCTATGTGTAGCGATTCTGGGGACATAATCTTTGTAATGGGGGGAGAATGTAACAGGACGAATTAATTGTTGAATCGTAATTTTGGGGACAGGATCATTTTAAGGGGAGAAAGATGTCACGAACGAGATTTTTGTAATTTACTTTTAATATTTATTGAATTAAATAAATATTTTTGTTGATTTATTTATTGAGTTAAATAAATATTTGATAGAATTGTGGTAGAATAATTTAATTAAATGTGTTATATTAATTAAATTAATGTTGAATAATGTTATAGTTCAAAGTGTGAATTTAATTGGGATAATTAAATTAAAAGAGTTATTAAATAATTATAATAGCGTTCTAATTAATTTAATAATTAATTAAAGATTTAATAATTTGTCATAATTAATAAATGAGAATTTAATTATGTGATATTTGATATTGCCTTTAATTTAATTAAATTTACATAATATTATTTGATTAATTAAAGTGTGACAAATAAATTATATAATAAACAAGTTAATTAAAATAAATATAAAGGAGTTATTTTTATGCAAACCAAACATGACCTTAAGAACATAGGAGCAGTTAAGGCCATAAAGCACTTAACCGCTACCCATGTTTTGCCAGTTAGTCTTATACGTATTATATTATATCAGACTTATGCTTTTACGTATTATTTCACCTTGCTAAGTTAGAAACTCAGAGAGAAAAGAGAGAAAAACTTGAGAGATTTTGCGATTGAAGAAGTTTGGGGAATTAAATAAGCTTCCTTTCATCTTCTAGCAATCTAAACAAACAATCAAGGGTAATTTCTTAATCCCAAGTTTTAAGTTACGTTTTTAAGTTTTCTCCATGAACGTATATTTTAAGTTCTCTGTTAATTGAGTTTCATGATTAAATTGTTGAAAAGTTGTTTGTAATCATTAATATGTATGTATAATCTACTATATGATGGTTATAAACTATTTTAGAGTAATTAATCCATGAAATTATGTTTAAAATAGAGTTTTGAAGTTATAGAGAAATAATATATGAATATGGCTTATATGTACAACAATTTATGCTTTAGTTGTATGTTAATTGGTAAATTGATGATTGAGTATGTTTATACATGTAAAATTGAAAAGAACAAAACTTAAACGGACTGATTTGACGTTATAACGAATCTCTAATATGTGATTTCATGAAATTTGACTAAACTTTGAAAAATAGCAAGAACAAGAAAATTATGAGTTCAAATTTAGTTGTTTATGTGATTTAAGTTGTTAAAATTATGCTATGAATGTTGTAAAACGTATCCGTAAAGTTCAGAACTTATAGGTAGCATTAAATTTATTATTTTAGCGAAGTTTTGGCCTATTTTGGCTTTTTCTATGTTCTTAGCAAGCTCTGTCTGGGTCCCACTATGTCGCGGTGACGCAACGCCTGTTTTGTGAAGAAACAGAGCGCTGCAGCGCCCTAGCAGTGCCTGACGTGAAGTCGTGGCGTCGCAACGCTTGTTCAGAGAGTAAACAGAGCGCCGCAGCGCCAGGACCTGAGCTGCAACGCTTGTTGAAGTCTTATTTGTAGAGCGACAGCGCCTAGACGCGTCGCAGTGCCGACTTCCAGTTCATTCTGGGGCGCTACAGCGCCTTGCAGTTTTGCCCAAAATTTTTTATCTAGTTGTATAAGTCCAGAAAATGTGATTTAAATCTAATCTAATGATTATGAAAATGTGTTAATCATAAATTGAGATGATAAAGCAGATTATTAACATGTCAATGATAGTTTTACATGATTAATTGATGAGTGGTATATGTGTTTAAACTCGTTAATTGTGAAGTTTAAGAGCTTATGTTTGTGGTTTGATTAATATAATCCGACTTAGAGTTAAGTTAAGTTAAAAGTGAATTTACTCATGATGCTAGTTATGTTATAATTAATTGGTATTGTGAAAGTAATGGTATATAGGATTAATTGAGGAACGTGAATAGTAATTATCTAAACTACGCACGAGGCAAGTTTCCTTACCCTATCTTGATTACAATTACGCAAGTCTTAAATCCTATTCTTATATTGAACACGTTTTGTACTTTTTTTTTATTCAAGTTTATGATTCCAAATGAGATGATTTAAGTCTTTGAAAGTTATACTTCGATTTTTCAATGTTGATTCACTTGTATACATTTGAGCTTAAATCTTCGATTTGAATACCATTTATATTATTGCATTGAACCTTGAATGACTAGCGAACCCTTTTTGATTCAACTAGTCCATAGTTGATGAGCGTTCTAAATCCAATAACTGTTATCGAAGCTATCCAAACAAAACTTCCTTTGGTGCGGACTCTGATGTCAAACTGAGATGAACAACCCTTTATAGGGGATTATTTTATGCGATAGCGTTAAGATGTTGTGCACATACATGGTACTAAGGGTTGATCCCCCTAAGTACGAGAAGTGAGGTCCATATAGTCTTATGACTGTTAAAGGTTTAAAGTAGGAATGCTTGATAACCTGGGATATAGTTCATGGTCTTGTGACACTCAGATATACTTTTGATTCCTGTTTCCTAATCTTGATTCAAAAGCCGAGATTTTATTATCCACTATCCATTGTTCACTCGCATGTTATTATTATTATTGTTATACTTGTGGGCAATTGTTGCTCACTCTTGCATAATAACATTGCAGCTAAGGTTGAAAGAGTTGACGAGCCATCCACTAGTAAAGGAAAGGGTAAGGCAAACAAGTGATGAAGACTTGATTATTATTATTTGAGAATGTTAATGTTAAGACTTATGATGTTATGTTTAAGACTTGTTTGTTTATGATGTTTTTGCATTTGATGTATTAAGGCTAGATAACATGGGATTGATTTATTTAAGATATTGTAACCCTTATGGGAGGATTTCGATTTAATTTATGAGTTTCATTTATTTATGAGTAGTTAGATGTGTTATAATTGGACAGTGAACACCAAATCTTGTGGAATTGAAGTACTCGAATTTGGGGGGGGGGGGTGTCACATCGACTCATGTACCTCTCTCGCTTTCTCTCTCTACATATCTTACATCTATCTATTCTTACCTGCTCTGTATGTCCCTGCAAAAGCTGCTATTTTTCTAGTTTCTCTCTCTGTGTTATCTTTACATTGCCAATTGAATGAATTATATAAATCAAATATCAATTTTTTTTCAATCTTCAATTTTAATCATCTGGTTTAAGTTTTTTCATATTTCTTCAATTTAAAGCATTTGATTAAATATTGTTTGGCAACCATAAACCAATAATCGATTATAAACCAGCCGGATAAACAATTTAACCAGACAAGTAGAGATAGATGTTGGGATTACGACTTTAATTTCTACACAATGCAATGGTACATTTCTGCACGCGGATTGAAACAACTCTCATTGGTGTCCTATAAAAGTTAAGATAGCTCTAAATGAGGGATTATCTGGAAAAGATGAACCACTGTGATAAGTTATGAAAAATGAGGGCAATGAGAACCCAAATAAAAAATGATATAAGAACATCATAGCTTACAAAATCCGATCATTCCTGAAGCTTTAACAGACCCTTTATGGACTACACACACTTAGATCATGCTGCAATGTGTAAAAGAAATCTAGATAAGGACTTGAACAGCACTACGATTTCTTACTCCTATCAGTCACTATCATTGATAAAAGTTTAATTTTCTCTTAGGTGTTGTTCTTTTTTGGGTTGTGCAACTAATGAGTTTATGTATGGTGTTGGTGCTCCTTAATCATCCACTGATAGACTCCACGGCACGCTTGAGTGAGATGGTCGCCGCCCAGATCGTTTCTAGCAAAGTTCTAAGGTGGAACGCTCACGACACCTTAACCCAACATCTATATTGAGACGAGAACCTTGGTACAATCGATCACGCAAGGAAGTTACGTTGAATGGAACATCAATGACACCTTGACCCCTCGTTTATATGTAAGCGGTAACCTTGGTACAATCAACGATTATGTATGATAAAAGATGCCACACACAACTATGTATTGTTATATGATAAGTCGATAATGAATATCACAGAAAAATTATGAACAATTCAGGAGTTCTCAAAGAACCAAAAGGAGAATAATCTCACAAGTTTTATTTTTCAAAGTTGTGTATCTGTTACATCAGATATGTAATCTATTTATAATAATGAAAGAAATCCTAATTCTATAAGAAATCAAAACCCTAATTCCTATAAGGAGTAAGAATCGAAAAGGAATGTAAAACCCTAGCTCACAAATCCATATGGAAACCAAATCCTATTTAATATAACTCCTATATACATTAGAAATCTAAAATATACTGAAAACAGATAATTTAAAAAGTAAATCCCTCGTCCAAATCTGTTAAAACGCATAAAAACCCAACTGGAAATCGAGGAACCCGCCGGGGCAGGCTTTTTAGGCCTGGGAATCCCGTCGGGGTGGGTTTGGGCAGAGTGAAACTCGTCGGGGCGGGCTTTTATGCCTTGGAAACCCGCCGGGGTGGGTTTTAATTTCCTAATGTGACGTTCTTTGGTAAAATGGCCATACCTTTCTCGTCCAGACTCCGATTGAGGCGATTCAAGAGGCTCCGAAAAGCTAATGAAAATCTATACAACTTTCATTCGTTGAGGATGGAAAGATTCTAAGTGGATCAAGGTCAAAATTGATGTTAAAGTGGCTGGTACGTATTTGACAAGCTGAAAACGCCAATCTTTGATCTCGGTTGCATGATGAACTCATTGCCTTAATGCTTGAACCCTTCTTCTTTGTTCCATGCATTCCAACCTCGTGCTATCACGTGATAGACTATAAGCTCTTATCCATGCAATGTACACGTGCCCAATTGACTTGAACTCCAATACAAGCAACCTTGTGTTGAATTCAATCAAACTACTCGCAATCATTTTTTTGACTCTCGAGAACTTGAACTGAGTCGTTGTTGTCCGACGCGAACCCGATCAAAATTGTATCATCCACCATGCAAATATGTTAGTAGTATTAATTTGTGCAAGGAATTCGTCGTCAAGATACCGGGTGAACTACTGACAATGTCAATCTAATCAAGCAAAAAGGAAAAGTAAGAGAAAGTGAAAATGGCAAATAAAATAAAAGAAAAAACATTTCACAAATATCAATACCCAATTATAAATGAATTGTTTTCCCAACCATAATACTATTTCACGTTTCATTTTCTTTTTCCTTTCCTATACCTCTCATATTACAAGTTCCAAATATTGAAATTATAGTACTCATTATAATGCACTTTACAAATTACATCCCAAAAGCTAAAACAACCAAAAATGATAATCATTAAGAAAGAGGTGCACAGGAATAAAGCATGTGCATCCCTCGAAACAAACCATAAAAATAAATTTTTGATCTTCCATAAAAATAGTTGATCTTCGACATATCCTATAACCTCACACAATAAAAATTGGTAATCTTGTTCAGAGAACTACAAACAAAAGCAGCACAAGTAATAAAACTAAAACCCCACTAAGTAGAACCATAAAACTGAGTAAGAACATGAAATTTGGATTTCTCCGTAAACCAAAGATAATAAATAAGATTCAAATAAATTGTTCTTTACGTTTCCTACATTATCCTAGGAATTAAACAGGAAACATATGTTTTTCCCTGTAAACAAAAACAACCCAAATTCCACAAAGCATACCGGATAAAAAACTAACAAAAACTGCCCAAAAGGAAAAGAAAACTATAACTACTTAAAACAAACAAATAGAACAAACACGTAACTAAAATAGCTTTAATAGATCTCCCAATCAGTATAATACTAATAATAATTTGCTTAATACTCAAGTTCAAACCAAGTGTCGTAACTTACTGTCATGCTACTAAGTCTTAAATATTGACATAATACAAAATCGGTGTTAATTTAAACTAAAAGGTAATTACAGGAACAAAAGGATCTAACATATTTTCAACTGTCTAAAGCATGGGAGTTTTGTCTTTTGACTTTGCATTATTCAGTGTATCCCTTCCGTTGAGTAATTGGTTGGCAGAAATCCAATTCCTTCCCCTTGATTGAAAGGATGATGGTCTCATGGCAGAAAGAGATAAAATTAAAGTGTCTTGACCTCCTCGGCTGTCTTGAACTCTTCCTTGACTGCTTTGACCTCTACCTTGACTGTTGTTACCTCCAACTTGTTTATCTTGACTATACCTAGGATATTGCCCCTTGCTTGAGTTGGAGTAAGAGTATGTTCAATAGACAACTAGCAAACAAACAATTGAGATGTAAATGTCTCCAAAAGATTTAAAGCATGAAATAATGTAGTCACAAAATGATGTAATAATGTAGCATTTTAAAAATTAAACACCAAAGTAGTCACTACAAAAGTAATATAAAAGACTTCACTTACTCTAATGTGTTATCCACCACTTGAGATGTAACTATCTCCATTATTATCGAAAGAAAGCCCAAAACCTTGCTCTCTTCCTCTTCCTGTCCCAGTTGGGCTTCCTCTTCCCCTACCATGGCCTCTACTAGAAGTACGTCTCAAAGAAGCTCCTTGTCCACTAGCAGCTACCTCCCTTTTTAGCTCTTACTCTTACTTTTTCTCTACTAGTCCCTCTTTCTTACACTGATGCAGATCCACCTTGTTTACTAACTTCACCAACTATAAGATAGACATCTAGTTAACTAAACAAGATACATAAACATTAAATGAGAAACAAAATCAATAATTTTACCTCTTTTTTTCTTTGGTCTTGGCATTGTTTCATTTTTGCAAGTTAGTCTATTATGATCAATTTGAAAACATTTCTGACATGTCATTTCAAACCCCTTCCTTGAGAGTTTTCCACTTTCACCTAATTTATGTTCTTCATGTGGAGCTTTGACTCTCTTCTTCTTTCGCCTACCAGGTAGCTTTTTCACCTCGGGAGCAAGTAATTTTTCTATGCCTGATGGTTCCCATAAATCTGCAACATTAAGGGGTGACATTGGAAACTGATAAGTTCTAAGATATGCATATTTTTTAAATGAATGGTCCACATAATCTTCTGGCTCTTCCCTTTGAGAATATATTGCACAAAAGCATGTCTGCAAGGAATTCCATTAAGGTTCCAAGTTCTATAGGCACAACTTTTTTCCCTCAAGTTAACTATCCTACCTTCAAGTCCACTTTCTCTCTTAACTTCATATCCATCAGCACCATCCCAATAAGGTTCGTACATGAAACTATCAGCTTTTGCCTTCTCTAATTTATCTGTTATCCTAGGAGGAAGGATGTATTCACTTCTCAGCATCATGGTCTTATTCTTCACCAACCTTTCCATAACATGTTCCCTTATGTCCTCAAGCATATCTATGATGGGCTTTTTCCTTGCTTGAAGAATCTATCCATTAAATGTTTCTGACATGTTATTTGTAGTTATATCGCACTTACACATATCTGAGAAGAATGCCTTGCACCAATACCTTTCATCTTGTTTTATCAATTGATCATAAGCATCTTGACTTAAAACTTTAAGTTCCTCCATTGCATCCGTGTAAGCTCTCCTAGTGGCACACCTTGTTACTTTTCAAAATGCTTTCTTGAGTTCAAATCCTTTGTGATTTTTCCTCCAATTTGCATAGATGTGTCTAACACAACATCTATGTTCAGCTTGCGAAATGATGGTTTTAATAGCATTATCCAGCCCCTGCATACACAACATGAAATAAAAGAAAATAGTTAGATATGTAGTAAGTAAACAAAAATAGGTTTAAATAGACAAACAATTAAAGTAATATTACTTTTTGTTGGTCAGTTATTATGGTCAATCCATATCCTCCACCAAGGTAGCCCAAATTATCCATCAAAAGTTGTAGAAACCATGTCCAACTTTGTGTGTTTTCAACCTCAACTATCGTCCAAGATATTGGAAACATCTAGTTGTTAGCATCTCTGCCAATTGCACATAACAACTCACCTTTTCATATTCCTTTCAGAAAACATCCATCAAGACCAATAATTTTTCTACAACCTGCCAACCAACTCTTCTTGAGTGCATTAAAACCAATATAAAATCTCTGAAATCTGTCTTTCACTTCTGGCATATCCCTTTTGACTTTTATTTCAAATGTGGAACCCCTGTTTGTCTGCTTAAGTTCTTTCACATAATCCCATAATTGTCCATATATTTCATCAATGGAGGCATAAGCATGTTTCAGTGCAATTTCTTTAGCCCTGTAACATTGACTAAGTGATACCTTAACTTTAAATACCTTCTTTACATCCCATTGAAATTCAGACAACTTCCAAAATGAACAAGCTTTAATTTTATCAAAGTAATGTTTAGAGAGGAAACTTGCATTAACTTGTCTATTTTTTTTTGTTTATTTGTGCACTTGTGCACATTATTGTAGCTCTTAACATGAAAAGTTCTTTCATTTTTCAGTTTATTGGCCCACAAACTCCACGGGCAGCCCACCTCGCACCCTATCTCTGCTAATTTTTGGAAAATTAATATTATATTTTTTCTTAATCCCATAGTGTTTGATTGCCTCTTTAAATTCAAGATAAATTGGAAAGATCATTCCAACAAAAAATTCTACATTTTTTATATCAGTCTTTTGGTTGAACTCGTGAACTTTCCGCTTCTTCATTTTATTAGTTTTTACCTCATCAACTTCATTCTCACTTGTGTCAGGTGTTTCAAGTTTATCGGAGTCATAATCAGCCTCAACCCAACCAGTGTTTGGTGGTCTTTCTTCCATTTCATTTTCTCTTCCTTTTATGCATGTTTCTGCTGTTGGATTGCTAAAAACGGATCAAAGCATTCAATCGAATTGAAATAACAGCGGAAGCATGTAAAATAACAATTTAAAATTTTTCAGCAATCCTTTGTGTAGCCTTATGTAAACTCACTAATTGAGGAAGGATAAAGATATACATTTGAAGTGTGTTTCCTTCGATGAAGACTCCAAATTCAATCCTTTGATCCTTCACGATCTCTCCAATCTCTTGATTAACGTTTGTCACAAAGTGTATGCAACGCCCAAGAGGTATCCACCAAGAGTAATTGATTGAAGAAAGAATTTAGACTCTACTAGGTCTTGGATGGCTAATCCTAATTCTCACGTTTCTAACAACTTAGGATTTTGATAATTCTTGCTAGAGAGAAGCAAGATGCGTAAGCATTGCATTAGTCTTTCCCACAATAAGACTCCTCTTATTTAAAGACTAACCCTAATTCTCTAAATAAAATAATAATAATAATAAGACTTCTCTTATTAATTTACAATCTAGTATTTCTCTAAATACTTAATTATAAATATTTGTATTCTCCAAATACTATATTATTATTATTTATTCAATTTAATAATAATAATAATAATAATAATAATAATAATAATAATAATAATAATAATAATAATAATAATAATAATAATAATAATAATAATAATAATAATAATAATAATAATAATAGTAATAATAATAATAATAATAAGATGACTAATCTTATTAATTTATAATATTAGTAATTTTCTAAATATTTAATTTATAAATCTTAAGCTATTTAATTTATTCTACTAATAAATTAAATATACTTAATTTATTATTATTAAGCTAATCAATTCTAAAATCATATTACTCCATTTTGTGGTGTGACCCTCTAGGTTCAATATTAAGCCAGTAGTAGAATAAATAAATTATAACAATTTTAATATTATTTATAATGAATTAAATGCCTTTAATTCAAATATAAATAAATAATATTTATTCTACATTATGAGTGACACCTTATAAATAATGTATCATGACTATTCGGTTAATATGAATTCAACGTAAATCACAAAGATTATCACAAAGAATACAAAAAACCTATTTTATGAATAGTTACCGTACAATTAAATCATTCTACTGTACAATGTCCCAATCAAATATAAAAAATGGAATTACTGTCAAGTTTTATTTATTTGATTATATGTATTTCGATTCTAAAATGCACAACAATAGTTAATGTAAATTAGAAACTCCTTTATAATTTCCATTCAACCCTGGCCAGGGATTTCCATGTTGTCACTTTATCGAATCACATAAGACATTCTCACCCTTTACTGGAAGCGGTAGATCCTTTGTTGATCATTCACCTATCTCCATATATACTTTATTCCTATGACATACTTAAGAGTATTAAGGAATATGTCAAAACATAATTCAGTATATACAAAATACTATGATGATCTCAAGTCTAAGGATCACTTGTAATACTATCACATTAGGAACTCCTATTGACAGGAAAGTAAAACTCCATTAGAGTTCCTTTATTAGTCACGTTCAGTGAAATTATTCTCCAATAAGCACCTATATACCTGCTTTAGTGTCTCCACACAAATAATCATGAGATCAATCATCCTCTTTAACAGAGCAAGCATAGTATGTACTAATATATCCGGAATCATTAATCCCACATTAATGATCCAACGATTAGGAACATTTTTAGTTTTGAGCTATTATAAAATTTAGATCTCATTAGCATGATCAACATCATGATTCTAAAAGCATTACTCAATAACTATGAGTTTATCACATTTATTAATTCAACTAATTAACATGGATAAAGAATGCCTTTTAATATATAAACTTTCTTATTAATAAATGAATAAGATTACAAAGTAAATGCGTATGACATCCAATGTAATTGGCTTGAGGGCATACTACTTTCAGTTTCATCTTGTCTCATGTCTTATATATCTTCAACTTCTTCTACCACATTCTTTCTCTCTCTTATCAGTCTTACTATGTTTTGCGGCTCTCTCATTTTTCTAGCTTGAATCAACTCCTCATCACTCTCACAAAATAAGTCATCATTAGTTTCATCATCTGAATCAATTATATTTTCTTCATCTTCTAAAGCATACTTTGTATCAGAGTCAAAATCAGATTCAACAACCTCATGCTCAAACTCATTTTTTTCACTTCCATCAATATGGACATCATTCAAATTATTAACATTTAACCTAGCAACAGTCAAAGAACTTTGAGTAGTTCACATATTGTCACCATTTATATCACCAACAAGGTCGACGTTAACAACATTTATAAGCACATCATGATCAGAAAAAATCTCAATTACATCTACAGTCTTAGTATGTGCACACATGTCAATGACTCCTTATCATGAGTAACTTCCCTAAGCCCTTCACCTAAGCTTTTTTCGGGCACTAAATAATATATATTTTTCACATTTTTACTTCCAAGTTCAGATTCCACAGTCCCTTATCCCAGGTCCTGTAATGTAATTCAAGTCATATCTAAGCAACTCACTGATTTTGCCTCCAACGTACTCCACCTTCATTCCTTTACTTACTAGTTTACCACCATGATGAAATCTTAAAGTAACTATGTCCATTCTGCAATATAGTAAATATGTACAACAGAAATGATCAATAGCACATTATACATATTGAAAAAAAAACTTTTAGAAAATATATATGAAGATAGACTCATTTGGGAGTGAAGGAGTATTAATTTCAAATTAATTAAGCAATCTACAGTCATCAAGCTGTGGTTAAAACATTAACAACAAAATCAAATATTTCAAGAGGTGAATCTCCAATTAAGCAATCTTAAAAGCTAATATATAAAAAAGAATTAATAAGAATATAACACGGAATAAGAAGAATAGTGTTGATTCCAAATTATAAGATTTTGATTCAAACAAATTATGAAACGATAAATTTTATAATTAGTAATTCCTTTTACGTAGTATATTCATCATTGAAATGATTAAAATTAAATAAATCCATATCAAATTTGAGTTTAAAAATATGTTAGAGTTGACTTCAAAAAATTAACAATAGTCTTATTAGAACCAAAGGAATATGTACATAAATAGAAAAAAAAGCTCACATGCATATGACCTGCACACATACATGTACACTATATTCAATAAGCGGACTTCATATGGTGTGCGGCAGTGTCGGAGGGGGGGGACAAAGCTATACAGAGTGGGATTTTTGGGAGAGGCGACACAACTTTACATCAGAATTCTAATAATAACATTATATACATAAAGACTAACATATATGACAGAGATATATATTAACATTATGACATAATAACTAATTGTTAAGGAATTTTTGATTGAAACAAAGATGTTAGTTGGGTTTAGAATCACTCACTTGACAATTCCAAGAACATAAACATTACAGTCGAATCTCTACAGCGCATCAAAGGTTTAGGATTTTTCACGTACAAAATTTGATAACTCTAGCTTAGGACTTGATCAATCGATTCTAGGTTTGGGAATATAATAATTTAGATTTTTTTTATATTTAGAAATTTGATTTAATGTTGTATGACAATTTTACCCTATTAATATAAAAAATTAATAGAATAAATATTAAAAAAAGACTCAATATTACACAAATATTTTTTAGCCACGTGTCGCTGTCATGCCATCAATTTTTGACGTGACACTATCAATTAGACATAATTAAAAAAAATTAAAAGCTTAATCTCCAAATTGAAAAAATTGAAAAAATAATCCCCAAAGTAAAAAATAATTAAAAGTTGAAGATATTAATTTATATTTAAGCCTAAGATAAATGCACGCTCAGTGTGAGGTGCATGCCGTGGATGGAGAATATCAAAATTCAAAACTATAATTTGTCTTGTTAAAAAAAGTAACAATGATTCATTAGAATTTTACTTTTTTTTACAATAAATATAATTCAGAACCAGATGTCTGGTTCCTAAGGATTTATATTGGTATCTTTGGAATGAAAAATTGGGTGGAAAACAGTTTAATCCGTTTGGGCCTGTTTTTTTCTTTGGAAATATTGGTCCAAATTTTATCCCATCTAAATAAGTAAAAATAGTTAGGAACAATTACATTTAGGAACAATTACATTTATTAGTACATTTTTAAAAATAATTACAACAATAGTGCACTCATAAAATATTTACACAATTAATGCATTTAAAGTTTTTATTTACATAATTAGTGAATTTATTCTTCCTTTAATTTTGTTGTGTGATTTAATGTGCTGATGACATGGCAATTCAGTCTTTTTTTTAAATAAACTGTTCACGCTTTTTGTGGGATCGTGTTTCAATTTGAATTTCGTGTTAATCTATTTGCCGTCTCTTTTTCTTTTAGAAACCTTTATTTCGTGTTTTGGGAACTTTCTAAGCAAACCGTATCTTTTTCTTTTGGAAACCCTTATTTGTTGTCTCTTTTTCTTTTGGAAACCCTTATTTTGTGTTTTCGGTCGTTCTCTCCGGTAGATATTCGTTGTCGCCGTTTGGTTCTTTAGTTCGTCGTTATAGTCTTCTTCTTCAGTTCGTGGTTATTCGTAAGTTGTTCGGTTGGTTATCCTTTATTAGTACTACATTTTTTGATTTCTTCTGATTTTGTTTGTGATGGTTTCTACGAGGAAGAGCATGAAGGGAATAGGGGATAAGAAAAGTGATAGGAAGAGAAAACGAGTTAGAGATGATGTTTATGTGAAAGATTTGAAGACCTATGTGAAGGTGAAGGATAGTCTGTCAAAGTCCCCAAAACAGGGGAAGAAGTTAGTGGTGAAATCAGATATTAAAGATAAGAAATCGGGGAGACATATGGATAAGAATGCTAAAAATTGATATATCTTGATTCTGATTTTGAAGATTCTCCAAAAAAAGTTGGGAAAGATGATGAAGTTGAGGCTCATAACCTAAAAATTGTTCCCCGTCAGAAACAGTTGAAGGTTTGTTATTTTTAAATTTTTTTAAGAATATGTAATTTTTAGTTGTTTTTGGTTACTTGTGTTTTTGTTTTTGTGTATGGTGATATTTTGTTATATGGTGTTGTTTAATTTGGTTTCTGAGTAGTGTCATTACTGTTCAAGTTGTTGTTGATAAAATGATTGTTTTCATTCAGATTGGAGTTTCAGATACTAGTATATTCTGTTTTGGTCACTAGATTACATTGTTGTCTTTATAGAGGTTGATTATGTTGTGTTGGTTACTTGCTGATTGAGTTTTGGTTACTAACTTTTATATTTTTGGAAACTGATGATTATATAGTTGTTAAAATGTATTTTATTACAATAGAGTTGGAGATTGGTGAATGTTTATACTGTTTGTGGTAAAATGGTTATGTTGTTTCCGAGTCGAGGTTTTGTTACTATTATTTTCTAAATGGGTTATTATATAATTTGTTATATATTAAATAGTCAGATTATTTTCGGTTTTGATAACTTGCTGATATTGTTTGGCTACTAATGCTAGTATATTTGGATAATGTTGATTGTATAGTGTTGGTTTTAAAGTTTTATTGATGTTCTATTTTGATTTGGTTAATGTATACGTAATGTAATTTTTTGTATTTTCAGATTTGGGATCTATTTTACGAGGAGCATCATCGAAACTTTACAGCAAAAATTATTTATTGGTGTGATATGAATGTGCCAACTGTTATTAAGAATAAATTGTCTGAAGTACAGTTGAATAAGTTTAAATTGTCTTGTTTTGAAAAATTTTTAGATTTTGGGCAGCCCCAAATATTTTCACAGATAATCCATCATGCCTTGGTTAGGGAAGTTTATCAAAGGGATAATGGGGAGATGTGGTTTCTATTTGGTGAGAGAAGGGTAAGGTTTGGATTGCCAGAATTTTGTTTAATTTCTGGTTTGAGTTGGCAAGGAGATGAAGACATTGATGGTTTCAAGGGAATTGAAAACATGTTGGTGGAGAAGTTTTTTAGAAATGAGGTTGTAACCCGTTCTAGTATTGGGAGGATATATAGGAGTGCTTTTTTTTGATGATGATGATGAGGCTGTTAGGATGTCCATCATATTCTTGGTTTTTAATTTCATATTAGCTACTGTGTCTGATAATTATATTGATGAAGCTTTGTTTAACTTTTTGTCTTATGGCGATATTGAAAGTTATCCATGGGGAAAATTTGATTTTGAACAGACAAAGAATTCACTATCCCTTGCTGTTAAGGGACATGTAAAGAAGGATAAGAATGGTGGGGTGATATACAATTTTTATAGGAAAAGTTATTGTAAATCTTACAAGCTGAATGGATTACCTTATGTGTTTCAAGTTTTTTTGTTTGAAACAATTTCTACATTGAAAGTTAGGGGCTTTTGTATTGATGATCATGTTTCAGAATTCAGATTATTTAGATGGAGGGAGTTAGGAAAGGTTCCTAAGAATATGAAGTTGAATGATTTGGTTTTTGGTTCTGGTCAGGTATGTTGGTTACTATGTACATTATATTTGGTTACCTTTATATATGTTTTTGGTTACTGACTTAAATATTTTTTTTTGTGTATTGTTTTGTTTCTGTTTTATCTTCAATGTTTCTGACATGATATATTTGTTGCTATTAATATGTTTTAGTTGATTATTCAAAATATTATTCCTACGGAGGATGAAAAGGTGCGTTTGGATTTAGGTGGTTTTCATTTTTTCAGTGGAAGTGATAGCGGAGCTAATATTGCTGATATTGAAGTTGAAACATCCAGGAAGGCTAAAGACCTTAGATTTTCTCTTTCCGATGTTAAAAAAATTATTGATGCACGGGTGAAGCCTTTGGAAGGGAAGGTGATGGAGGTGAAGAAAGAAATTGAGAATTTGGGTGTTGAATTAAAAGATCAATTGTAAGTGTTTCATATTCAGATTTGTAGGGAGATAAAGAAGATGTTGAGAAAGCAGTTATATGACCATTCTAGTTCTAGCAAACGGGGAAATGTAACTGATGATGATGATGATGATGATGTTGAGTTGGATGAGAATGTTGACGATGACAATGTTAATGATGTAGTTAATGATGTTTTGATTGTTGAGGATGATGTTGTAGTTGAAGTTTCCGACAATGCAAAATAGTTTCATGGAAGTGTTGATGCCGATGTTGGTGGGGTTGGTGGGATTCAGTTTGAAGAAGACGATGCAAAGGTTTACATAGATGTTTGATTTTCATTTGTGTTTCATGTTTTTTAAATCAATGCTTAATTTTTTACTTTTTTTTTTACAGATTGACAACAAGAATGACAATTCAAATTCTGATATTTTACGGCGTAGTCATGCGAAAGAGATTGTTGTTTTTACCCCTAGAGGGGTTCACATTAATGTGGATGATGAAAAGGTTAGGCATTTTTTTTGTTTATCTTATGTTATATTTTTTCGTGTTATATCGATCAATTGGATGTTTTGTTTGTTTACAGACTGAAAATAACAATGACATTCCAAGTTTTGATATTTTAAGTCAGTCTAGTGGAAAAGAGATTGTTGTTTTTACCCCCATTGAGGTTTGTATTTTTTTCAACATTATCTACCTTTACAGTTTGTATTAGTTACTTTGATACAGTGTTTATGTTACTATTGAATCTTTTTGGATTTTTAATTTGATATTATACTTGTTTTTTGTGTCATGTCTTGAAAAATATTAAAGGGGAGTAAAATTGAAGCACCAGACTGGTTTCTACTTGATGAGATGGTTTTAACGACACAGGATATACTCCGTTGTGTTGAAGTTGAGAAAACTGCATCTAAACCAATTGGTAGGCCTGTTCGTACGTTTGCGAAGAGTGCTGCATTGAGGAGTCCTTATACGTTGAAGTTTGGTTCAGTTGATTCAACTTCTTCTGTTGTGGATGATAGACCATTACGCAGAGGTCTGCCTGCATTTCCAAATGTCTGTATGGGAATACCTTCGATATTTGAAGATGCTATGTTTGATCAGTGGTTTAGAATTGGCTTAAATAGCAGAAAAAGGTATGTTATTTGGAGTTTAAGATTTATATAGTATGTTTTTTTCTAGGAAATAAAATCATTTGTTCTCTCTTTCCAATATGTTATTGTTTTAAAGGATTGAAAAATTTACGGGAAACCATAACAAAATCGAGCCTTCATTTAGATTTGGGTCTATGCCAATATCGTCAAAAATGTGGTTTTACAAGTTGAAGACCCCTGGTTAGTGGCTTGATGACGATGTGAGTTTTTTCATTTTATGTATTTCTGTTTGTTAGTTTTGGTTACCTTATTTTATTATTTTGGTTACTAGCTGTGACTGTTTTGGATACCTTTATTATAAAGTTTTATTTATTTGTTTATATCTGATTGTTTTTTTTGGTTTTATTTTTGGTTCAGCATATCAACATTTGTTTGTATTACCTTCGTAAATTGGCTAGGCACTCAGACAATATTCAAATAAGGGTTACTACAACAGATTGTTGGTTCCATGTCAAGTTGACTACTTTATATGAGGAATATTGTCATAAGAATGCTGATAAGAATCTTCTGTTGGGCAATGGTGACGTTGTTGAGTATATTCGTGGTTTTTTTATGGATGTAAACACACCGTGGGTTGCCGTTGATTATGTCATGTTTCCCGTTCACATGACAGTTCCTGGTCATTGGTTTTTGCTGGTTTTTGATGTGCATCGTAGAGTTTTAGTAGTTTACAATTCTCTACAACAGAACAGGAATGTCATGCGAACAAATATTATGGATGTTTTTGAGCCATATATTTTCATTCTACCCATATTATTGTCTAGGTGTGGTTTTTGAAAGAATAGGTCTGACATTGATTTCGATAGTGAACCATATCGCAACAAGGGGGAACATGATATAATTGATCTTGAATTTGCTGAGGGTTTACCTGAACAAGTTGATGGGTAAGGTTTATATTGTTTATATTTTTTTAAGTATTCCATATATTATGATGTTTGTTTTGATTTACTTTATATCTTGATTGTTTTTACAGTGACTGCGGAATGTTTACTATTTCTTTTGCGAAACATATTCTTCACCAACATATTTCAGAAATGCCTAATTCATTTCCAATCATGCAATCCCGGAAGAAATTATGCGTTAACTTGTTCATTCATGAGAGGAACAAGCAAGTAGGCGAATATGAATCTGATACAGAATACTAAGGCAGATTCATCAGTGAAGATTAGTTTGGTTATGCATCTTTTTTTTTTTTGGATATTTGATACCATTTGTTATGGTTATATTGTCTGTGAAATGTTTTGTAAATTTTCTGATAATGGAATTATGTATAAATTTTTACTATTAGATGTATGACAAAGTTTTGTTGGTTTACATTGTTTTTTTGGTTATTATTTTATTTTTATAAATAATATTGAACAAACATTTTTTTATGGTACAGTTGGTTGCCAAATTTGCATACGAAGGTAACAATTTTAGTTGTTGTTGGTAACCAAACAGTCCTAACAATAAATTCTAAAACAGTTAACAATTTATATCATGTATTTGTTTTTTTTGGTTCAGTTGGTTTCCAAACAGTCATACAAAGGTTACAATCATCAGTATTTGTGGGTAACCCAATAGTTATAGTAATTTAAAAATCAATTAAACAATTATCGATTCTATGTGTTTTTTAAGGTTCAGAGTGTAGCCAAGCATCCAAAGAAATGTATACATTTTATTTTTTATGCTTAAAAAATAGGCACAATAAAAAAAAATTACAAAACAATTATCAAGTTTAAAAATATCTTTATTTAATATAGTACAGTTGGTAGTCAAACCTTCAGCCAAAGGTAACAATTTTAGTTTTAGTGGGTATCCAGATAGTCATAAAGAAAAATTACAAATTAGTTAACCAATCATGACATGTATGTGTTTTATGTATATTATTATTTGAAGATAGAATTAATGAAAAAAATCATCCTTCAATATTGTGCAAGATAAATTTGCAATTCTTACACCAATAAAATGATTACAATATGTATGGCTATTGGGTAACCACAGTAAAAATCAAGGAGCTTGTTACAATTTTTTTGATGTTGTATTATATCAGACCTTTCTTGGTCTCAAAATTGGTGGATTATTGCATGTTTTCCTGTTGTGTCCTTTTTCTTGGCATTTGCTGCATTTATTTTGAACTCTATTTTTAGATACATGCTTATACCTACCTATCTTTGGTCTTCCAGCTGGTCTTCTTGTATTTGGTGGTTTGACACATATGTTGTTAATCTCGTCTGGAACATCCCAATTCTCTTTGTCATCTAACGACATAATGGAAGTTGAATATGTGTCTACCAAAGTTGTTTTTGAATAGTATTTTGCGTAAAAATTATAACAGCTCAAATTCCTTTTGCTAATAACAGCAGTAGCGTGTGAGCAAGGCATCTCATGGTACTGAAATTTACGGCATGTGTATGTCTTTTGTTCCATGTCCACGATAAATTGTTTGGTGACATCTTAAACAGTGAAAATCACTAGGTTCGATGTCTCAACTTACAACACAATTTAATGGTGTAGTTAGTATGTATAATAATTTTTTTTTATGTAATTTGGAATAATGAAAGGCATATATACTGTTGATAACTTTTTTAGTTTATACTGGTAACCAAACATGACATAGGTGGTTTCCTTTAAATGCAAATGCAACTTTTTGTAGGTATGCAGCTAACAATTTAAAAGTTGTATGACTGAACTTAAGTTTCTTTGACTCAATGATATTAGATTGCAATCTTCTCTCAGCTGTTGTGGAAAGGGTAGTGAAAGTTGATATTGCTGCTTATTTGTTTGTGAAATATCATCTTTGAACCATACAATGTAGGCATTCAATCATTGACGAAACTGGAAGATCTCTGATTCCCTTGATTGCATTGTTAATAGATTCGGCAGTGTTTGAAGTCATTGTTGAGTACCTGCTTACAGTCCCATGGAGCCTTGTGCACTTATCTAGCTTAACATCTTCCTCCAAATATGTCCTTATTCGAGCATCAATTGCATCAAGTTCAGCCATGTGTATGTTGAATTCTTCAATAGTGTAAGCTCTACAAGCCGCGTTGTATGCTTTTTTGAGTTCTTCTCCTTTCTTTTTGAATCTGTTTTTTATATTTTTCAAAATATAATATGTACATGAACCGTGCATGACTTCAGGGAACACACAGTTAAGTCCCTTTATAATTGCTTCATGTCTATCTGAAACAATGCATTGTCCTTCCCTAACTCCACAAGCATTTCTCAAATTGATGAAAAACCATCTCCAGGATAATTTATTTTCACTGTCAACCACTGCAAAAGCAATGGGTATAATGTTTCTATTTGCATCCTGTGTGCTTACTATGAGCAGTGTACCCCCGTAGGTTGATTGTATGAATGTGCCGTCAATTACAATGATTGGGAAACAATGGTGCCATGCTTTAATGGATGCTCCTATTGCAAAGAAGAAATACTTGAAGCGACCATTTTTTTCCAACTCCAAGGTTGTGATGGAGCCTGAAATGAATTTTCAGTAATGTTAATGTAAATATATGTAATAAATATTGTCCAAATTTGTAGTTTAGGATAACTTTGTGTATTACTACTGGTATCTAATTACTTAGTATTTAATATTTTTTCATATGGTTCAGATGGTGCCTAAAATGCTATTTAATAGTTACATTTCATGTAGATATTGGTAGCCTGTAAAAAATAATTTTTATTCATATTTCAATACTACAGTTAGTAGCCAAACCTTCATATTTAGGTAACCAAATCATTTAAATTGGGTAACCGAACTATTTTAAAAATTTAATGAACAGTTTCCAATTGTTACCTGGATTTGTTTTTTTCAACATGTGCAACCATGAAGGGATCATAGTGTAGTCGTGTGGATTTCCTCTTACTTTTTCCATTGCTTTTTCCTTTGATCTCCATGCTTTTTGGTAGGAGATGGACACATTATAATCTGTCATCATGTCTTCCACAATATCTGTTGGTGTGTAAATTTTCTTCAAGTTTCTTAATCTATGCATTATGCATTCACTAACCATCTGACTATTTGCTTGTCTGTGATCTCCAAGCAGTATGTCGGACGAACAAGTGTGTAAATCATTAAATTCTCTCACCTTGAACATAGTTGTTTTTCGAAACTTTGATGCTCGTAGTTTCCATTTGCATTTTTCATTGTCTATGCATACTAGGACAAAGTCTCTACCACTTGTTCTTTCAACCTTGTGTTGTCTGTTTTGCCTTATTGAATGTAGCCTTATTGCTTGTGTTAGAATTTTTTTGTCTTTGTAAGTTTGATGTATTTTGACTTCAAACTTATTCGGATCTGATATGACCTCATCACATTGTTCTCCAGTGTTTGTTATGTCTTGTTGTCTGTCTTGTTCTTTATCAATAGCTTCGATGGCCAGCTGCTCAACATATTGTGATCCAATTTGGTAATCCTGTGTTGCCAACGATACAAGTTCAGAATTCTATTGTGTCAGTCTCAATGGCGTTTCTGTTTGCATCCTATTTTCTTCTTCATTTGTCATGTTCTATAAGATTGTAGTGCCTCCTATACTGTATTCAGAATCTATAATTAGTGGAAACTTGCCATGTTCACCTGATTTTCTACTGACTTCCATATAGAATCTTAAGGTTGCTTCATTTATAACCTTGATCGGAGGAATGTTGCTTTTAATCTAAAATTTGATTGACAATTCTGTTGTGTTGCAGTCTAGACTTAATGCAGTGCATATCAAGTTCTGCATTTCTGTGAATGAACAAGTTGAAGGGACTAGTAGGCCGGTAACTTCAAATTTTGATATTGGCTACTGTCAATCCACGTACCGTTGAAGTAAATTACAACTGGAATCATATCCATGGTCCGACAACTGAAACATTAAAATAATACAATAATGTAAATAGTGACCAAATCAACCTTACACAGGAATCAAAATTCATGTTTAAAGGAATCATAAATATTCAACCCAGTGTTTGCCGTGTCAAATTAAAGAATGAACAAATAAACGAAGGTAACCAAACTATTATATGAATGATGCCAAAATATGAATGTGTAAAAAATACGCCTTGGTAACTGAAATTAATACTATTATTTAATTGGTGACCAAATCAACATTAAACAGTAACCAAAATAGACGTTATTAGTTTCCATGCGTTTGCAACATACTGATTTCATTCAGTTTATAAACAAATCACAAATTATGCTATCGTGAAGGTGAAATACTAAAGAATGAACACTTAAATTAAGGTAACCAAACCTTTATATGAATGTTGCCAAACTATTATATGAATGCCGCCAAAATATGAATGTGTAACAAATACTCTTTGGTAACTGAAATTAATACTATTATTTAATTGGTGACCAAATCAACATTATACAGTAACCAAAATAGACGTTATTAGTTTCCATGCTTCTGCAACATACTGATTTCATTCAGTTTATAAACAAATCACAAATTATGCTGTCGTGAAGGTGAAATATCAAAGAATGAATAGTTAAATCAAGGTAGCCAAACCTTTATATGAATGTTGCCAAATTATGAATTTGTAATAAATACGTAACAAAATTGTCTTGAACCTGCAAAGACTAATTTAATAGTTCCATTATACAATCGTTTTTTATACTGATTTTAAAGCCATTAATAAAAAACTACTAATCCTTATATTTAGTTTTGTTTTGGTTACTGTTATAAATCTTACACTCTTTGTTGGATTCAAATTTAAATTAAGAGATTTTAATATATAGATTCATATTAATGTATACGAACCTTTTGTAGTCACTTTCCAGATTCAGTTTGCAGTCTCAGACTCAATTTTTCGATTCTGTTTCGAAATCCTTTGATCGATTTGTGCATGTCGATTTTCGGCTTCTTTGTTTTTGCTTCTTTCTGTTTTTGCTTCTTTCTGGTTTTGCATTCGGCTTCTTTTATATTAATGATTATGCTTCTTCTCGATTGCTCATTTGTTACAGATTTTACTGATCTATGAAGTTTTCTATTCTTTCTTCTATAGATTCTTCATTTTTTGACGTATTTTTTGAATGTTTGGGTTAGTTGGTAACTGCCGCACACAGTGGAGTAGTTTTCTCATTGAATTAAGGGTTTTTTTATTTTTGTTGGGTTGGATAATATTACATGTACTGCACTATTCTTGATATTATTGTATATTATTGCACTATTATTATAAATATTTTATTGATACACTATTTTTGTAATTATTTACTAATTGTTGTATACTATTGTGAAGAACCCAAATAGTTAACCAACTCATTTGTTTCTAACTAATTTAGGTTGACCCAATAATTTATTAACTAGATTTCTAGGTATACATACCAATTATCTTTCTTCTTATTATGAACAACATAAAAAATAGCTTTATAATCAGTTCTATCAATAGAGTCTTTTACTCTTCCCCTTGTTATTTTTTGTCGTCAACAACGACATCATTTTTTTAACAACTGTATATCTACCTTTACTAATTGACATAATATGCAAAAATAATTATTATAATTCACATGTTTGTTTTTAACCTTATCTCAGAACCAACCCGTTGAGCACTATTCGAGAAATAACATAATATTGTTATTTAGGATAGTTTTATATTTATCAAGTAGTTAGGATATAGTTTTTGAATTACCATAATTATCTCTTGGGAATCTTTGATTATGTAATCACTTGATTTTAACATAGGTGATTTTGTAAATCACTTGATTCTAGCTTAGGTAGTTATCCTATATGTATATATAAAGGACAACTCTCTTTGTAAGTGAATAAGTTATATAATACAAAACTCATCCTTGCATTAGTTTTAACTTGGTATCAGAGCTACAATGCCTAACGACTTATAATCCAGTCTTCCGCTGCATACATTTTGTTCTCATTCTTCTGTTATTCCTCTCTATCCAGACAGTCTGCGTCCCAATCCAGACACTCTGAGCACCTGTCTGCATTCCATCAATTGTTCCTGACTTTTTCTTCTTCTTCTTTTTCTTCTGTTATTTCTCTCTATCCAGATAGTCTACATCCCAATCCAGACACCCTGCTCACCTGTTTGCATTCCAGGAACTTTTTTTTTAAAATCATCCAACCCCAAGCCTGATCGAGACACAATCCATTTTTCTTCTGATTCTCAAATTATTCCTCTTCTATCAATGGCTTCCGTGGATTCTAATTTTCATTCTCCGTCCTATGACTTGGAAAGGTGGCTTAACCCAAAATCATTCTAGGAAATTAGCCCCGTATCCATGACCGATCAAATATACGGTCCATTTTAAAATTTTGATGACTTTTTGGTCCATGAAAATGATGACTGCGAATTCCTAGATGATGCAACATTAAATTGGTATGCAGATGATCTTTTTGATCAACTTTCTTGCTTACAAAAGCTACCTACTCAGTCTGTCAAAAGTTATCTTGTCGAATCGACATCACTTCTTTATACATTTGAAAGCGCGGGCGGTTCTCTTAGTCCGTCAGAGTTTATCAATTTTTTAGTTGAGGGCCTTGATGATACTCTTTTTAAAAGAGTTCATGTTTATTATTATTTGATGAATCCTTCATTTAATGATTTGTCCACTCTTTTATTCGAACATGAAAAATTATTACAACAACTCACTTCAAACCCATCCATTGGTACACTACAAATTGAGCCTAATGATATTCATGTGTCTGTGGTTACACATCCTGAGGAACTCTCTTCTATTGTTGATATTGATATATCTAACACTTTGGATGTTGATCAAGTATTGGAAACCACCGACATTGGTATTTCTTCCTCTAAAATCTTAAGTTCTATTGGGCCCATAGATGTTGTTGAGACCTCAAAAGCCCACCATTCTGGTATTCCAAATTCAGAGCTTCTTTCTTCTTCTGTGGACATGACACCATCTAGCATTATACATGTTACAACAAGTACACCAAATACTTCTTTTGATGAGATTTCTTGCTTAGCGATTTCAAAAAGTTGCACTCTTCTCAAATCCCAATTATTAGACTCTTTTTACTCGTGTCTACGTGGTAATTCTCATTCTCATTCAAATGTTCTTGCTAATTTATTTTAATCTTTCCTTCAACTTCATTCCATATGGAGCCCGACACTATTTGTTTAAGTCCAGAATCCTTTCTTATTCATGATGACTTGAACAACATTGGTAAACATGTTTACGGAGTATTATATTCAAGAGATGTAGAAGACGGATTGCAATGTTCTTATTTGTTGCCAGTGTGCGTACAACCAAAAGCTCACTATTTATGGCTTGCTATTATAGTAATGTATGCTATGCTGTTTTTCAATGTGGCGTTGAGATTGCTCGTGCTGTCTACTGTTGGAGGTTTTGTTATTTTATTGCTTCTACATTTACGCAGATGTTCTTTCAAGCTCAACCTCCGATTATCTACGTTTCGCTTGCGGGGGTGTATTAGAGAAATAACATAATATTGTTATTTATGATAGTTTTATATTTATTAAGTAGTTAGGATATTTTTTTTGAATTACCATAATTATTTCTTGGGAATCTTTGATTATGTAATCCCTTGATTTTAGCATAGGTGATTTTGTAAATCACTTGATTCTAGCTTAGGTGGTTATCCTATATGTATATATATAAGACAACTCTCTTTGTAAGTGAATAAGTTGTATAATACAAAACTCATCCTTCCATTAGTTTTAACTAGCACATCATATATAAAATAAATGCCAGCATCTTCAAGTGATAAAAAAATTTGAAAAAGATAAAGAGCATTTTCATCAGATTAATTGGTTACATCATATTACAATAATTTTTTTTATCAACACTTGATATTGAATGACATGATTTAACCCTGCTGCTTGACTCAGTAGTTTAAGGGATAATTTGGGACCAGCCGTAAACCCAGAGATCTTAAGTTCGACTCCCACTGATATCAAGCATAGGAGCCACACACCGCGAACGAAAACCTGTTATTGAAAGCTTTGTTCGGGGAGGGGAAACATAGTCTGGTCGCAAGACCGACAAACTCCTCTTTATAAAAAATAAAATAAAATGAATGACATGATTCAATTTAGTAAAATAAATAAATATGATTCATCATCAAATAAATTCATTTGTTTTAAATAAAAAATATGAGACATTACAGATTGCCTAAAACTAACTTCATCGAATATTGAGCTTAAGAAATGCAAGGCTCTCTTTGGATTGGACACTTTTGGTAAAATAGTTGGGGTTCTTTCTTTATCTTTGCAGGATGAACTGTTGAAAATGGAGAAAAGGGCATACCGCGATCATTTATTGTGTCTTAATCATCCACCACATTATATTGCAATGTCTATAATTACAAAAAGGTTTAAGTGATTCCAGATTTCACTTTATATAGTCAAAAAATAATTATACCCTTATTAAAATACACGTGAGTTATCAATCCTTTAAAAATGTAAAAAATTAATCAAGAGGATTTTACTATACGTTTTAAAGTAGAATATTATTTACACTAGATTATGATTGTTATGGTGTTTGTGTAACGACCAAGAAATTTGACTTAGCTTGTAATTAGAGTTTTCTGAATATTATTTGATTAAATAAAATTTAATGAATATTATTCTTAGTTATGTGTTTGAATGTTGTTTTATTATCTAGAATGATTGTATGATGTTAGTATTTTGGTTATGTGCATGAATTAAAGAGTATGAATTTCAAAGAAGAAAATAAAAATTTTCTTAGAAATTTACGTGAAAACACTATTCATCAATAACTGCTATAGAAATATTTTTGAATTTTTGAAAAACGCATAAAGTTAGAATTCTGAGAAAAGATGGAATATCCAATAAAATTCAGAAACTAAAAACGCAGTTTTAACCCGCGTGTTGGATTTTGAGAATATAATTAAGTATAATATAGACTTAATAAAGAAAGAATATAAGTATAGTACGAGGTGTTATACCAGTATCATACGAATAAGAATACGAGTATAATACGAATTATTATACTAAGAGAATACGAAAATATTATGAAAATAATACAAAGATTATACGAAAGAAATACGGAAAGCCAAAAAGTCAACCAAAGTCAAGTTGGGCTATTTAACTCATGGACTTTGACTTTGATAGGCCAAAATGGAAAACGTGGGAGGCCCAATTAAAATTAATTGAAGACCCAATCAATTATTAAATCAAGTCCAAATGGAAGCCCAAAGTGAATTTAATTTTAGTTCAACCCAAGATCCAAAACCATGGGTCGATACAATGGGTCAATGAGTGGATAAATGGATGAACCAAGCCCATGAGGGACCCCAAAGAGGCACATGGCCGGTTACCCCCTTGTTCAAAGGAGGTTTGCTCCATGTGAAACCCCTCCCCCTTGCACATGTTGCATTAAATTTTTGCCACCAGTCTTTATGACTTATCACTAACTTAACCCTAACTCAAATAGTAAGGGGGTGGAGGAGGGGGTGGTTAGCAAGAAATGGAACTTGAGGGAATTGACTAGAAGAGACATTAGCCTAAGTAACAAATTAGTGACCTAATTTAGTGTCCTAATGGCCTAAATGCCCTAAACCTTGCCTAGCTTATAAATAGAATAAGATGAATTGGTTTTCACACAAAATCATCTCACACACCAAATTTAGAGAGAAGAGAGAGCAAGAGCAAAAGCTTGAAGAATCAAGAAGAAAGGCTTATAAATTGCTCAAAGTTGTGAAGAAATCAAGAATATAAGAGGTAACCATCTAATAACTTATCTATCTTCTTCATCTCAAGTCTTTAATGGCTTTTTAGAATTGATATGAAGTGCATGTTGGTGGTTAGTTAGGTAATTAATGATGAATGTTTAGCTTACCGGTGGAATAAGGAAGTTTTAGTTGATTAAATCACTAAACTATGCATGCTAAGTAAAAATATATTCGTAAAATAAAGAACATAAGAAACTATGTTAAAATTTATTGGTGGATAAGTTTGAAACCATCATGTGTTGTTGATGGACAAATAGATCAGATTGCAGGAGGAGCAAGAGCACAGGAAGAGCAAAATCGAAGAAAAGAAGAGGTTCGGGTCAAAGACGAGGCTAATAGTAGTAATTATATTGAAAAGTGAATTGAAATTGTAAACATATGGTATTATTGGGATGTATTTTGAAACTGAGAAATGCTTGATACATTTTTCCTTTAAATGAGAATTTAGAGCTTTTTTAGCTATAACATGGCATTAGCAGTCCTTGTTTGCTACTAACACAACATTATAGGTACTTTTTTGGTAATTCAATATAGTAGTAATTATATATATGCATGTATTATATCTTATGAAAATCAAATAGATAACGTTTTTTAGGAAAAAAACGTTGTGTAATGTGTCAATAGACAACGTTTTGTACAAAATAAACGTTGTTGCTTCCTAAAGTAGGGATTCAAAAACGTTGTTTATATGCATCTATTACAACGTTTTTTTAGTAAAAAACGTTGTGGAATCATACTATCTTCAACGTTTTCACGCATCCAACACTTTATGAAAAACAAATATACAACGTTTTTTTAGGAAAAAACATTGTGTAATGTGTCAATAGACAACTTTTTTTTATAAAATAAACGTTGTTGCTTGCTAAAGTAGAGATACAAAAACATTGTATATATGCATCTATTACAACGTTTTTTAGTAAAAAAACGTTGTAGAATCATACTATCTACAACGTTTTCACGCATCTAACACCTTATGGAAAACAAATAGACAACGTTTTTTAGGAAAAAAAATATTGTGTAATGTGTCAATAGACAACGTTTTAAAAACGTTGTGTAAATATGTCTAATAGATGACACTGCTAACCACGATGTTTTTGGAGGGTCAATTACAACATTTTTTAAGCGTTGTCTATTTACTTTTTTCTACTAGTGAATGTCTATAATTACAAAAAGGTTTAAGTGATTCAACACTTCACTTTATATAGTCAAAAAATAATTATACCCTTATTAAAATACACGTGAGTTATCAATCCTTTTAAATCGTAAAAAATTAATCAAGAGGATTTTACTATACTTTTTAAAGTATAATAGTATTTACACTAGATTATGATTGTTGTGGTGTTTGTGTAACGACCGAGAAATTCGACTTAGCTTGTAATTAGAGTTTCTGAATATTATTTGATTAAATAAAGTTTAATGAATATTATTATGAGTTATGTGTTTGAATGTCGTTTTATCTAGAATGATTATATGATGTTAGTATTTTGGTTATGTGCATGAATTAAAGAGTATGAATTTCTAAGACGAAAATAAAAATTTTCTTAGAAATTTACGTGAAAACATTAGTCATCAATAACTGCTATAGAAATATTTTTGAATTCTTGAAAAACGCATGAAGTTAGAATTCTGAGAAAAGATGGAATATCCAATAAAATTCAGAAACTAAAAATGCAGTTTTAGCATGCGTGTTGGATTTTGAGAATATAATTAAGTATAATATAGACTTAATAAAGAAAGAATACAAGTATAATACGAGGTGTTATACTAGTATAATACGAATAAGAAAACGAGTATAATACAAAGTATTATACTAAGAGAATACAAAAATAATGCGAAAAGAATACGAAGATTATACGAAAGAAATACAGAAAGTCAAAGAGTCAACCAAAGTCAAGTTGGGCCATTTAACTCATGGACTTTGACTTTGATAGGCCCAAAATGGAAAATGTGGGAGGCCCAATTAAAATTAATTAAAGCCCTAATCAATTATTAAATCAAGCCCAAATGAAAGCCCAAAGTGAATTTAATTTTAGTTCAACCCAATATCCAAAACCATGGGTCAATCCAATGTGTTAATGAGTGGGTAAATGGATGAACTAAGCCCATGAGGGACCTCCAAGACGCACATTGCTGGCTACCCCCTTGTTCAAAGGAGGTTTGCTCCATGTGAAACCCCTCCCCCTTGCACATGTTGCATTAAATTTTTTCCACCAGTCTTTGTAGACACTCGAAATTTTGCTTTCTTTATACTAACCTTGCAGAAGGGTAAAAGCGTAATTTTACTTTGGAGAAAACCCCGAGATAGGGAAAAACATCTGGCCACCCCGGAGATAACCTTGTGGATGATTCAAAGGGCCAATGATGTCCGAACATGACGCGAACCGAACGAGGATCGCAAAGCTACGACAGTGTCCGCCAGAAGCCAACTCAGCAAACCTCGAACTGCGTGCCATCAAAGATAAGCTAGTTAACTGTAGTTTAAAATTGAAAGATACCTTTCAGCTACCAGCATCATCTTCCCTAACCTTGATTCAGTTAGACTCGACCTTATTCCATAGCCTTCCGTAAAGACTTTCTGAAAGTTTGGCCTGCGAAGATCAACTTTCTTCGAATTGAGATTGAAGGAACAAAGTTCGAGACGTCAGAGCCCCGGGGCCCAGCCGCATGTATATATGCGGCTGGCTCCGATGGTTTAATAGAGCAATATCAGCTCATTTAGAAGAAAAAAGTAGAGTTTTAGAGAGAGAAACTAATTTCTAGAGAGAAAAGCCCTTGGGTTTGATCAATATACACCCATTTTGAGTTGTTTGATCTTGTGGAACACACATTTGGAGTCCCGAGAGTGTTCTAAGTTGATCCTGGGTGATAAAATGCTTGTTCACGGGTCCCCCAAGGTGAAAAAAATGCTCTTTTTAGCTACGTTCTTTGTAAACTTTGTTCAATATACTAGATTGATGTTATAAATTGCTTAAATCTAGTTAAAATTGTTGTTTTCTAAGTATATTGTGTAGTAGTTGGTAGATATTGAGTTTCTACCGGTTATATTGTGCATATTTGGTTGTAAATCGAGGCCGGAGGCTAGATCTACCTAGATCTAAGCCGGATCTAGCCTTTTGAGTGATTATTAAGCATGAAGCTTTAACCCGTATGCTAGATCGGCTTAGATCCATGGTAGATCTACGTATTTACTGCTTTTAATCGGTTCCGGTTACCTCGTATAGCCCTAGATCTATATCTAGAGAGAAAAGGTTTCGAAATGGCTTGAAATGGTGATTTCAACCGATGAAATCATCTAATATCAAAGTCTAGGACATTGTACATATATATTCGCACATAATAATGTGAGCGTAGGATTCCCGTTGTCAAGATCCCATGATTGGATCCCGACTTGATTCCCACGATGGACCGTTTTTGTGATGTAATGTTTAAATACCGGAAAAATCATTGTATATATAATATTTGGATCTTGAAGACGAACTTGAGGGGTTAGTCCCGAGAAGTCGGATTCAAGATCCCGTGATAGTGAAAACTTGATTGTGGGTTTTCGAATTCATTGAGATGGCTTACATGCCCGATGATAATCCGACCCTTTTTGACGCTTTTTACATGTACATCATTGAAATGATTTCCGATAAAACCACAAAGAGCTTTCAATGACAATAAAGCGGTTTGGGGATAGACATTAGATCATAAATCGAAGTATCAAAAGACCTCAATTCCTATTTAACGAAGGATTTTGAAAACTTTGTTTTCTAAACATCATTGGTATATATTGTGTTCTAAAATGAACTTTTTTATAAATCAAATCCTTTGTGCATAGGGTTAAAGAGGTACAACACTACTTTTGTAATAATTACATATACTAAAAATCAATAATGGAAGTATCAAAGGTCCTTGATTACTATTCGGGTGAAAGATTTAAAAACCTTGTGTTTTCCCAAAATATCATATGAATGTATATTTTGTATAAAATAAACTTTTGCTTAATCAAACCCTTCGTACATAGGTGCAAAAGAGGAACGACACTACTTCTAAATAACTCACAAAGAAGCTTAGAATAAACTTTCAAACACACACACATAGAGTCACACACACAATCACACACACACACACACACTTTTATGCATAGGAAATCAAACCCTTCGTACATAGTTGCAAAAGAGGAACAACACTACTTCCAAATAACTCACAAGGAGGCTTAGAATAAACTTTCAAACACACACACACACACACACTCACACACACACTCACACACACACATACACTTTTATGCATAGGAAATCAATAAGATGCGGTACCATATTTTCACGGGAGTCGGGGGGTGCCTAACACCTTGCCCCCGCTTAACCTAGCCCCCGAATTACACGAATCTCGGGTTTTAGACCAATCTGACGGCGTCACATATTGGATCATATTGCAAAAACTTTCAAAACTCGGATGAGTTGGTACATCCATTTAAACCATACCAACTGGCGACTCTGTCTCATTCGGTCCAATCATAAAATAATAAAATCAATCTTTTTAAAGTCGTCGACACTTATGTCAATACCGCTTTCTTAAAACCTCATCCTTTAATAGAACCCATAGGCATAACAAATACAAAAGGGAAAAATCAACAACATAAATTTAGGAATGACAGACACATTTTATAAAAAACTTTTTCCCGGCTTCGACAGGTGGCGACTCTGCTGGGTTTAAAGAGGGCTTAGACCGCGTTCAATCTTCTGATTTTCATTCTGCATGTACATCTTGTGTGAATAATCTTTGTGTGTGATAATTGTCTCAATCTTTAAAGCATTTTTTGTATTAGTGTCTCACACAATATATTAGTGCTTCGTACAATGTCATCATATTGCATGCGGTGAGGACGTTAATGTATGTGATTGTATGTTGTGTTGTCCCTCCATTAGGAGGCAATCCCGTCAGTTGTTTATTACAGGAATCCTCTGGATGTTTCTATTGTGAGGCTCAAGAAAGGCACCACTCAGATTCGCTCCAATTGAAAAATGGATGTTTTCATCAAGTAATTTGCGAAGATCTGGGAACCAATTTCAAAAAGGCCGTGAGAGTAACCTTAAGATAGGTCAGCCTCTAATAAACAAAATGCGTGGTGTGGCTCTTCATACCCTATTTACTCTTTTGCGTATATAAATGGCAATCATCTTAAACTGTCATTTGTATATCTTTCTTATCCTGTCATCAAGTCGACTAACTCGTTGTTTTGCAGGAAAAGATTAAAAAACCATTAAACTGATGCATAGCATATCATGCATCTCTGTCCACCAATATCCAGTCTAAACTAGATATCGATTTTGTGCAGATTGGTCCTAGAACTCGATTCCAAGCCAAAAAGGCCAGTTCACCACTAGTCAAAATGGCTGAAGGAAGTTCATCAGAACCCATCCCGATATCTCTAGAGGAATTCGAGGAGTTTAAGAAATAGATTGCCGAGGTGACTACCTTATTGAGAGAATAGTGTAAAGTATCTAAGGAGCCTAAGCATAAGAGTTAGACTGAACCCTCTGTGCAAGGAGATATGAAAATATCGAAAGAAGACGGTGATACCCAGATGTCTACACCTAACTCTCCCCTCGATGTCGAAGTAGCTAAGGAGGCCCCGATCCAAAAGACGACACGGGAAATAGTAGACCTCCGAGAAGACAGAGAAACTGGAGATATCAAGAAGAAAGTTAGGCAAATGGAGGATGCTATCTAGTTTATGAAAGGGACAGGATCCCATGGGAGCGTGAATTATTTGGATTTATATATTTTCCCAAAAGCAAGATACCTGGTTAAGTTTCAAATCCCAGAGTTTGAGAAATAAAATGGATTGGGGGATCCCTATACTCACTTAAAAGTTTACATAGGTGAACTTGGAACTTACGCCGAGGATGATAACCTCAGAATGCAGCTATTCCAGAAAAGCCTTATCGGTGAAGCCCGAACTTGGTACGCCCGAATAGATAATTCCAAAGTTCGAGGTTGGGAAGATTTGGCCCATGCTTTCCTCAACCAGTATAGTTTCCAATCCCAAATGGCACCTAATCATCAATGATTTCGTCGGTAAGGCTTTTTTGGAATACCAGGTTACCAAAGTTAAGAAACTGAGCAATGAATCATTTAGAGAATATGCACAGTGGTGGAGGCGAATGGTGGCCTAAGTTAACCCACCGATGGAAGAAAATGAGATGGTGAAAACTTTCATTGACATACAAGAAGCCCCTTTCTATGAGAGAGTCTTTGCTGGGTTAGGCAAATCTTTCTTCGAAATGATCAAGTATGGAGAAATGGCTTAAATAGGTTTGAAATCCTGTAAAATCAAAGATCTCACTGCTTTGGAGGCTGTGGTAGAGCACATACAGTCGGGAAATTATGCGAGCACTCCCAAAAGAGCATCTAAAAGGAAGGAAGAAGTTGTCTGTTTGATATTGAAAGGACAAACTGGTAATAAGAGCCCTAATCCGCCTATCCAGAAGCAAAACTCTCATCCTGTGAGTTCCCGAAATCTTACAGCATTAAAGGCTGGGTAGAACAAGTGAAAAAGGATTTTTACTCCTTTAGGGGAATCTTTGGAGAATATATTGGCACTATTGATTGCCCAGAAGAATATCGTTGAGCTAGCTCCACCTTCTGATCCAAATGGAAGGAAATTCGATCCCAGCAAGAAATGCGCTTACCATTCCAACTCACCGGGGCATGATACTTAGGAATGTTAGACTTTAAAACACAAGATCTAGAACCTGATTGACAGTGGGGAGATTATAGTCAAAATGCCAGAACAGCCGAATGTCAACAATAACCTTTTACCTCAGCATAACGCGGAAGGAGTCAACATGATCAGTGCAGGAGGTAGGGAAAATAGCAAGTACTTGAGGAAGCTGGGGGAAGAACCCTCTGCAAATGACTCTGCAATATGGGGATACCCCGAAGAGAAGTATATGGTGGAGTAAGACTTGGCCTCGATTAAGGCGCGAGCAGAACAATTGGCAGATTTGGTTGTATACCAACATCAGTTGACCCGATAGTTAATAGACCAAATCCTACCAAGGCAAACCGACACCATATCCGTCTAGGATGTCCCAATCTCAAGAAGGGATCGGATTCACTGCCAAGAGCAAAACAAATGGACAGAGAAGATGGCTAGGGAAGTAAGAATTTAGCATTGACGAGAATTTGTAGCCAAACAAAAATTTGCCCCTTGGGGCAATCTAGGGAGGAAATTTTGTGCACGTTGATCAAGGAAGGAAAGATCACAGAATTTCTGCCACCCCCAGATCCTCGATCAAACTATTTTGATCCTTCTAGGTCCTACCTCTATCATTCGAATGCCCCTGGACATGCCACTGAAAAATGTTGGGCCTTGCGACACTTAATTCAGAATATGATCGAATCAGGAGAGCTAGAACTGATAAGTAAAACTGAGATCTTCCCGGAGGAAGAAACAATATACCCTCGAGGGGCAAGGAATTTGGAGGAAATGGTAGATGTTATCCTTTGCATAGAAGGAGCATCTGGCGGACCCTTAACCATAAAAGGATTATCTGGACAGAGAAACAAGACTACTTTGGAAATACTGGCACCAAAACCACTGATGTTGGCTCCTTAGCCTCAAATCCCAATTCTTAGTCTGAAGAAGGAACCATGGAAATATGGAGAGGGCATAAAATTGGCACCCGATTGTACAGCTATCGTACCTAAGGAGAATCCACTTTACCTCCCTGGGCGTTTATTAAAACCAGTAACCAAGATATTCGGGAAGGTAGCAATGAGAAAGGTCGCCGAATTCCTCCATAAGATGGGGCACCGTGAAGCAAGAACGGTGAAGCAGTTGGAAGCTGAACCATATCAAATCTCCATTCTAGATTTAGTATTGGCTTCTGATGACCATCATCAAATTCTAATTCAAGTATTGGAGGAGGCACACTGGCCCAAAACCATTGATACTGAAAAGTTCCGGCACCTAATCAGCCATGTATTGAACAATAATGTGATATCATTCACCGATGACGATATACCAACCGAGGGAACTGGGTATCGTAGACCATTGCATATCGATGTCATATCTTCTGGATACGTAGTAGGAGGCGTACTTATCGATGGCGGATCATCCTTGAACATCTGTCCACTGGATACTTTGGATAGGATGAAGATCAACCCAAATCGGATTCGGGAAAACCATGTAGTAGTATGAGCATTCGACGGATCAAGAAGGGTTACATTTGAGGAAATTAAACTTTCTATAGTGATTGGCCCATTCACATTCAATATACCTTTCCAAATCCTGAAAATCACTACCAAAAATAATCTGTTACTGGGACGACCTTGGATCCATATGGCTGGTGCCATTCTTTCGACTCTTCATCAGCAATTGAAATACATCGTCAACAGCAATCTCGTCACCTTCAGTGCAGAATCTGACTATCCTAACCATAATTTGGGAGATATTCCCCTGATCAGCGTGAATGAGGGTATTGAGCCCGCCAGTTTTCAAGCCTTCGAAGTAAGCAATCCACGATACCACTCTGTGGGTGCGCTAGCATTAACTCCCTGGATATCTCCAGAAGTAATGGCTGTTGGCCAAGAGATGCTTTCCAGAGGACATCGACTAGGGCAAGGATTGGGCAGAAATGGCCAGGGAATCAAGAATCCAATCCACATACCCACGCAGTTGGGAAGGGCTGGATTAGGATACTCTGGTGGATCCAAAAATCGTAACCCTCACAAAAACATACTAGTCAGCCATTTGATTCATCTCAAGCCAGACCTCAGTGAAGCCAGATTTAAGAAGAAGGTCCCCATTATTATCTCGTACCTTACGATCCCTAAAACCAATCAGAACGGATATAAGGAGATTGGTGATGAAGAGCCTCTCAAGGACGCTGCTCGGATGGCCAAAGATAAGAAGTTTCTGGATGAGATTCAGTTGCAATTTGTGAGCAGTCTTGGCCTTTCTGAAGATGACATGAAGAAATCCAATGGGGCAGTGTCGAATGATCAACCCATCCTCCTAGTCCTTCACTGGGGAAGTGTGAACATCCCGAAGGAGGATCCAGGGACCTGTTATAAATTAGTTATGTTCATCCTGGAAGACGCAGACAACTCCAGCAATGTATCTATATCAGCTATCCCCCAGGATCTAACTACCAATATTTGGAAGATCACCCCCCAGATCGTTCAAAAAGGGTAAAAATCATAAAGTGATCCGTTAACAGGGAGATTTACCTTTATATATTTATGTCTTTTTTATTTTATCTGCAACTTGTTATTACCTTTTGTCATACCAATTGCTGAATCCTTTTGTAATTGACATCCGTTTGTATATATTTAGCAATCAAGTTTTTTGTCTCAGGTTTCCAAATTTGAGTATTTCTATCCATGTCCATGACTTGACAAATTTGAGTAATGAATACGATTTTGATATAGAATTGGACTTTGACTTGATGGGGATCGAGCAAGAGGAAGTGGATGATGACGAGGTGACCGAGGAATTCAAAGTATAGGTCGAAGATAAACCTAAACCCAACCTTGATCAAACCACCACCATAAATATTGGGACCCCTGAGAATCCCAAAGAACTACAGATCGGAACCAACCTCCCTTCTAGCTAAGAAAAAGAACTAATCAAACTCCTAACTCTATTTAAGGATGTTTTTTCCTGGTCTCGTTAAGACATGATAGGTCTATCCACCGATATAATTGTCCATCGACTACCAATTAAGGAAGGGTATAAACCAGTCAAGCAGAATTAAGACGGTTAAAACCAGAATGGAGCCTGAAGGTCAAAGAAGAAATTATCAAATAGTTCAAAGCGGGAATCATTATGGTATCAACGTATCCTGAGTGGTTGTCCAACGTATTCCCAGTGCTAAAATCTGGGGGGAAGGTGCGAGTATGTGTAGATTATTGGGATCTCAATAAGGCCAGCCTTAAAGATGACTTCCCAGTGCCGTTCATCCACGTGTTAATTGACAATACAACACAGTTCAAAATGTATTCTTTCATTGATTGCTTTACTGGATATCATCAGATTATGGTTGCTAAAAAGATAGGGAGAAGACCGCCTTCATTACCCCTTGGGGAACATTCTGTTATCGAAAACTAGCTTTTGGCCTTACTAATGCTGGTGCTACTTATCAGAGGGCCATGATGACCTTATTTCATGATATGATGCATAAAGAGATTGAAATGTATGTGGATGATATCATCGTGAAGTCCAAAAAGGTTGATGAGCATTGCACCGAACTTCGAAAGTTGTTTGAACGGCTCTGCAAATTTGATTTAAAGTTATACCCAGTGAAGTGTGCTTTTGGTGTGAAGTCCGGTAAACTTCTAGGATTTCTTGTGAGCAACCGGGGCATCTAGTTAGATCTCGCCAAGATTAAAGCTATCACGAAGATGCCCGAACCAAAG
This sequence comes from Panax stipuleanatus, assembly GCA_020205555.1. NCBI lineage: Eukaryota > Viridiplantae > Streptophyta > Magnoliopsida > Apiales > Araliaceae > Panax > Panax stipuleanatus. The sequence goes on from CM035119.1 coordinate 41,143,284, forward strand.
ATCGAGAAGGAAATTCGAGGCTTCCTGGGAAGAATAAACTTCATCAGCCGGTTCATATCACAGTTGACAGCAACCTGTGAACCTATTTTCAAATTGTTATGGAAGAACTCCTCGGGAAAATGGAATGAAGACTGTCAAAAAGCTTTCTGTACCATCCAGAAAAGGTTGATTGAAGCAACTATCTTGGTACCCCCAAGGGATGGAATTCCGTTATTCATGTATATCTCAGTCAATTCCAATGCTTTGGGTTGCTTACTGGGGAAAAAGGATGATATGGGGAAAGAAAGACGGTTTAGTTGCAGAGAGCAGAAGTACACACTGATAGAAAGAACCTGCTGTGCATTAGCTTGGGCAGCCACGAGGTTGTAACATTACCTACACGGCCATACAAGTTATCTCATCTCTAGGATGGATCCCTTGAAATACATCTTCAACAAGCCGATGTTGAACTGCCGATTATCCAAGTGGCAGTTGATCCTCCAACAGTTCAACATCATTTATGTGACCCAAAACTCCATCAAAGGGAAATGAATTGCAGATCAGCTGTCAACCGCACCAGCAAGGGGTTATGAACCTATTGAAACCTATTTCCCCAAGGAGGAAGTGACGACTATTCAGCTGGCCAGTAAAGAAGATAGAGGTCAATTCTGGAAAATGTATTTTGATGGTGCATCAAACACTGAAGGCACAGGAGCAGGGGCAATTTTGGTGTCTGTCATAGGAGATCAATACCCCGTGGCAACCAAGTTGCAATTTTTAAAATTCCAACAATACCGTAGAATAGGAAGGATGCATTGTGGGGTTAAAACTGGCTTAGTCCATGGGAGTTAAACGGTTAGCGGTATTTGGAGATTCAGAACTAGCCATCTACTACCTTACCATCACCATATTCTCAAATTGGCAGGAGAGTTTGAAGACATTGCCTTCATGCATATTTCCTAGAACTGAAATGATTTCTCTGATGCATTGGCTACATTAGATTCATTGGTAAACCTATCAGTAAGAAAGGGAATGCCAGTCATCACCTTCACTGTACAAAGTGCACCATCATATGGAAACAGTGTAGGGGAAATATCAGATGAGATAGCACCTACTGGACCACCTTGGTACCACCACATTAAAGAATATTTGCGAGATCGATCAACCCCTGAAGGAATGAGTCAAGCCGCAAAGAAGTGAATATAGAAAATGGCCATTAATTTCTACCTGAGTGGAGATGCTCTCTACAAGAGAGACCCCGGCGTAGGCCTTTTGAGATGTCTAGACAGAAGTCAGGCCCAATGACTTATGAATGAAGTATATGGTGGGGTGTGCAAAGCGCATATGAGTGGACCCCTACTTGCCAAGAAAATTCTAAGGACGAGACATTACTGGATATCCCTCAAAGCGGATTACGACGATCACGTCAAGCGTTGTTATCAATGCCAGATCCATGCCAACATTATTCATGCACCCCCAAATCAGTTGCTTTGTATGACATAACCATGGCCCTTTTCCATGTGGGGAATGGACGTGATCGAACCTATTAAGCCTAAAGCCAATAACGGTCACAGATTCATCTTCACTATGATCGACTAATTTACTAAGTGGGTTGAAGCAGCTTCCTTCCCAAAGGTCACCAAGGAGGTCATCGTTAGTTTCATTAGAAACAACGTCATCTGTCGGTATGGACAACCCGAGGTTATCATATCGGACAACGCGAAGAATCTGAATAACGACATGATGAGGGAACTGTTCAGTAAGTTCAATATCAAACACCTCAATTTGATTATATATCGTTCGAAAATGAATGGCGCGGTGGAAGCCGCTAATAAGAATATCAAGAAGATAATGATGAGGATGTTGGAAAATCACCGGGGATGGCCTGATCTGTTGTCGTTAACCCTACTTGCATACCAAACGTCGACTCAAACCTCGACTGGGGCAACACCTTATTCATTAGTCTATGACATGGAGGTCGTACTCCTTGTTGAAGTGGAGATGAAATCGTTAAGAGTGATGCTAGATTCTCAGATAGAGGAGAGCCAATGGATACAAGATCGATAAGATCAGTTATCCCTGATAGATGAAATGAGGGCTTCTGCAATCTTTCACGGCCAACTATACAGCAGTGAATGTCCCGATCTTATAATAAGAAGGTACGACCTCGAGAGTTTAAAGAGCATGAGTTGGTACTAAAGAAGATCATTCAAGTGTAGGATGCAGCTAAAGGGAAATTTGCCCCAAATTGGGAAGGACCTATTGTTGTCAAAGAAATTTTATCGGGCGGAGCCTTGAAACTGGAGGAGATGGACGGTGAAGAATTCTCGTAATTGATCAATTCCGATTCTGTAAAACGGTATTATGTATGAGACCCTTTTTATTCGAACTGGAATACTTTGTCTTGATAAAAGAAGAAAGAGAAAATAAAAAAAAGAAAGAAAAAAGAGAAAAGAAAAAAAAGAAAAAAAGAAGAAAAGAAAAAAGAGAAAAAATATCAAGTCTGATTTTCAGGTCTGAGCCTGAACTACGAAAGACATGATCTCTCATCTATGGGAGTACGTAGGCAGCCATTTATGGTGCTGTCTAACCCTCGAAAAATAAACCAAACAAAAATCAAAATCCCATCAAACCAAGCTCAAACCCTAAATAAGCACTTTTCAACTATTCAAGCCAAGCCTGAACTACGAAAGACCTGATCTCTCATCTATGGGAGTACGTAGGCAATTATTTATGGTGCGGTCTAATCCTCAAAAAAAAATTCAAACACTTTCACCTTTTATCCCCAAATCCAAAATCATAACCTATGCAGAAATCGAAATATACCACAAACCCGAAAAATCGATGGCTCATGTGGAGAGGACCTAACGACATCTCAGCATCACCCTGCCGAATCTGGCGCAAGTATGACAAGACCAATTCTATGTCGATATAATAAATCATGAAGCGAGAATGGTAACAGTGTATAAGGCTAGACATGCTCAGATAAGGGAAGTGTACTGAACTTGTTTCTTTTTTATATATACAACTGTTTAGAACATAAAAGTTGATTCTAACATGTGACAAAATATAATAACAAAGTCTGTATAGGAAAATAAAATAGGGCTATAAATCAACGGTAAGGATGAATCAACATAGCCAAGTATCCAGCCGTCTCTGCAGTTTGAGGAGACTCCCTGAGCTCATGATCAAGTACATCGACGCGTCTCAACAACCCTACTGCCATAAGATAAACACCCTCCTGACTCTGCACTACACCTTGAACATGACCAGTAAGTCCATCTACGAAAGTCTGTGCTGCATCTCTATCAAAAATGGCGTGATCACTGATAACAAAAGCTGCGTCTGTCTCAGCAATAGCAGCATCCCGACCAGCTAAGGTGGTCAACATCATGGACCGAGCCTGATCCCTCTCAAAGGTCACCAGATGAAGATGTCTGTCCATCGCCTTTATGGAAACTGATGACGAACTCGAAAAAGTACTAACTAAAGAAATTATCAACTCCGCGAACAAAGCATCCTCAATTGGAGATATAGGGTCCTCTACAGGCTCCTCAACATCAGTAGACCAACCCTCATCATCAAAAAAGGCCCCGCATCAACCTGGTCCGCTATATCTGGTGCTAAATCCGACTCTAGCCAAGCTGAGTACTCTGCAGATCGGCCCAGATGGAAGTCTCTGAACTCCGATGTCTGCTAATGAGACCAAAATCCGTAGACACGAGCTAGATCAGCCTCGATAACTGAGCAGACGGGGAAGCGATAATCCTCAGTCCCCTTAAATAAATGGATCTCCTGATACTTATCAAACTGGCCCATCACCGCTAGAGGATGATAGATCGTCACATGATAAGTGGTTTCATAACCACTTATATAGATGTCAACTAACTTCAACTATTGTTTAAACTCATGTGATATAGTAGCTTTTCCTGCATTTTGCCTTGCTTTTTTAGATTTTATATCGAAAACTCTCTTGGTGTAATGTAAAGCTAAATGGGATGAAGAGGATGCTAAATGGAACAATCATGAGAGTGATGGCAACAGGAGAAGGTGTGAGAAGTGCAGCAGAAATAGAAAACCAAAACAGCAGCAGCTTGCAGGAAAACCACAGAGCGCGACCGCGCCTGAATCAAGGCTAAAAGCAGTGCGCCCGCGCCTGATATATTTCTCTTCAGCATGGAGCACGGCCGTGCCCAATTTGTACTGCTGGGACGCACGGCCGTGCTGGTCTAAATCTAAACAGTTTGATTTTTCTCTTAAGTGGATTTTTGCTTAGGGAAGGAGGCCCTCGACATTGGGGGTCTATATTAGGGTTTCTTTTCATTATGTAGAGAGATTCCACCCTTTGGGATCACTAGCTTACATATGTTCTTCTCTTTTTTATTTCTTTCATTTTCATCAATAGATTAGATTAGAGTAAAGTAGATAGATTCTAGATTATATTATATCTGAAGATTAAAGCAATTGGAGAGCATTGAAGATTCAAACTTGGAGCAAGAGAGATCAGATTTGCAATTTCTATTCATATTTTCTCTTTGACTTCTATTTGTATTCTTCTAATGTATATTCAATTTGTGTATGGTGGATTTGATTCAACTATGAGTTAGACTCTATTCTGGGATTACAATGGAATCTAGTGAGTAGTTTATTTTGATATACTTCCTTGTTAGTCTTATTAATTGTTATTAGATTGTCTATTATGATTCATACTTAATTGCTTACTTGATTGGCCATCAATTACTGTGATAATCCATGTAAAATTGAGAAACGAAGTATGGGTTTAGATCTGATCTTAATAGCTTACGTTTGTGTGTTCTACATGGCGTTGGAATGCATAATTTGTTCTTCGGATAGACATATACCGAAGCACCGCTTGTAGTCATTTGAGAACCTATGCTTACCCTTAATTATGTTAAGTCACATAGACATATAGTGATTTATGTAATTTGGGTGTTCACATGCATTCTATCATTTGTGGATTATATGTGATGTGGACTTGGTACATCGAGAAATGGCCTTGTCTTGCTTTGGTGTTCTTGACTAACAATCTGTGATAATTAATTTAGCTTAACAGGAAATGTATTGATTTTGATGAAATAATAGGTGAAATTGTAGTCTCATGTTGTCATTATCCAGTTTAATTCTATGGATAATTAGTATTAGTTTAATTGCACAGTATTATTCAATATATTAAATCATTCGTTTAAATAAGATTGAGATGGTTATGGGTTAGTGCTTGGTAAATTTTATTAAGTAATTCTTCGTGGGATCGATACTCTACTTACTTTTTATTACTTGTTGACCGTGTATACTTGCACTCATATATTGATCGGGAATACGACTTAAAAGTTTTTGGCGCCGTTGCCGGGGATTTAGTTTAATAATTTTTGCCAACATTAGCTTCAATCTAATTAGTCTTAATTTAAACATTTTATTTATTTTTAGTTTTAATTCTCTTCCTATATTTCTCTCTTTTCAGGTACCATGGATGACTTTGCTTATCAATGGCCATACACGAGGATGACTCAACCAAGGGAAATAGGGATTTATGGACTTAACACAATTTCTGCATTATCATCACAACTTGAGACACTTTTGAGGAAGTTGGATGTTGTTGCAAACCAATGTACTCAAAAGATAGCAGTTATTTGTGATTATTGTGTTGGCTACCATCTGAGTTATCAGTGCACCATCAGTTTTGGACAAGTACAGTGTGGGGGTGATTACCTCAACCACGATGCTTGTCCCAATTATCATCAAGATTGGGGGTATCACCCAAATTCTTCACAGACCTATCATTATCAAGACCAATACTGCAATCCGAGTCCAACATATGCACCAGAATTCACATATCAATCTCCATCTCCACAAGAAGAAAGGTCCGAGGCTGAAGCAAAAAATTCAAGAGTGGAAGACTTGTGGGTCAAGTTCCTAGCGTCAACTAAGGAGATGATGATGAGTCAAGAAATGTCAATTCAAAATTTTCAGAATTAGATGGATCAAATGTTCGAAGCCTTGAACAACTATCCTCAAAATAATTGGTGCTATGACATGGATTCTGAAACGGATGGAGAGCCCGAGTGGAATATGTAACTGGATGAGCAACAAGAATTTGAAATCGAAGAGACAAATGGGGATAAGGAAAATGAGGCCATCAAAGAGCTAACTATAAGTCGCAACGAATATGAGCCGATCTTGCTAGTACCCCAAGTGCCTTCTCCGCCAAAATTCAAGAATCCATTTAGTTTTGCACAACCATGCCCCCTTGGTAGTCACGTCGACAGTAATGTTCTTTATGACATAAGAGATGGCCAAACCTTGAAACCATGGTGGTCCGAGGAAGATAAAATAGAAGAAGAGTGTTGTCCGATTTATATATCGACAATTAACGCACAAGTATACACGAACCTCAAAGTAATATAAGATAAGTAGAGTGTCGTACCCACGAGGACGAAGTCTTAAATGCAAGTCAAATACTAATGTAAGTTCTATACCGTCTTATCTAAACAAGTGAATTGAGATGGTTTGTTAAACTATGTGATTACAACTAACGGAGGTAAGAGAAGTAGTTGTACTAGGGAGTCAAGTTAGGATTACAATTCCCCTAATGCGTCGCCTAATCTCCTAACTCTCCACATTATAAACGAATCAAGGAATGGTCAGCCGAGAATAGAACTACGCATAAGCTTCTGTCGAAGGCCAAATGCACATCCCTAGCTAGATGAATCACAATATTTCTATTGGTGAAAATAACTAGACTAGGGTCATTAAGCTTAGTCTCAAGGCTACACAAGGCAAATAGAGATATGTCTATCCTATTAAGCAGTTTATGCACACATTCCCTTAGGCAAGGTCATAACAAGTGTTCTTGTATTTTAAAAGTTAGATATTAATGTCCATTAATATCAATACCAAATACACTATCAAGCAATCAGTCAATAAGAAAGAAATACAACAACCCATTCCGAACTGATTCATTAATATAAATAGGAGAGAAAGTTAATTAGGCTAAACAAAAGGTTACATTGCAATCCTAAAAAGGAATTAGTTCATAACCATGGTTCTAATACATATTTCTATAACATTCAACATTGCTCAGTAATACACAAATAAATGAAAGATTTGGAATAAGAAAACTCCTTTTGTGAGGTTTTTTGTCTCCAATTCTTCTCTTCTCCGTGTAGCTTCTGAGCTGTGTAGGATGTTAAGCCTATTCCCCCTTGAAGCACAGCTTCTTTCTATTCTAGAAACTAATTAATACGGCTTTGTCTGTGAAGAAGAATCTCTATTAATGGCAGCCGTACTACTTTTCTATCACTCTATTAATATCCCTTTTTCTGCTCTTGCTTTAGGTCATTAAAAGCAAGTCACTGGCTGGGCACCGGAGGTGGCGCTGCGGCGCGAAGACTATAGCTGTTGGGTGGCGCTGCGGCGCCACGTAGGCATTGAAACACCGGAGCTCGCGTTGCAGCGCGAGTTCATGAAGAAAGTGTGGCGCTGCCGCGCCAGATGACGTCAGCAAGCAATCATGCCTCACGCTGCGGCGCTAAGCTGAAGCTTGATGATGGCGCTGCGGCGCCAGAGGGTGAAAATTGACTATTTTGCCCCTATGACCTAGAAATGACCTAAACAGCCCTGCATCATATAGATTAAGCATAATAATAACAAAATATATATAAAAGCTAAACAAATAACATAAAACAAGCAGCGTCTTAAGCTTCAGAGGCTCTGATTCGAGATATAAATACCACTTATCAAATACCCCTAAACTTAAGCTTTTGCTTGTCCTCAAGCAAACTATCTAACATCCACACCTACATTACTAGAAGACGCGAATGGAAACTACTCCTATAGAATATTACCACGGCTTCTAAGCATAATTATAGAGCCTCTCTGAGAATAGGACAAACACCGACATGAATGAGGGCTTAATATCAAATTTGCAAGTATGAGACTGTACTCGATCCATTCTATGTGTGTGTGCGTGGAGACCAACCATCCTAACTAAAAATAGCTCAAACAAGATCGCACAGTCGATTATTAATACCAATATGCACACTTCATAACTTAAACATTTAACAAGCATTAAGACTAAGATGCAAGTGCAGGAAAGGATCAAAAGGCTCTAGCATGAAGACAGTAAAATCTAAATCGGACAGTCCTTAATTACCTTAGACTATTCAGAGCTACCCAGTAATGAGCTTTTGATCAGTGACTCCCAAGCCAGATGACTTTAGGGCACTAGGTGTAGAACACCCCTATGAATCTAATAACTCGAGCATCAAAGGCCACGTAATCAACATAAGCTAATTTAAACTTTACAAAATCTGAAGATTATTTGGCGAGTGCATTTTATGCTCCATCTCAACATCGGTCCTGCGTTTATGGGCAAGTGCGTTTCAGAGATATCTCTGCAAGTGCCCCTGGTGGAATAGCCTCAGAAGATGGGGGCTCAGGCACTTGAGTGGAGGTATCGGCCTCAGAGGAGGGAGGCGGCAGAGGTCCCGGTAAATAGCCCTGACCCTTTGGGTGCGACGGAGGTCCCCCATCCCATACTTCATATCGAGCTATAACGTGATGATCAATGACAGCTATAGGCGGCTGAGTGATATCGTCTTTCTCCCATACCACACCCGCCCTTTTGTATAGACATGTGATTAGAGACGGGTGAGGGAGTCCGGAATTGACGTTGCTCCTGATGGCCTTTTTAATTGAATCCTGAATAAGAACCCCCACATCCACCTTTAGCCCCATGACAATTACGTACAGCAGAACTGCCCTCTCTCTTGTTACATCGCTCAGGTGGCGTGTTGGCATGATATTGGCACAAATGAAGGAGTAGCACGCCTTACCATAATGACTTAAGGCTTGATGGGGGAAAGAGGTCTTTTCACTGTGGAATTCATTGGTTTTCCAAATGGTACTAGGCTTGCAGAGCTTGGTTATTATCTCATATGTACTGTAACTCCGCATCCCAGGCTCTAGGTAGTCGCTACCATCGTAGTTTGGAGTCCCATACACAGTATTGATGGTACGACTGTCAAATTTGATCGGCTTACCCCGAACCGACACCGTTAAAGGACCATCAGCATTAGCATTTGCATAAAATTCCTTTACCACCGAAATAATTGCAGACTCAGGCGGCTTGGTGAAGTGAATAAATTTCATAGTCATAATCATGGAAGACATATCGCCCTCTTTCAGGCACCAAACTCCGCTTTGAAAAATTTTGAGCATAGCGCTTCCAGGTTTCCTCACTTGGGAATTTTACAGCATCCTAAAGGGAAGGAAGGGTTCTGGATACCGGAGGAGGACCTATACTAGTGCGAGGCCGCTTTAAACCCATTGTCAACAAAACTCCAAGGACACAAAGAAAAATTTTAACAATCGAAATCCTAAACTCTTGCTCTTTGAAGAATTCCTCACTGCCAAAAAATATTCTCAGATACCAAATCCTTACCTTGTGTTGCTTTTAAAGAGGTAGGCAAGTAACTGCACGACGGTTGGTGGCCGAATAGTAAGAAACCGAAGGGTGGGACGGTTGAGTGCCGAACGGCTCTTTGAAAGGAGTGGGTTGGCTCTGAGAGAGAGAAGAGAAAAACTGAAGTATTGTGTTAGCAGTGCTGCAAATGAACTAAAAAGCCTTCTTTAAATTCAAAATCTAGCTGGTGGTGCTGCGGCGCGGTGCATGGCATTGTGGCGCAATCTGAGATCCAAATTGGCGCTACGGCGCGATTCTTGGCGCTGCGACGCGGCCCTTGGTTCATACTTGATGCTGCCGCGTGATTCCTAGCGCTGCGGCGCGTTTCTTAGAGCTGCGGCACGAAACTCAGTTCAAATACTCAACGCTGCGGCGCGACTCTCCAACATCTATCACTCTTATTGGCGCTGCGGCGCGAGGTTTACTAATGAGATTGGCGCTGCGACGCGACTTCTGCAATTCAGTCCATTAGCTGATTTCCTGCACAGGCCAAAAGTCCATATCAGTGATTCAACACAAAAATAGATTGCAAAAACTGTAATAAAACATTCTAATATTTAACCAAAGATTACTAACATACTAACAATTATACTAACAATTACACTAAGAATTATACTAACAATTACAATAAGAATTATATTAAGAAAAACCAAGTGTAACTAATGATAACTAAAGAAAACAACACTAAATGAAAACAACAAGGACATTTTTGATACTAAGATTGTGACACCCCCAAATCTGGGTACTTCAATTCCACGGGATCTGGTGTTCACTTTACGAATATCATCTATCTATCTACCCATAATAAAAGCAAACCATGAAATAAATAGAAATAATCCTCCCCTTATGGGGTTACAACATCTGAAAATAAATACATCAATCCCAGGTCGTACTTAACCTTAAATCTCAAATGCTGAAACATAAACAATTAAATAAGTCTTACATAACTTTAACATAAGTCTGAAACATAAACACATAAAATAAACAACAAGTCTTCATCACTTGTTGACTTTGCCCTTGCCTTCTCTAGTAGAAGGCTCGTCGAACCTTTCGTTCTTAACTACAATGTTATTATTACGCAAGAGTGAGCACGATTGCCCACAAGTATAATAATATGACAACAATATAATAACATGCGAGTGAATCAAAGACATCTGAATAAAGAAACTCAACTTTTGACTCAAGAATGAATAGCAAGAATCAAAATAACAACTGAGGGTCATAAGACCTCGAACTATATCCTAGGTTGTAAAGTGTTTAAACTTTAAACTTTTAACAGTCATAAGACTATGGACTCTACTTCTCGTACTTAGGGGGATCAGCCCTTAGTACCATACTGTGCACAATATCTCAACGCTAAAGCGTAAATAATCCCCTTTACAGGGTTGTTCATCTCAGTTTTGACATCAGAATCCGCACCAAAGGAAGTTTAGTTTGGATAAGCTCAATAAGTATTCTAGAATTTGAAACGTTCATTAACTATGGACTAGTCGAATCAATAAGGGTTCACTAGTCCTATAAGATTCAACAATAACATCGATATTCAATTTGAATAGTAAATCTCAAGAGCATACAATTGAATAAGTATTGTATAACTAAAGTAATACTTAAAGGAATAACAATATCTCATATGAAAATCTTAACTTGAATAAACAAGGATAAGAACTTGCTAGATGTAAAAGTAAGGTTTGAGTTTAGGAAACTTGCAAAATATTAAACAAGTTTAAGGATAGAAAACTTGCCTCTTGCACAAGTTATAATTTATAATTCACGTTCTTTATTAAATCCTACATATCAACACGTTCACAATACACATTAATCAATAACTCGATATACGTATCGAATCACACACATCGGTCTTGAGCACGTTATTGGACTATACAATTAACGATTCAAGTCATGTAATTAACTTATTAATTACTCACGTAATATAAGTTATTAACATCTTATTATATGTTTAATAAAGTCTTCATGTTTATTACATTAGGTTACAATTACATTTCCTGGACTCGAACAATTAAAATATTATTTCTGGGCAAAATCTGCCAAGTGGCGCTACAGCTCCACCATTTGAACTAAAAATGGCGCTGCAGCTCCACTGGCGCTACAGCTCGGACTTTAAGCTTAAGTCTGGCGCTGCAGCTCCACTGGCGCTGCAGCCCCAATCTTAGGCTTAAAGCTGGCGCTGCAGCTCCACTGGCGCTGCAGCCCCACTCTTAGGCTTAAACCTGGAGCTGCAGCTCCCTGGCGCTACAGCCCCACTCTTAGGCTTAAAGTTGGCGCTGCAGCTCCACACGTCATTTTCAGAATCTGCAGTTCACGAATAACAGAGAACCAGGACCAGAATTCACCATTTAATGCTACAACAACAATTTAATTGCTACCCATAAAGTATGGACTTCATAGAAACACTATACAACATTTTTAGCATGATCTTAGCATTCTAAATCATGTAATCACAAAATCTAAGGCATCTAATTTCACTGTTTTCATACTTTATCATGTTTTGAAGGAAAATCATGAAATTTAACTTTACGGATTCGTTATAACACCGAATCCATTCGTTTAACTTCCGTTTTGTTCGTATAAACGTGTACAATCATATGCAAGTGCTAATTCAAAGTTAAATCATCGATTCATGGTATAGAAATTGTACATAAGGGCCGTATGGCCATATATACAACTTTTCTACTCTGTGACTTTTGTAAAATCAAATCAAGCATAATTGTTTGAAATTTATTACTTTAAATCATGCATACATGGTATAAAATGTGTTATGATCATATAATAACACATAAAACCATATCATGAATTAATCATCAAATTAGTCATTCACAGAGAACTTTTTAAGAATACGTTAATGGAAACTGTAAGAACTTGAATTTAAAAACGTAGGAGAAAGAATTACCCTTGCTAGTTAGTGATAATGATGCAACTAAATTCTTCAATCTCTTCTCTAACTAATTCTCAAGTCTTTTCTCTCAATTTCTTTGTTTTTCTCTCTGTGTTTTCTCTCTACTTTCTTAACTGATGAATGTAATATATGATATATGATATACCACTAATATGATATACGTATATAGTAGTGGAGTCACGGGTCGTCCGTTAATCCCATAATGGGTTAACTGACTCCAACCCCCAATAAGGCTTTGTTTGCTTGCCCCTTATATTCTTCCTTTCCCATTAATTTAATTAACTTACTATTATATAGTTAATTAATGTCACATCCAATTTAATCAAATAATGTTATTTAAATCAATTAAATAAAATAGCATAAATCCACATTAAATCACATAGTCACATAATTAAAATTCTTATTTATTAATTATGTCTAATCACAAATCTCTAATTAATTATTAAATTAATTACAATAACATTATGCTTATTAACTAATATATTAATCAAATAAGCTCAATTAAATACATACTTTGAATATAAAAATTCACCACATTAATTTAACTAATGTGACACATATAATTAAATTAATCTACCACAATTTCATCAATTAATTATTTAACTCAATAATTAAATCATCGAAAAATATTTATTTAATTCAATAAATGTTCAAATTAAATTACAAAAATCTCGTTCGTCACATCTTTCCCCCCTTAAAAGGATTCTGTCCCCAGAATCACGGTTTAATTAAATTTCATCCCGTTATATTCTCCCCCCTTACAAAGATTCTGTCCCCAGAATCGCATACACATAAATTAAGTAAATAAATGTGGATAATTCTTCATCATATTTTCTTCGAGTTCCCACGTAGCTTCTTCAGCGTTGTGATTCCTCCAAATTACCTTAATAGACGGTATACCTTTATTTCTGAGAACTTGCTTTTTCCTGTCAACAATTTGAACAGGAATTTCTTCATATGATAAGTCTTTCTCAAAATGCAGGGGTTCATATTCAATTACATGTTTGTAATCGAGTTTGTAGGGTCGCAAAATTGAAATATGGAAGACATTGTGGACCTTCTCGAGCGCCGGAGGTAAGGCTACCTCATACGCAACTTCTCCAATCCTTCGCAGTACCTCAAAGGGTCCAATGAATCTCATGCTCAATTTACCTTTCTCTCCGAATCTGATCTTCCCTTTCCAGGGAGAGACTTTCAAAAACACATAGCTACCCGATTCAAACTGAACGTTCTTACGGCGTGGATCGACGTATTTCTTCTGCCTATCCTGAGCTGCTACCAGTCTTGTTCTGATCACTTTGACTATCTCTGCTGTTTGCTGTACCAATTCTAGACCTAGTAGTTGTCTCTCGCCTACTTCATCCCAGTATAGCGGAGTTCTGCATTTTCTTCCGTACAACGCTTCGTAAGGCGGCATGCCAATACTAGCGTGGTAACTGTTGTTGTAACCAAATTCCACAAGCGGTAGGTGATCATCCAAATTTCCTTTAAAATCCATGATGCATGCTCTCAATATATCTTCCAATGTCTGGATCGTTCTTTCACTTTGCCCATCTGTCTGAGGGTGATAAGCCGTACTTATTCTCAACTGTGTCCCCATGTATATCCTGTAGTCGCTTCCAGAAGTTCGATGTGAAGCGCGGATCTCTGTCAGAAATAATTGATACTGGAACTCCGTGCCTCAAAACAATCTCTTTCACATATAACCTTACCAACTGGTCTAAGTTGAATCTGATTTTGATCGGAAGGAAGTGTGAGGATTTCGTCAGTCGGTCAACGATAACCCATACTGCGTCGTAGCCTTTCTGAGTCGTCGGAAGGCCAACCATGAAATCCATCGTAATGTGTTCCCATTTCCATTCTGGGATTTCCAGGGGTTGTAGTAAACCACTCAGTCTCTGATGTTCTGCTTTCACTTTCTGACAGGTCAGACACTTTGCAACACACTCAGCAACATCTCGTTTTAAATTCAGCCACCAGAAGTGCTGTCGAAGATCCTGGTACATCTTGGTACTACCAGGGTGAATCGAATACTATGAGCTATGAGCCTTGCTCAAAATATTATCCTTAATCTCTGGCACTGACGGTACCCATATTATGTTCTCAAATCTCAGTAGTCCCTCACTATCTATCTTGAATCTCGGTTCGGTTCCTTCAGATATCTTTTTCTTTACCTTCTCACATTCTTCGTCCTGAAGTTGGGCTTCCTTAACTTTATCCAATAGGGTCGTACCAACTTGCATCTGAAATAACTTCTCGTCAATCTCCATCGGATACTTCACTTCCAATTCTAGCTTTTCCATTGCTGAAATTAGCTCTTCCTAAGTAGTCAACATCATCAATTTCTCCCGACCCTTCCTGCTTAAGGTGTCGACAACCACATTAGCCTTACCCGGATTGTATAAAATTTCGCAGTCATAGTCTTTAATTAGCTCTAGCCACCTTCTCTGGCGCATATTCAAGTCCTTTTATGAAAAAATATATTTCAGACTCTTCTAGTCTGTATATATTTCACACTTCTCGCTATAGAGATAGTGTCTCCAAATTTTCAAAGCAAATACCACTGCAGCTAACTCCAAGTCATGGATCAGATACCCCTTCTCATAATCTTTTAATTGTCGTGACGCATACGTAATGACCCTGCCTTTTTGCATGAGCATATAGCCAAGTCCTTTGTGTGACGCATCACTATAAACCACAAAATTTCCCGTGTCGTCCGGAAGGGATAACACAGGTGCTGAACTTAACCTCCTCGTAAGCTCTCGAAAGCTTTCCTAACACTTCTCCATCCAAACGAATTTCACCGATTTCCTAGTTAAATTCGTCAGCGGAGTTGCGATCTTGGAAAAGTCCTGAATGAATCTTCTATAATAACCCGCCAATCCAAGAAAACTCCTCACTTTCGAAGGTGTTTTCAGCTGATCCCAGTTCATCACAGCTTCGACTTTAGAGGGATCTACCGAAATTCCATCCTTGTCGATCACATGTCCAAGAAATTGCACTCTTTCAATCTAGAATTCACATTTCAAAAATTTGGCGTACAACTTCTCTCTTCTCAACGCCTCTAATGTTAACTTTAGATGTTCTACATATTCTTCCTTGGTCTTCGAGTATACCAAAATGTCGTCGATAAAGACCACAACGAATTTGTCCAAAAACGGCTTGAACACTCCTTTCATTAAGCCCATGAATGCTGCAGGAGCATTCGTTAGACCAAATGACATTACCAAAAATTCGTAGTATATCGAGTCCTAAATGCTGTCTTCGGAACATCCTCTGGCCTCACCTTCAGCTGACGATAGCCACTCCTCAAGTCTATATTTGAAAAGTACCTTGCACCCTTCAATTAGTTAAACAGATCGTCTATCCTCGGTAATGGATATCTATTCTTAATTGTGAATTTATTCAGTTCTTTGTAGTCGATGCAAAGCCGCATCGTCCCGTCCTTCTTCTTCACAAACAACACCAACGCTCCCCACTGCGATACGCTCGGTTGGATGTACTTCTTATCCAGTAACTCTTGCAGTTGTACCATCAACTCTTTTATCTCTACTGGAGCCATCCGGTATGGTTCCTTCGATATTGGGGCCGTCCCTAGCGCCAAATTGATCACAAACTCAACCTCTCTGTCTGGCAGAAGTCCTAGCAGATCATCCGGAAATACGTCCATGAAGTCCCTCACGACTGGTATATCTTCCACTTTCGGGTTTTCTTTACGACTATCGACTATGTAGGCTAAATATCCTATACAGCCTTGTCTTAACAATTTCCTGGCCTACATCATCGTCAGACAACTCGCTTGTCTAGGCGACTTGCTGCCATAAAACACAACCTTTGACGGGGTCATAAGGTTGATACATTTCCTCTGGCAATCAATTACAGCCCCATAATTGACTAGCCAATCCATTCCCAGAATAACATCAAATTCCTCAAGTCTAATCGAAATAAGATCTACGTTCATAATGTTACCCTTAATATCCACCCTACAGTTCTTGTGTACGTACTTAACAGGGATCACTTCTCTATTCGTAATTTCTATGTTCATGGGGTATTTTAACTCGTCCATAGGCAATTCTAAGTTCTTAGCAAAGTCATCGGATATAAATGAACAAGTAGCACCCGAATCAAATAGTATATAAGCATTAACTTTATTGATCGGAATGATACCTAACACCACATCACGAGACTATACAGCATCCTGCACGGTCATGTTGAAGGTCCTGGCGGTTGGTCGGTTGGTTGCGGTTGGTCCCGTGATAGTTAGAGCACTTCCACAGCTGTTTCCCCTGTTCCTTCCTGATCCTGCCCCTCCAGATCCTTTCTTGGGATAGTCCCTTGCCAGATGGTCCTTTGAGCCGCAAGTGAAGCAAGCACCCTTCTTTGGGTTCGGACAGTTAGGTCCTATGTGGCCTTCTTAACCACAATTGTAGCATACTCATTTTCCCTTCATACAGACCCCCAGGTGAGCTTTCCCACAGGTCGAACATGCTTCGATCCTCTTCTTCTGACCTCCTTGCTAATTCCCAGTCGATGAGTTATCATTCCACCCCCTCTTCTGATTATTACTCCCTCCCGTATTGCTACCACTAGCCTTGTTAATTCCTTCACCTTCACTCTTCTTCTTTTTCTGATCTTGGTTATACTTTGTAACAGCGTCACTCCCGCCTTCAGCGAGAATGGCCTTCTCTAACACTCCAGCAAAAGTGTTCAATTGGAACATTGACACTTTGCTATACAACCAGGGCTTCAGGCCCTGCTCAAACCTCCTTGCCTTCCTCTGATCGGTGTGCACTTGATACGTGGCAAACCTAGTCAACTCATTGAATTTTGCCGCATATTCCGGTACGGACATATTCCCCTGTTTCAGTTCTAGGAACTGGACCTCCATTTGATTCTGCGAGATGGTCAGAAAGTACATCTCGAAGAACATCTCTTTGAACCTCTCCCAGGTAATCACACCTTCTCCTCCCCAGACTTTATTCGCTTGCCACCAATAACTAGCTTCGGATTTCAGCATGAACGTTGCATAGGCGATTTTCTGGTCTTCTCTGACTCTGGCGACATCGAAAACTTTTTCCATCTCCATGACCCAGGTTTGAGCTTCTATCGGGTTCATGGTGCCTTTAAACTCTGGCGGTCCCACCGCCTTGACGTCCTTGAATGTTGTGTTCGGTGGAGCTTGAGGTTGGTTGTTAAGCACTCCAGCAAGTAAGTTCGCCAACTGCTGACTGGGGTTAGCATTGACGTCGTTGTTATTGTTCGTTAACCCTTATTGGGCCTGTTGACGGTTAGATCGTCTCCTTGGCGACATTTGTCTGTTAAGAAATACGCTTATTAGATCTTTATTCAATCTTTTAAATATTTAAGGCTTAACTTAAACATTTGGACACAATCAGTCAACACATTATCTCAAATAAACTCTGATATTTTATTAAATCAAAAGTTTTAACATAACACGATAGCATCACTGCTATTTACATCAACTATCCCGAGATAAAGAATCTACAGGATTTAAAGCATAAAATATTCCCCTGTTTATAAACACATTGGAATTTACATTATTAACTACCAGATAGGTTTCACAAAATCAGATGTTCCTATCACTGCCCATTAAGGCGACGAACAGCTTTGCCACGCTCTTCTTCCATAATCCGGGACGTCGTCTTGCGATCTAGCATGTATGACGGTAGTCCTTCGAACTGAATTGGGTACCTCATAACCCGATCTTGGGCTTCATCAATTGCATACTGAAGTGTAGAGTACGTCTCCTCAAGCTTGGCCTTCTTTGCCCGACAGTTGTCTTCTGCGAGATCTGCTCGTCGTGATTCCCTTACCCAGGCCTCCTCTGCTATGGCCAGCCTTGCTGATTTCTCTTTTAGTTAATTCTTCAATTCCTCTATTTCCTCTAACTTTTGCTCGGTTTGGCCTTTCTCGTGAACCAAATTCCACTCTACATTTCCCAATCGTGTGTGAAGAGCCTCAACCTCTCCATCTCTTTGCTCGATGGTAGACTGTTGAGTAACCGATCATTCCCTCAGCTCCAGAACAGAATCACGTAACTCTATATTACGGTCATACAGCTCGTCATACATCTCAGCACTGATAGAGCTCGGTGGGAACTCTTCAGGGTCTTCTTCCTACTCTTCGGCTGTCTCAGCCTAAACTTCAATCTCCTCAGGGTCTTCCTCAGAGTCCTCCTCTGAATCAGACACCGGCACATGCTCTTGACCAATGACTGTGATCAAGGGTGATGGATCTCGTCGGACTAACTGCTCCAAGACTACGTGAATATCTCGGGGCTCCTCCTCTCTAGCCTCTAGGGGTACAAGGTCCCTGGATTGACTAGGTTCTCCAGCATCCGTCATCCTGAAAAATAAAATTTGAAGTCTTAGTTATTATGTGATGCTAATCGATACTCACGTATATAAGTATAAGCACATAGCACATAAGGTAAGTTATTATCTTTCATAAAACTCGATAAGAGTTATCATTACTATGTTCTCGATCTCTAAAAAGGCTACTATCCTAAGGTTTTCCCCCACCTAAGGTTCATAACCTACGGTTCTGATACCAACCTGTGACACCCCCAAATTCGAGTACTTCAATTCCACGGGATCTGGTGTTCACTGTACAAATATCATCTATCTATCTACCTATAATAAAAGCAAACCATGAAATAAATAGAAATAATCCTCCCCTTATAGGGTTACAACATCTGAAAATAAATACATCAATCCCAGGTCGTACTTAACCTTAAATCTCAAATGCGGAAACATAAACAATTAAATAAGTCTTACACAACTTTAACATAAGTCTGAAACATAAACACATAAAATAAACAACAAGTCTTCATCACTTGTTGACTTTGCCCTTGCCTTTGCTAGTAGAAGGCTCGTCGGACCTTTCGTTCTTAACTGCAATGTTATTATTACGCAAGAGTGAGCACGATTGCCCATAAGTATAATAATATGACAACAATATAATAACATGCGAGTGAATCAAAGACATCTGAATAAAGAAACTCAACTTTTGACTCAAGAATGAATACAAAGAATCAAAATAACAACTGAGGGTCATAAGACCTCGAACTATGTCCTAGGTTGTAAAGTGTTTAAACTTTAAACCTTTAACAGTCATAAGACTATGGACTTTACTTCTCTTACTTAAGGGGATCAACCCTTAGTACCATACTGTGCACAATATCTCAACGCTACAGCATAAATAATCCCCTTTACAGGGATGTTCATCTCAGTTTTGACATCAGAATCTGCACCAAAGAAAGTTTGGTTTGGATAAGCTCAATAAGTATTCTAGAATTTGAAATGTTCATCAACTATGGACTAGTCGAATCAATAAGGGTTCACTAGTCCTATAAGATTCAACAATAACATCGATATTCAATTTGAATGGTAAATCTCAAGAGCATACAATCAAATAAGTATTGTATAACTGAAGTAATACTTAAAGGAATAACAATATCTCATATGAAAATCTTAACTTGAATAAACAAGGATAAGAACTTGCTCGATGTAAAAGTAAGGTTTGAGTTTAGGAAACTTGCAAAATATTAAACAAGTTTAAGGATAGAAAACTTGCCTCTTGCACAAGCTACAATTTATAATTCACGTTCTTTACTAAATCCTACATATCAATACGTTCACAATACACATTAATCAATAACTTGATATACGTATCGAATCACACACATTGGTCTTGAGCACGTTATTGGACTATACAATTAACGATTCAAGTCATGTAATTAACTTATTAATTACTCACGTAATATAAGTGATTAACCCCTTATTATATGTTTAATCATGTATTCATGTTTATTACATTAGGTTACAATTATATTTCTTGGACTTGAACAATTAAAATCTTATTTCTGGGCAAAATCTGCCAAGTGGCGCTGCAGCTCCACCATTTGAACTAAAAATGGCGCTGCAGCTCTACTGGCGCTGCAGCTCGGACTTTAAGCTTAAGTCTGGCGCTGCAGCCTCAATCTTAGGCTTAAAGCTGGAGCTGCAGCTCCACTGGAGCTGCAGCCCCACTCTTAGGCTTAAAGTTGGCGCTGTAGCTCCCTGGCACTGCAGCCCCACTCATAGGCTTAAAGTTGGCGCTGCAGCTCCACACGCTATTTTCAAAATCTGCAGTTCACGAATAACAGAGAACCAGGACCAGAATTCACCATTTAATGCTACCACAACAATTTAATTGCTACCCATGAAGTATGGACTTCATAGAAACACTATACAACATTTTTAGCATGATCTTAGCATTCTAAATCATGTAATCACACAATCTAAGGCATCTAATTTCACTGTTTTCATACTTTATCATGTTTTGAAGGAAAATCACGAAATTTAACTTTACGGATTCGTTATAACACCGAATCCGTTCGTTTAACTTCCGTTTTGTTCGTATAAACGTGTACAATCATATACAAGTGCTAATTCAAAGTTAAATCATCGATTCATGGTATAAAAATTGTACATAAGGGCCGTATGGCCATATATACAACTTTTCTACTCTGTGACTTTTGTAAAATCAAATCAAGAATAATTGTATGAAATTTATTACTTTAAATCATGCATACATGGTATAAAACGTGTTATGATCATATAATAACACATATAAAACCATATCATGCATTAATCATCAAATTAGTCATTCACAGAGAACTTTTTAAGAATACGTTAATGGAAACTGTAAGAACTTGAATTTAAAAACGTAGGAGAAAGAATTGCCCTTGCTAGTTAGTGATGATGATGCAACTAAATTTTTTAATCTCTTCTCTAACTAATTCTCAAGTCTTTTCTCTCAATTTCTCTCTTTTTCTCTCTGTGTTTTCTCTCTACTTTCTTAACTGATGAATGCAATATATGATATATGATATACCACTAATATGATATACGTATATAATAGTGGAGTCATGGGTCGTCCGTTAATCCTATAATGGGTTAATTGACTCCAACCCCCAATAAGACTTTGTTTGCTTGCCCCTTATATTCTTCCTTTCCCATTAATTTAATTAACTTACTATTATATAGTTAATTAATGTCACACCGAATTTAATCAAATAATATTATTTAAATCAATTAAATAAAATAGCATAAATCCACATTAAATCACATAGTCACATAATTAAAATTCTTATTTATTAATTATGTCTAATCATAAATCTCTAATTAATTATTAAATTAATTAGAATAACATTATGCTTATTAATTAATATATTAATCAAATAAGCTCAATTAAATACATACTTTGAATATAAAAATTCACCACATTAATTTAACTAATGTGACACATATAATTAAATTAATCTACCACAATTTCATCAATTAATTATTTAACTCAATAATTAAATCATCGAAAAATATTTATTTAATTCAATAAATGTTCAAATTAAATTACAAAAATCTCGTTCGTCACATCTTTCCCCCCTTAAAAGGATTCTGTCCCCAGAATCACGGTTTAATTAAATTTCGTCCCGTTACAGAGATGGGGTGCCTCCCTATCAAGTGCTTGATTTAGAGTTGTCGGCTTGACTTTCACCCCGCCTTACACCGGGTCTCCCAAGGTGATGGAGGTGTTTTGTCGGTCGACTTCGTCGCCCCAATAGTGTTTCAAATGCTGTCCATTGACTTTGAAGGTTTTGTCTGAGTGAGGGTCTTTGACCTCAATAGCCCTATGGGGATACACCTTAGCAATTGTGAACGGCCCCGACCGTCGGGACTTCAACTTCCCCGGGAATAATTTTAGCCGGGAGTTGAAAAGAAGTACCTTCTGGCCCTGTTCGAAATTCCTTTTGACAATTTTCTCTTCATGCCACCTCTTCATCTTTTCCTTACACAACTTAGCGTTTTCATACGCTTGCAGACGGAACTCGTCTGATTCATTGAGTTGTAAAAGTCTTTGTTCACCAGCTGCATCAAGATCGAAATTGAGCTTTTGGATAGCACAATATGCGTTGTGCTCCAACTCCACAGGAAGATGACAAGCCTTGCCATAAACAAGCCTATACGGAGACATTCTGATAGGCATTTTATAAGCTGTGCTGTATGCCCACAAGGCATCATCAAGCTTCTTTGACCAGTCCTTCCGATTAGGGTTAACAATCTTCTCCAAGATACGCTTGACCTCTCGATTAGAGATCTCTTCTTGGACACTTGTCTGCGGATGATAACCTATGGCTATTTTATGGGTCACCCCATGCTTAGCAAGAAGGGCTTCAAAATATTTGTTGCAAAAATGTGACCCTTCATCACTGATTATTGCCCGAGGAGTGCCGAAGCGAGTGAAAATATTTTTCCTTAAGAAATTAAGCACCACCTTAGCATCATTAGAAGGCAAGGCGACTGCTTCTACCTATTTGGAGACATAATCAACAGCAACAAGAATATAGAGATTGTTGTAGGAAGACGGGAATGGTCCTATGAAGTCAGTACCCAATACATCAAACAACTCTACTTCAAGGATATTCTGCACTGTAGAGGCAATTCATGCCTTTTTGAGATGGTTCCTACCCTTTGGCATCTATCGTAGTGCGACACTTATATGTGTGCATCTTTGAACAGGGTAGGCCAATAAAATCCAGATTGGAGTACTTTAGCAGCAGTTCTTTGGCCCCCAAAATGTCCTCCATAATTTGAGGAATGGCAATGATGGAGCACACCTTCGATTTCCTCCTCTGGCAAACATCTCCGCATAATCTGATCTGAACACTGCTTAAATAAGAAGGGCTCATCCCACAAGTATTATTTTGCATCATTTAGGAATTTCTTCCTCTGTTAATAGCTCAAGTTGAGAGGAAGCACTTGACAAGCGACAAAATTAGCAAAGTTCGCATACCAAGGGGCTTTGCTTTGGAAGACAAATAGTTGTTCATTCGGGAAGAAATCATTGATGTCTTTATCTGCATCTCTCGAATGAGGAGGGTTTTCCAACCTCGACAAGTGACCTGCTACTTGGTTTTCTGTCCCCTTTTTGTCGCGGATCTCCAGATCGAACTCTTGGAGAAGAAGGACCCACCTTATCAGCCTAGGCTTTGCATCTTTCTTCTCTATCAGATATTTGATGGCTGAATGGTCTGTGTACACGATCACTTTTGTCCCAATGAGATAGGAACGGAATTTGTCGAATGCATAAACCACTGCCCGTAGCATTTTCTCAGATGTGGTGTAATTTAACTGAGCATCAGTTAATGTTTTGTTGGCATAGTAGATCGTGTGGAACACTTTGTCCCTTCTCTTTCCCAACACTGCCCCAATTGCAAAATTGCTGGCGTAGCACATGAGCTCAAATGGGAAAGTCCAGTCAGGAGCTACCACAATAGGAGCCGAAATGAGTTTTTCCTTCAATAGATCAAATGCTCTGAGGCAGGCTTCATCAAACTGAAAAGGCATGTCCTTTTCCAATAGTGAACATAGCAATTTGGTTATCTTTGAGAAGTCTTTGATAAACTGCCTATAGAATCCTGCATGTCCAAGAAAACTCCTAACCCTTTCACTGATGTAGGCGGTGGTAGACTATTGATGACATCAATTTTAGCCTTATTTACCTCGATACCGCCATCAGATACTCTGTGGCCCAGAATAATGCCTTCCTTTACCATGAAGTGGCACTTCGCCCAATTCAATACAAGATTAGTTTCAACACATCTTTGGAGAACGGCAGTCAAATTCACCAGATAGTTATCAAATGAACTCCCGAATACAGAAAAATCGTCCATGAAAACCTCGAGGGTCTTTTCGACCATGTCAGAGAAGATGGACATCATGCAACGTTGAAATGTTGCAGGAGCATTACACAACCCAAAGGACATTTTCTGAAAGGCAAAGGTCCCATACGGACATGTGAACGTTGTTTTCTCCTGATCTTCGGGAGCAATAGAAATTTGATTATATCCAGAATAACCATCAAGCAGACAATAGAAATCATGCCCAGTAAATCTATCTAGCATCTGATCAATAAATGGTAGAGGGAAGTGATCCTTACAGGTGGACTTGTTCAACTTTTTGTAGTCCATACATACCCTCCATCCAGTCACCGTTCTGGTTGGAATCAGCTCGTTATTCTCATTGGCTACTACCGTCATGCCACCCTTTTTTGGCAAGCACTGAATGGGACTGACCCAAGGACTGTCCGAGATGGGGTAGATAATGCCCGCATCTAGCAGCTTAATGATCCTTCCGGACCACCTCTTTCATTATTGGGTTCAACCGCCTCTGATGTTCAATGGTCGGCTTGGATCCTTCCTCCAGTAGAATTTTGTGCATACAAAGAGATGGACTGATCCCTTTAATGTCTAAAATCGACCACCCCAGGGCCATTTTATATTGTTTAAGCACTAGAAGTAGCTTCTCTTCCTGGCATTCATCTAAAGATGTAGATATTATAATAGGCAAAGTGGATGATTCCCCCAAGTAAGCATACCTCAGATGATTGGGCAAGGGCTTTAGCTCGAGGATAAGAGGTTCTATGATTGACGGCTGGGCCTTGGAAGTAAATGCTTCTGGATTATTCAGAGACTCAAATTATCTTTGGAACTGTGTAGATCTCTGGGGTGCATCCAGCCAGTTAGCACATTCAACATGGGTGGCCTCTTCCATAGTACTGGTACCTGTCAATGTAGCTTCTAAAGGGTCTGTCATGCATGTTTTTGAGAATACTTCCCTGACTATATCATCAATCACTTTAATCTGAAAGCAGTGTTCAGGGGTGTTCAGATATTTTGTTGCCCTGAACACATTGAAAGTTACTTCCTGATCCTGTACTCTCATAGTCAACTCCCCTTTCTGCACATCTATAAGGGTTCTCCCAGTTGCTAAGAATGCTCTACCCAAAATTATCGGGACCTCCCTGTCTTCCTCAAAGTCAAGGACAATAAAGTCCGCTGGGAAGATTAACTTGTCTACCTTGATAAGCACATCCTCTACTATCCCCTTTGGGTAAGTGAGAGATCTATCCCCCAATTGCAAGGTAACACTTGTGGGTTTGGCTTCATTTAGCCCAAGCTTCTTATATATTGACAGAGGCATCAAATTTATACTCGCCCCCAAATCACATAAGGCCTTGCCAATGAATTGGTCCCCGATGGTGCATGGAATCGTGAAACTTCCATGATCTTTTAGTTTCGGCAGAAGCTTGTTCTGTAGAATAGCACTGCACTCCTCTGTCAGAGCCACAGTTTCATAATCCCCCATTTTCCTCTTCTTCAATAATATGTCTTTCATGAATTTGACATAGCTTGGCATTTGCTACAACGCCTCTGCAAATGGGATGTTTATGTGAAGCTTCTTAAACACTTCTAAGAACTTAGAAAACTGCTTATCAAGGTTTTGTTTCTGTAGGCGCTGGGGGAATGGCAACTATGGGATAGGAGGACTAGCTGTGTTCACTATAGTGGTTGGTGTTGATGGGTTATCTTGAGCATTTACCTCATCCCCAGACTTATCATCACTCTGCTCCACAATATGATCCTCTATAGTCACTTTTTCTTGCACTATAGGACTCTCTCCACCATTTTCATTTATAGTTCTCCCACTCCAGAGTGTAACTGCTTTACAGTGTTCCTTAGCATCCCGTTTCGGGTTGACATCAGTGTCACTCGGCAATGTGTCTTGCGGATGACTGTTCAAAGCAGAGGCCAACTGTCCCATTTGGACTTCAAGGTTCTGGATGGAAGCTTCTTAATTACCGCTCCTTGTCTCATTTTGGGCAATATATCGTGACAAGAGATCTTCAAAACTGGGTTTTCTTTCCTGTTGAGGTGGTGGATGGTGGAACTGATTATGAGAACTCTGTGGTTGTTGGTTGTACTGATTTTAAGCGTGGAAACCTGGAGGGTTTGAGAAATTAGGCCTGGTGGTCGGAGGTTGTGCTTGATTGCTATTGGTGTTGCCCCAAGAAACGTTTGGATGATTCCTCAAGCCCAGATGGTAATGAGTAGGGAGACTTGCATTTTGCTACCGCCCGTAGTTGGAAACAAATTGAACTGACTCGAGGCTTATGGCACACTGATCAGTTGGGTGGCTCCCTTGACACAATTCACACGACACTGCGACACTCTGAACATTCTGCATAGCTTGCACTCCCATAGTGTCGAGTCTTTTTGTTAGCGCTGCAACCTGAGCCGCTAATTGTGTGACTGAGTCAACCTCATATACCCCTGCTGCTCTTCTAAGGGCCTGCCTATCATTTGGCCATTGATAATTATTGGCCACCATTGTTTCCACCAATCCATATCCCGCTGTGTGATGCTTAGACATGAAGGCCCCTCCAGAAGTGGCATCTATACTCGAACGAGTAGATCCGGATAACC
Source organism: Panax stipuleanatus (assembly GCA_020205555.1). NCBI lineage: Eukaryota > Viridiplantae > Streptophyta > Magnoliopsida > Apiales > Araliaceae > Panax > Panax stipuleanatus. The sequence goes on from CM035119.1 coordinate 41,169,984, forward strand.
CATTATAGAATGTCTGGATGGGAAGCCATTTTGGCAGTCCATGGTGGGGGCATTTTCTCAGAAGATCCTTGAAGCGCTCCCATGAGTCGTACAAAGACTCTGATTCAAACTAGATAAAAGAGGTAATTTCGTGCCTGAGCCTGGCGGTTTTAGCGGGTGGGAAGAACTTTGCCATGAACTTTTGAGCCAAGTCACCCCATATGGTGATGGAGCCTGACGGAAGTGAATGTAGCCAGCTCTTGGCCTTGTCCTTCAAGGTGAATGGAAACAATCGGAGTTTGATGGCATCGTCAGACACTCCGTTGCACTTAAATGTATCGCAGATCTCCAAGAAGTTTATCAAATGATCATTGGGGTCATCATTTGGTAATCCCCCAAAACTGAATATTAGAGCACATTTGGATGGTGCCCGGCTTGATCTCAAAATTGTTTGCTTGGATTGCGGGCCTGAGAATGCTCGTTTGTAAATCTGCGATGTGAGGCATAGCATGCTCCCTTAAAGATTTCTGAAGTTCCTCAGCCATTGTAACAAGAGTATGTATGTCCCGAGCTTTTTCTCTCTGCAGGCGTCTATACGTTCTATCAACCTCGGGATCAAGAGGTATTATGTCCCGACCCCTTCGAGGTGGCATACGCTGTAGAGATCACCTGAAAAGAAAATTAAACCGATAATATCAGTCTAAATTAAGATCGTATTGACTTAGTTTTAATATTGAAAACAAATAGTACTAAGTCCCCGACAACGGTGCCAAAAACTTGTTGTACGATTTATATATCGACAATTAATGCACAAGTATACGCAGACCTCAAGTAATATAAGATAAGTAGAGTGTCGTACCCACGAGGACGAAGTCTTAAATGCAAGCCAAATACTAATGTAAGTTCTATACCGTCTTATCTAAACAAGTGAATTGAGATGGTTTGTTAAACTATGTGATTACAACTAACGGAGGTAAGAGAAGTAGTTGTACTAGGGAGTCAAGTTAGGATTACAATTCCTCTAATGCGTCGCCTAATCTCCTAACTCTCCACATTACAAACGAATCAAGGAATGGTCAGCCGAGAATAGAACTACGCGTAAGCTTCTGTCGAAGGCCAAATGCACATCCCTAGCTAGATGAATCACAATATTTCTATTGGTGAAAATAACTAGACTAGGGTCATTAAGCTTAGTCTCAAGGCTACACAAGGCAAATAGAGATATGTCTATCCTATTAAGTAGTTTATGCACACATTCCCTTAGGCAAGGTCATAACAAGTGTTCTTGTATTTTAAAAGTTAGATATTAATGTCCATTTTTTAATATCCATTAATATCAATACCAAATACTCTATCAAGCAATCAGTCAATAAGCAAGAAATACAACAACCCATTCCGAACTGATTCATTAATATAAATAGGAGAGAAAGTTAATTAGGCTAAACAAAAGGTTACATTGCAATCCTAAAAAGGAATTAGTTCATAACCATGGTTCTAATACATATTTCTATAACATTCAACATTTCTCAGTAATACACAAATAAATGAAAGATTTGGAATAAGAAAACTCCTTTTGTGAGGTTTTCTATCTCAAATTCTTCTATTCTCCATGTAGCTTCTGAGCTGTGTAGGATGTTAAGCCTATTCCCCCTTGAAGAACAGCTTCTTTTTGTTCTAGAAACTAATTAATACGGCTCTGTCTGTGAAGAAGAATCTCTATTAATGGTAGCCGTACTACTTTTCTATCACTCTATTAATATCCCTTTTTTGCTCTTGCTTTAGGTCATTAAAAGCAAGTCACTAGCTGGGCACCAGAGGTGGCGCTGCGACGCGGAGACTATAGCTGTTGGGTGGCGCTGCGGCGCCACATAGGCATTAAAACACCGGAGCTCGCGCTGCAGCGCGAGTTCATGAAGAAAGTGTGGCGCTACCGGGCCAGATGATGTCAGCAAGCAATCATACCTCGCGCTGCGGCGCTAGAGGGTGAAAATTGACCTAAATAGCCCTGCATCATACTGATTAAGCATAATAACAAAAAATATATATATAAAGCTAAACAAATAACATAAAATAAGCAGCGTCGGAGGATCTGATTCACGATATAAATACCACTCATCAAAGAGCCCGCTGTATTTTTCATGCCCCAATGCCCTAATCTATTCATGAACACAACGAAGGAAGCGCCTAGCTATTCGACATTAGAAATTGGGAACTTATCTACAAGAAACAAGCTAGGTGACTTAAAATTTAAGGCTATCACTAATGGGGACCTCTCAAAGCATACATCGGTCCTAATGGATGGAGGGTTCCTCAATTATCGAAGAGGAATTAGATAGCCTTGACATGAAGAAGTCCAGCTAGAGGACTATAAACCGAGCGCTCGATGGGAGGCACCCCATCCAATCTCTCTCTCTCCCCCTCTTTGTTTAATTCTTAGTTCATATTCACTCATTTCTCCTTCTATGTTTAATTCTTCATGCTTTTAATAATCAATAGCATTTTTGGAAGATTTAGTAGTTTTAATAAATGTTGTGTGCATTTCTTAGGTTAAATCCACTTGGCAGCAAAGTCCGTGATCAAACTTCAGAATCAAACTTCAAAGGCCCATAATTAGTTGCAGTTGAAAAGCTGCAGAATCAGACTTCAGGGGAGAGCGCAGCCGTGCCTGAATTGGCTTATAAACGAGCGCGTCTGAGCCGCGAGTAGACTACTTCAGCAACTTAAACAAACTCAGCTAAGTTAAAATAAACCCTCATTATCTCTTGAGCAATCGAATTCCATCATCTCTTCTCTGCATTCTATTGAAATCAAGATCCTTATCGAATTCCTTCTTTGCATCTTCAATTTCCTTCTCCCCAAATCACATATATCCACACTTAATCTCTTCCATCTCCTTCAATGACCTTCACATTCCCTAAACCCCAATCACCACCAAACCCTTCTAAAATGAAATCCCCCACTCAACTGAGAACCACATCTTCCATTCTCCATCCCTCAGCCTCTCAACTGAAAATCCCCCACAAACCCCAATCACCACAATCCCCAAATCCTCCAATCAAACCCATTATCCACTTAACTACAAACCCACCCATCCACCCACCATCCCTCTTCCTCTCAAATGAAAACCTTACATAAACCCTAGCATACACATCCTCAAATCCAACTCAAATCTACAGCAGATTAGGGCAGTGTTTGTGTGAGTGAAGACGTTTGAACAATATCTGAAGCTTCCATTCTCATTAATAATGGCTTCTAAGCGTCTTCGGAGTGAATCTTTGTCTATAGACAGCAATTCTGAGCAGGGAGGGGGCGGCATTACCTTCGATGATCATAAGTTTGTCAGTTTGGAGGCTTAGCAGTACTTCCACGATGCTTTAGTGGGCAGAACCTTTGTCTTGGTGAGGGGTCTAAAGCCAGATAGGAAGTTAGATGGGCATATGGCATCAATGATCAGAGGGAGGGGTTGGAACCTATTTGCTGAGGATCCAATGGCGGCACCCATCTCTGTGGTGCAAAAGTTCTATGCCAATGCCAAGATCACGCAGAGCAATACAGTATTTGTGCGAGGCTGTCAAGTGTCCTTTGCAAAGGAGCGCATCAATGAGCTATACTAGTTGCCCAACATTGCCTTAGATCACCTTGATTTGATCTACGCTCGAGAGTGGGGCGCTGAGTTGGATGCTATATATACATATCTATGTAAGCTTGGCACAGCTTGGAAATTGAAGTAGGGAACAGATCAAAAGCTGCACTTCCCATATACCGCATTGAGCAAATATGGGAAGGCTTGGTACAGCTTCCTATGTGAGAATTTGATGCCAACACGGCATCAGAATGAGGTCACCAAGGGGAGGGCGATTCTTCTTTATGGGATTATCAAGGAAAAAAAGATCGATGTGGGATACGTCATCAATAGCTCCATCCGTAGATTTCTGAGAGGCGATACTTCAGGGTGTATCCCACATGCGTCTGTGATCACCAGACTGTGTGCTATGCAGGGGGTTACGTGGGCCGATGTCGAGCCTATGCAGCTGCCCATGAACATAATTAATCATGCTACCATTGAAAAGTACTTAGTGTGGAAAAGAGGCAAATCCCACCCTCAAAGAGCTGGATTCATTTTGCCAAGACAGAGCGAGCAAGCGGAGGGTGGAGACGCTCCTGAAAGGATGCCAGCAGAGTAGGCTGAGTCATCCCATGTATCTCAGGATCGACTGGATAGGATGGAGCGTCGGTTACAGCGTAGGATGGATGCTATGAGAATGAACTTCCAAACCTTCACGACTGATTTCTGTGGGGCATTGTCCCAAGCTTTTGGCCAAATGAGAGTGCAGGTGTAATTTCCTGTCTGTGGATCGGCTGTCCCTTATCCCCTGCCAGACACACCACCAGAGCAGGCGGAGGAGGAGGAAGATGACGAGGCCAGCTAGGGGAGTTTTCGAACCTATATCTTCAATGAGGACATTATCATTTTTAAGTTTAGGGGTATTAGGTTCATATTATATTTAGTTAGTTCATATAGTTACATTTGAGGACATATTTTTTGTCAATTTTAATTTTTTTTTGCTTTAGTTGATTACATTAGGACATATTTCATGAATCCAAGTTTTCGATTGGTTTGATATTCATTTGGCCTATAATGAGATTGAAATTACTTGATTTGTGAATAATTTTGATGACTTAGGCTTGGTTGTAATGTCATAACATGATGTAAATCCTTATCTGTTTGATGCTGATGTAACCAGATAGCACTCTTAAGTAACTAGTACGATTTGCTCAGTTTAAATAGTCACATACTTGTCTTCTGGTGGGAAATCTTTATTTTAATGAAAGAGAGTTAGTAAAAAAGTAGTAATGATTAGGATGGCGCAAAAGCTTAAGTTTAGGGGAAAACAAGGGGTATGCATGCTATATATAAAAAAAGAAAAAAAAAGAAAAAAAATAGAATATGAATGAACACTTTGGCTAGTCGAGTCCTGTGGCCTTTGATATTCGAGCAAGTACGCCCTAGGGGTGTCTTTACACCCAGCGCCCTAAAGCCTTATGGTTTGGGAGTCGTTGGTCAAAAGCTCGCTATATGGGTATCATTGAAAAGCCTAAGAGGGCTTGGCATTGCACAGTCGGGTGTAACCACAGGAATGCGCAAATATCGCCCTCGTGATTAAATAAAAAAAAGCATAATAAACCCGTTGTTGACCTTTAGCTTAGTTGATGCATAGTCTTGGTTGGAGCTTACCTTGTTTACTGCCTTTCTTGAGTTGAAACTATGTTTTTCCCTCTAAGAAGCATAGTATGTGAAGTATTTGTTCAGTAGCATGTTTAATGGTTGCTAAGCACACACACACACTATATCAGTGATGACATGTTTTGATTTGCAGAATAATATGCTTTATGGCCTTGTTCTTGGTTGGATTCTCTGATTGTAGATTTCGTAGTTTCTCTGAGACGATTCATGTGATCTTCATATATGACAGACATTTGGATTCGGTTGCATGTAGTTTAGGTTGCATATAGTTTAGTTAGTGCATTGCATTTTGTTTTATTTTGTTTTGTTCCTTGAGGATAAGCAACGGTTTAAGTTTGGGGGTATTTGGTAAGTGGTTTCATAACCACTTATATAGATGTCAACTAACTTCAATTGTTGTTTAAACTCATGTGATATAGTAGCTTTTTATGCATTTTACCTTGCTTTTGTAGATTTCATATCGGAAACTCTCTTGGTGTCATTTAAAGCTAAATGGGATGAAGAGGATGCTTAATGGAACAAGTATGAGAGTGATGGCAACAGGAGAAGGTGTGAGAAGTACAGCAGCAGCAGAAAGCCAAAACAGTAGCAGCCTGCAGGAAAACCACAGAGCGCGGCCGAGCCTGAATCAAGGCTAAAAGCACAGCGCCCGCGCCTGATATATTTCTCTCCAGCATGGAGCGCGGCCGCGCCCAATTTGCACTACTAGTCTAAATCTGGACAGTTTGACTTTTCACTTAAGTGGATTTTTGCTTGGGGAAGGAGGCACTCGACATTGGGGGTTTATATTAGGGTTTATTTTCATTATGTACAGAGATTCCACCCTTTGGGATCACTAGCTTACATATGTTCTTCTCTTTTCTTTTCTTTTATTTTCATCAATAGATTAGATTAGAGTAGATAGATTTTAGATTTGATTAGATCTGAAGATTGAAGCAATTGGAGAGCATTGAAGATTCAAAGTTGGAGCAAGAGAGATCAGATTTGCAATTTCTATTCATATTTTCTCTTTGACTTCTATTTGTATTCTTCTAATGTATATTCAATTTGTGGATGGTGGATTTGATTCAACTATGAGTTAGACTCTATTTTGGGATTACAATGGAATCTATTGAGTAGTTTATTTTGATATATTTCCTTGCTAGTCTTATTAATTATTATTGGTTTGTCTATTATGATTCATACTTAATTGCTTACTTGATTGGCCATCAATTACTGTGATAATCCATATGAAATTGAGAAACGGAGTATGGGTTTAGATCTAATCTTAATAGCTTGTGTTTGTGTGTTCTACATGGCGTTGGAATGCATGATTTGTGCTTTGGATAGACATATACCGGAGCACCGCTTGTAGTCATTTGAGAACCTGTGCTTAAACCCTTAATTATGTTAAGTCACATAGACATATAGTGATTTATGTAATTTGGGTGTTCACATGCATTCTATCATTTGTGGATTATATGTGATGTGGACTTCGTACATCAAGAGATGGCCTTGTCTTGCTTTCGTGTTCATAACTAACAATCTGTGATAATTAATTTGGCTTAACAGGAAGTGTATTGATTTCGATGAAATAATAGGTGAAATTGTAGTCTCATGTCTTCATTATCTATTTTCATTCTAGGGATAGTTAATATTAGTTTAATTGCACAATATTATTCATTATATTAAATCATTCGTTTAAATAAGATTGAGATGGTTATGGGTTAGTGCTTGGTGAATTTTATTAAGTAATTCTTCGTGGGAACGATACTCTACTTACTCTTTATTACTTGCAAGCATATATTCATCGGGAATACGACCAACATCACACGCATCAAACCAGCCAATGAAAGGAAATCCAGGTCAGCCACACGGGTGGTGAAACTCAGAAAGGAGCAGTAGCCAAAATATATGACTATCTCGAAAGGCTCCTCCATGGCACCCAGGAATATAGTCCAAGACGCCTCATCCGATGCAGGAAGTAGGGCGGTAGGAGTAGATCTGTGACATGCCATGTCCAAAGTAAAACCCATGATGACGAAGCTGGCCGATCGGTCTGAGGTGGGGTCATGAACCAGATGTATAGGAGAATGGGGCTACCTCTAAACTCCTGATCCCCAACAGTCTAGCAGTAGGATGCTGATATCAACATCTCAGCCAAGATGAGAGGAAGTATGGTGAAGTCATCTCTGAGAGCCCTGACAGCCATCGACATCCCAACATCTAGATGGTCAGCATAGAATGGCATGTATAGATATGATATGAGGCACATGACCAGGGCATCCACTCGGGCAGTGTGCCATCTCTCCTCTGAAATGGTAAAATCTCTATGATAAATGGTGAAGCTGTCAGTAGAGGTGAAATGGTCTATCATGAAGTCCATAGAAATGATGTGGCTACCACCCACCTCGGCCAAAATGACTGCCCTCCTCAGACCGGTGACCGTTATAAACTGGCGACGCATATGGCCCAAAGCCATCTGAGCATACGGCCCCTCCATCGATAACCCGGAGATGCGACCGTACTCCTCTAAAGTGGGAGTCAAATCATCAGAGCCAAGCCAGAAGACATGGCGCTCTGGAATCCAGTAGGTGAGCATCCCATCCATAAATTCCTCTAGAACCTAGAAGGATAACAATGATAGGGAGTGGCCCAGCATACGACCGACTACAATGCGATCAGAATCCAGCAAACGGTCATGCCAAACCCTTAAGCTGGTAGCTTATCGACTAGGCAGAAGGTGATCCAAACGAGCAACGACAAAGGAAGCCATCTGTAAAACTGTGTCAAAAAGACCATACAGGGGTCAATCTCTATCCAATCATTTAAATATATATGTAGCATGCATCATAACGAGTGATAATATAGCATGTGTGATAAATAAATAGAAACATCATACATAAATATCTGCCAAATACATAAGTTTTACATCACTGTCATCCCTGTGATACATGTGAAAACTAAGAAATAAAAAGTACAGGATATTGGGGCAAAAATTCTCGAAGACTAATAAGGCGGCTGTAACTCAATGTCGAAATCCCACAGAAGGGTGCTAGAATCATCAAACTGGTCACCCCGAGGAAAATCACCTTGGGTGGGCGTATCCTACATGTCTGAGTGATGAGGCATACCCTGCGGATCTGGGCAATAAAGCATCTCCTGCACCCCCGGGCAATAAGTAAATGGATCACCTCCATCGTCAGAACCACTTGTACCTGAGGGTCCAGCCCCATGAGAACCACCAGTGCCTGAGGGTCCTGCCTCGTGATCCTGAGCAGCAAAAGTACCAACTAGTGAAGGATCTTCTCCCAGATGATGACAATACATCGACATCTGATCCAACTGATGTCTCAAATCATCTATCTGAGTCTGATGAGAATGCTCCTGGAATCATGATATTTATTTAATCATCATAAGAGACCCCAAAACCATATCTCCCAAGAACGGGGTAGCCTGAGTCTGAGATCCTATTGTGCGTGGGCCCCACCAAGTGGAAAAATAATCAGAAGTGATAGGACCATCTTACAAATGAAACCCCTCGTACCCAGTGGTGGGAATTTCTACGGCTGGTTGAGATAAAGGCCAGAATTGCTGAGTTGAAGGAAGAAAAGGAAGGCGAATCTCCCCAGTAATACATCTAAAAGCACGCTCCCCGAGGTAGAGCTCCCAACCTCCATCAAACAGGAATGGAATCCGGTGAGTAGACAGATAATACTCCGACCTTATCGGTAGACCATCCTCGAACCCCTCAGACAAGTGCTCTGCAGAATAAGGGACCAAAACTATGTCAGAAGCCCTCAATGTCTCCAGGTGAAGACGGGCATTAGTGAAGCCTTCTGTAACATGGACCTCTTATAAAGTAGGCTGATGCCATCTACGCCCCCAAGGATAAGTGTCCAAACCCAAGACAAAGATAGGGCAAAGATAAGGTAGTCTCTCATAAGCCCAGAACTATTAATCTAAAGAACCCGACATTAGTCATGAGAAAAGATAATCAATCAAAATTCAGACAAGTGAAATTCAGTCAAAATGACTCACCAGAAGAAACGGGTAGAATTCAACCCAGGCATCGATGGCTCCCTCGGATCGCAGTCGCATCTCGTGAAGAAAGAGAGCGAATGTAAAGGATCCCCAATCGTAGTCCCCAATGCGGTCTATATCCCGAACAACCCCTATAAAGCTAATGGGAATAGTGAAGGAGTTGTTCGCAATGAAACAACCCCTCATAATGGTCAGGAGCAGATGCCGTAAGATGCGATCTCTATCCCTCAAATCTACAGGTAATGACTGCTGTAGAGTACCTCGAGCAGCATCGATGCTCAGTCATCCAGACCGAATACTACGAGCCTTGAAGGCCCGCTCCTGAGAAGAAAACCCCAAAAGAGTGCGAACAGCTGTCAGAGTGATACCAATCTCCAAGGGCACTCTGTCCCCAGTAAACTCCAGGTCTGTGATATATCTCCAGTACATGGGTGTCATCATGACCTCGTAATCCAGTAGATAGAGGGACTGACTCTGATGGAACCATCTCTCAGATAAAGCTCGTAAGTAGCCCCAGGGGCAGCGACAGGGAAAAATGGTGAAGAAAGCCTGGAATCCCCAAGAATCCTTTATAACCTGGTACTCGGGATGAAGTGAATGATATAAAGAATATATACTAAACCAGTTACCCGCGGGCTGGGTAAACTCTAGGACCTGCACGACCATAAGGTTAAGAAAATTGGTTGCTGGCAGAAAAGATGAATTTAGACAAATTAATGTAAAGATCATATACCTTGTTTGCCTGTAAGTGAATAGAGGGTTGAAGTCTTAGGTCCGTACCCAGCAAATCAGGAACGGCTACCTGAATGACAGGAAGAAATTGGGGCACCGTAGTGGGCCTGGGCAGAACCTCAGGCTCAAGGATATCCTCTTCATCCAAATGAGGTAGGTCCTCACCAAGAGGATGCAGAACTGGCTTTGTCAACCGCTGAACCTGCCTGCTAATCAATGGAGAAGGAACTTCAGAGGGAGGCCTCCACCGGCGAACTCCAGCTGAAACCCGATAAGGTGAAGAGCGGCTAGGTCCCGTAGAATCCATACCTGAACAATAAGTTCGTAGGAATCAAAGAAAAGTCAGGTATATTCCTACCCTTTTCAAATTTCAAATTTAATCCCTGAAATTTAATTTAGGTCATCACATCATACATGTCCTACATGTGCCATTATATGTGTGCATCATTTTTAATTCGCATCCTAGCATATCTACACATGTATCTAGGACCCTGACATCTTACTAATGAAATTTTTTTGCCAGAGTTTCCCCTATAAAATGGACTATCCACATGCCCGAAGCATGCATTAAACCACCCTATGAGGGTACACCATCATAACCAAATAATTAAATAGCAATTTAAAATGTTGTTCTAATACATTGCTAGAATGCATGTCTAGACTAACTGATAAATTGTAATATGTCGCATCCATACGGTCTATAAGATGGCACGTAAGCATGCATTGCATTATAACATGTCCACCAATCTAACTAGGCATACATGTTCGATATAATGCGTTTAATGAAAGAAATATGGCTTTTCACCGATGAAAACACGAAAAAATGGAGTCTATACGTTTCCCGTATTGCGTAGAAGAGATGTACGATGACAGATCGCTCTAAATCAAGCCCGAATAGGGTAGATTTGAGATGACGCTCGGATTTTTCAGAGAGAATGCAAGAAAACTAGAATTAAATGAATGAAAATGAGCCTTCCTAGGGGTATAAACCCAATCATGCACAGCCTTAACCATACATGCTCCAGCCGCATGTATAGGTACGGCTGCCCTAGGTGGGTCCCGCAGCTTCTTATTTGGTAATATGCAGTCCGAAACGTGTTATTTTCGGTCTAGAAAGGTCACTTTACTTAAGAAGGTACCCTTCCAGGTCAGTTTTAAACCCCGAAAACCCTAAAAACCCTCCAAAACGGCAGAAAATTGATAAAGATTAGAAGTCCCGATGTTGAACGTCGGAAGACCAGAAAGTCAGTCAAAATCAGTAGTCCATCTCAGAGTCCACTGACATTAACTCCGTGAGGGTATTAACTCGACCCCCGATGATAGAATCCGTTGGCAACAAACCAATGAAGGCATCGACTAGATCCCCGATGATGTGATCTGTTGGCTACAACCCAAAGAAGGCATCATCATAATCCCGATGATGTAATCTGTTGGCTGCAACCCAATGAAGGCATCGACATAATCCCGATGATGTAATCCGTTGGCAATGACCTAATAATGGCATCGGCTCGACCCCGGTGGTGGAATCTATTGGCAACAATCCAACACAGACGTTAGCATAATTCGATGATGTAATCTGTTGGCTACAACCCAATGAAGGCATCGACATAATCCCGATGATGTAATCCATTGGCTACAATCCAATGAAGGCATCAGCATAATCCCGATGATGTAATCCGTTGGCAAAAAACCATTAAAGGCATCGGTTCGACCCCCGATGATATAATCCGTTAGTAGGGACCCAACGCAGGTCGGCTCAGCCCCGATAAAGTAATCCGTTGGCTATAACCCAATGTAAGCATCTCCTTAACATCGATGACGTAATCCTTATGATTTTCTTATAATCTCACATATCACTACATATTTTACACATAACATTGCATCATCAAATATACCTTGTCATGCATTCTCCATGTTTAGTAATATTTATCGTGTTCATTCCATTACATTGCATAAACATGACAAAGAGGGGAATCTGTAGACACTCAAAATTTAGCTTTCTTTATACTAACCTTACAGAAGGGCAAAAGAGTAATTTTACTTTGGAGACAACCCTGAGATAGGGAAAAACATCTGGCCACCCCGGAGACAACCCTATGAATGATTCAAAGGGCCAATGACGTCCGAACATGACTCGAACTAAACGAGGATCGCAAAGCTAAGACAGTGTCAGCTAGAAGCCACCTCAACAAAACTCGAACTGCGTGCCATCTAAGATAAACCAGTTAACTGCAGTCTAGAACTGGAAGATACCTCTCAGCTACAAGCACCATCTTCTCGGACCCCAATTCAGTCAAACCCGACCTTATTCTGCAGTCTTCCGTAAAGACTTTCTAAAAGTTTGGCCTGCAAAGATCAGCTTTCTTCGAATCCAGACCGAAGGAATAAACTTCCAGACGACAGAACCCGTGGGGCTCAGCCTCATGTATACATGCGACTAGCCGCAGGTATACATACGACTAGCCGCATGTATATATGCGGCTGGCTCGGATGGTTTAATAAAGCAATATCAACTCATTTAGAAGAAAAAAGGAGAAAGTTTTAGAGAGAAACTAATTTTTAGAGAGAGAAGCCCTCGAGTTTGATTAATATACACCCATTTTGAGTTGTTTGATCTTATTGAACACACACTTGGAGTCCCGAGAGTGTTCTAAGTTGATTTTGGTGATAAACCACTTGTTCATGCGTCCCCCAAGGTGAAAAAAATGCTCTTTTTAGCTACGTTCTTTGTAAACTTTGTTCAATATACTAGATTGTTGTTATAAATTGCTTAAATCTAGTTAAACTTGTCGACACAAAACCGTCACTATAGGGTATCTATAGCAACGGTATGAGGGAACCGTCGGTAAATGCCTCTATAGATAGTTTGTTTCGAGGGTTGTCTGGTCGTCGGTATAGAGGTTATTTTTAGACAAAACCCTCCCATTTTTTCTCCCAAATCATTTCAAAACTTCACTCCCATTTTTTCCCCAAACCATCTTTGCTCCTCTCCAGTCCTTTCTCTCCTATCTAACATTGTCTCTCTCGTCTTCCTATTTTCCCCCAAATCATTTCTGTATCTACCGCTCGTTAATTGATCAGCCACTCGTCATCTTCTACTCCGATTGGGCACACTTTTTTGGATCGCAAAACCCTAGGCTTCATGTGATCCGTTATAAGGAGTGGAAACTGAAATCAAGAAAATCCGGGAATTATTGAAACACCTGCAAATTTGGATTCACCTCCTGATGTTCCTAACGATTTAGAAACAGAAGCAGCTCAGTTTCAAGATAAATGGTTAGAAGTAAACATCTGCCAGAAGCAGAATGTGTTTCTAGCTGCACATATTCGAGTCTCCAAAACTGATTGACGTCGATTAACATTTAGCAGCTTGGGGACAGGGTTGAAACGGAATCTCTGGTTTCAAGCACTTGAAGCTGCTGAGGAATACATTGAACCTTCATCAAGGTTTGTTTCTTACATGAATTATGTTTTAATTGAATACTCACATTTGTGCCTTGTCGTAATTCCTGGTGTTGACTCTTGAATAATATACTCTGGCTTTAGTTCATTTCATAATATATGTCAGATAGGTGTTTTGCTACAATTGGGTTTGAAATTTGTTGTTATATTTGTCAAAAGGAAAACTTGAATTATAAATTTATTCGGCGTGCCTTTTTTGTTTATTGGTTTGTATTTGGTTGGAATGTTCATGTTGACTCCTTGTGGAGTATCTGAACTAATTGTGTAGGACTTGCTTTGTGAATGCTTATAATTTAATAGGTTATGTTGTTCATTTGTTAAAAGTTGTCTATCTTATTCAAGCAACTCAATTTTAACTATTTTAGACTCCTTTATAGGGAAATTTAGTTGAGTTTGTGTACTGGAATGTATTGAGAAATGGTATAGATGGAGCTGCTGATTATGCTCAGGGTATGGGTATTCTGTCTGATTGACAAATTAAAAGGTAGTTGTTAAAAACTCTTCTAGGTATTATATAGGGACGGTCACTTTCTGGCCGTCGGTGTAGGACTTTGTATTTGGTTGAATTTGTGTTACCAACTTGAGGGTAGATTAATTCCTTTAGTTGGCAGAATGATTTGTTTGATAAAGTTTTGTTTAGTTGATAGTGTTGGGTGTAAGTAAAAGATAATTGGTTGGATGGGTTTGAGATGCTTTTGAGAGATACAAATGTGGGTTTTTCCTTTTATTTAAAATGTGGAGGAATGTTTTGAAAGACAGAGGTGTTTACATTGTTGTTCATAATTGTATATGTTTAAAATTTCAGTGCTTTGATATGATATTATTCAGTGTTATTTGGTTGTGTTTTTTTGTTTCTATATCATTGCTAATTGCTGAACAACAAGCTGATACATTCCAGGCTATGGATTGAGCTATATTTAAAGTTTTTTTGGAATTAACTGGTAGAAGACCCAAACTTTTTGTAGAGTCAGTCTTGTCAACTTTTGAACACTGACTCAGTTGCTTAGATTGTAGCATTGAAATTGAATGCAATAGTAGACATCACCTGTCAGTAGCTATAATATATAGTATAATTTTATGAAAAATGATTTTATTAGAAATAGGAGAAGGAGAGTATAAGGAGGATACGAAGATGAAGTCCTTTGCTGCTGCTATAGAAAAGAAGAAGCTAAATTTGAACAAAAAACACCAAATTATATCATAGATAAGAGGTGGATGGAATTACCAAATGCTTTCTTGATTCTTCCTGTTTGGTACCTAACATCTGATGGTTGTTCAATTTGAATTAGGGACATAATATCATGGACAAGAGGTGGATGGAATTACCAAGATATTCTAGAGAATATCTTGCAGGCCTAGAAAGATTTCTGAACTTTGGTTTCGAAAAAGTGGGCATGGTCACGGGAAGAATTCCTTGCCCATATAAGAATTGTGTGAATTGAAGATACCAGATTTGAACAACTAATCGTGAACATTTAATTTGTGATGGATTTATGTTTGGCTACACGAATTGGGTGCATCAAGGGGAAGATGAGATTGTCAGGGATGTGAGCAATGATGATGTTCACGATGAACCATCACAATCTGAAGATGATCATCGTATGCCTGAGATGGTAAATGATATATTTAGGGATCACAGTGTGGAATCGTCGGCTGAAGCTACAAAATATCAAAAGTACATGTCAAAGGCCAATCAACCTTTATATCCTGGATATGAAACTGAAACTGTCTTTTCGTTCATTGTATGTCTTTTCAATCATAAAAATGTTAGCAAATGAACTGATGTATCCTTTAATGGTTTGCTTCGTAAGTTCAAGTCATCATTTCCAACATTTGCAAACTTGCCTGATAATTTTTATGAAATGAAGAAAATGGTTGGAAATTTAGGGTTTGGTTATGAGAAGATTGATGCATGCGAGAATGATTTTATGCTCTTTTGGAGGGAGAATGAAAATTTTGAGTCTTGTACAGTTTGCAAATCATTGAGGTGGAAGCAAACTGAGGTGGTTGTAGCAGAAAAGGCACAAAGAGATACAAATGCTAAGTGGAGCAAAGTAACTGTGAAGCAATTAACTTATTTGTCATTAATTCTGAGATTACAAAGGCTATTTATGTGTGTAGAAACTGCAAAATATATGATGTGTCATCATGTAAAGCGGCGAAAAGATGGAGTGAATCGTCATCCAGCTGACTCTGCTGCTTGGAAGCATTTGGATACAATATACCCTACATTCTCTCAAGAATATCAAAATGTAAGGCTTGGACTGTCCACTGATGGCATGAGTCCCTTTACCCATGGGTCACCATATAGTATATGGCCAATGACAGTTGTTGTCTATAACTTACCACCGTGGATGTGTATGAAGCAGGAGTATTTTATCATGTCGTTGTTAGTACCGGGACCAAACTCTCCATGTAATTATATTGACGTGTATATACAACCTTTAATCGAGGAGTTGAAGATACTATGGAGTAATGGGGTTGAAACGTATGATGCATATACTGGTACAAAGTTCCAAATGTGTACTGCACTGTTATGGACAATTAATGATTTTCCAGCTCTTGATATGTTGTCTGGTTGAAGCACTAAAGGTAAGTTGGCTTGTCCATCATGTCAAATGAGCACTCGTTCTCGTAGACTACAAAGTAAGGAATGTTATATCGGGCACCGTTGTTTTTTGGAGGCGGGTCATAGTTATAGGTTTGATACACGAAGATTTAACGGAGAATGTGACCATAGTGAAGCTCTAGTGGTGCCATCAGGATTTAATATTCTTGAACAAGTTAATGCCATTAATGTCACTTTTGGAAAGACACCCACTAGCACGAAGACCATTCCCGATGACTCGAAACATAATTGGAGGAAGAAATCCATTTTCTTTGAATTGCCATATTGGAAGATACTTTTGTTATGCCACAATCTAGATGGAATGCATATTACGAAAAATATTTGTGATAGCTTGATAGGGAATTTGTTAAGTGTGCAAGGAATACGAGGTACCAACTTGCCTCGACATGTCTGCTCAACGATAATTGAACTTTGTAACTACTTTAGAGAATTATGTTCCAATTATAACACATCGAAAGATTATGAACGGTTGAACAAGAAAATCCCATTAATACTTTGCGAGCTTGAGATGGTGTTTCCTCCTGCTTTCTTTGATATAATGATACATTTATGTGTCCACCTTGCTGAAGAGGCGAGGATAACTGGAAATGTGAAATATCAACAAATGTGGGTTTTTGAAAGATACATGGGCAAGTTAAAAGGGTATATTCGCAACAGAAGTAGTCCAGAAGGGTCAATTATAGAAGGGTATATTGCTGAAAAGTGTGTTACATTTTGCTCAAGATATTTGAGTCAGAATAATGCTACATGGAACCGAGTTGGAAGAAATGAAGATGTATACGAATAGGGTGAATCAAGTCTCTCCATATTCAGAAACATAGGTTGCTATCTTAATGCCCTAAAAGATTGTGCTCTACGTGGAGATGATGTCAAGAGTGCACACGTGTATGTACTATTCAATTGTAAAGAGGTCGAGTCATATCTAAGGTGAGCAAATAAAGAATATATTAATTTTTTTTGTTATATAATTTTTTTGTTATATAGCTATAACAAAAAAAAATTATTATTATTTTTTTTTGTAGTATTTGGCAAGATTTGTATATGTTACGACGTGGAAAGCGTAAGCAAAAACTGACCCCAAGGGAACTTGACAATGCTAAGAAAAATGAATTTTTTGAATGGTTTAAGAATTATGTAAGTACTATGATATGTGATTGTAATTTCATGAATACCTTTGTAATGTTTATTAATAATAAATTGATGGAATCTTCTTATATCGCTACCATTTTGTAGATGGAAACTGTGGATAATGATGTGTCGAAGGAAGTAAACGCTCTTGCATTTGGCACAAATTTGATAATACCGTGGGATAGATTCAAGGAGATGTTTTTTGAGACATACTTTCTGACAAGCTCGCAGAACCAGATGGAGGCTCAGTTTCTAGAGCTGAAGCAAGGTACCATATATGTGCCAGGGTATGCCGCAAAGTTCAATGAGTTGGCAAGGTTTACGCCGTATCAAGTCAATACGGATGAAAGAAAGACGAGATGGCTTGAACAGGGACTAAAGCCCTGACTGTATGGTCGTGTTTCTATGTTTTAACTGAATACGTTTGCAGCAGTTTTGGAGAAGGCAATCATCGTAGAAGGGGGAAGCGATGCTCTGACCAAGTATAATCAGGAACAGAAGAAGAAGAATGAAAATGAGAACAAGGCTGGTGGTAGCAATAATTGTGGCAACAATCAAAAACAGAAATGGAATGATAATGTTTCTATTGGTAATCAACAGGGAAGTCAGAAGAAGAGGATTGAAGCTTATGCTACTTGTGGGAAAAATCACACGGGCGTGTGCTTGAGGGGTAAATGGGTTTGTTTCAATTGTGGTCAGGAGGGCCACATTGCCCCAAATTGTCCCAGCCAGAAGAAGGGAGCTTGTTTCACTTTCGGGTCAAAGGATCATATGGCTAGTGATTGCCCTAGGAATGTGATGCCCCAAATTCGTGTAACGTCAAACACAGGACATGGTGCTCACGGTACAACATACATCATCATCTAACTAAGTAAACTCCAGAAATAAACACAATAATAATAATAACTATTACATACATATTCAAATAAAATTCCAAGTCTTCACAACCTTAAATAACTAAACTCAAACATAGCGTTTATCGCTACATTACGTCATATGCGAAAATATAAACTTATTACATAAATAACTAGCATCATTTTATCTTAGACTTTTCCTTGTCCTTGCCCGAGCCCTCAGCCTTCTCATCCTTAACTGAAAAGTTTAAGCAAGAATGAGCACAAATTGCCCAGCAAGTATATAAAGTAGTTTGAAAACATACATAAGAAGTAAAAGCATCTGTATGGTTATATCTCAATAGTTGGAAGAATTATCAAGAGACAAACAGGAATATCAAAGATAAGAGTTTAAGAGTTCTCAGTAGAATACTAAGGGGTGTTAAATACCCTGAACATTACTTTGTTACATCGAAAACCATCAGACGGTTTAACAATCAAATAGATTGTAAACAGTCTCAGCAAGTACTCCAGCCTACATTGTGCACAAGTATGAAATTTAAATGCATAAGCATAAATGGGACTATATGCCCGACATCTGTTTGCCCGTTTATTCGGGTTGTTCATCTTAGTATTCATGCGAGACCGAACCAAAATAATTTGGATTGGTAAACATTAAAAGCTACAATGGATTTGAATTGTTCAAATATTATATCATTTTTCATCAATAATATCTAGCCGAAACAAAAGGTCAGAAAACATATGAAAGCAGTTCATTTACGAATGAGAACTTTAAAGCATAACAGTTGAAATAATAACTGGATAATCATCAACAACGTTTACGACGACGTAGGAACTTGTGCGTATAAACAAGTAGCACAAGTACGATACTTACCCTCACCGCAATAAAGTGACTAAAAGATTGAATAATCGCTCAATGAAAATAGAGTTCAAAAACTTGCGTGATACGTCTTCTACAGTTTAAGCTATCAACTAGTCATTCACGTAACCTAATCACATACGTCACGTTAAGCAATTTAGTATTCAAACACTACTTTGAAGTATAATTGCTTCCTTTTATTTAATTAGAATATTAAATTCAATTCCCGTCCTATTACAAATATATTACAATCACACAATCATGTTGCATCACATAGGTAAAGTTGTTCAATATTGGAATCTGGAAGAAATGAAGATGGATACGAACAGGGTGAATCAAGTCCCTAAATATTCAGAAACATAGGTCGATTTCCTAATGCCCCAAAAGATTGTGTTCTATGTGGAGATGATGTCAAGAGTGCACACGTGTATGTACTATTCAATTGTAAAGAGGTCGAGTCATATCTAAAGTGAGTAAATAAAGAATATTTTAAATTTTTTTGTTATATAGCTATAACAAAAAAATGATTTTTTATATTTTTTTGTAGTATTTGGCAAGATTCGTATATGTTACGACGCGGAAAGCATAAGCAAAAACTGACCCCAAGGGAACTTGACAACGCTAAGAAAAATAAATTTTTTGATTGGTTTAAGAATTATGTAAGTACTACGATATGTGAACGTAATTTCATGAATACCTTTGTAATGTTTATTAATAATAAATTGATGGAATCTTCTTATATTGCTACCATTTTGCAGATGGAAACTATGAATAATGATGTGTTGAAGGAAGTAAACGCTCTTGCATTTGGCCCAAATTTGATAGACAGGAGAGGAGATGGTTATTTGGTAAATGGGTATCGATTCCATACTACAAGTTGTGAGAGTAAGAGGAGAACACAAAATAGTGGGGTATATGTGGTAGCCACTACTCGTAGATATTCCTCTGCTAGAGACCTAAATCCTAGGGAAGATATAGTTGAATATTTTTGCAATTTGGAAGATGTTGACTTAGACTATTATGGATTTGGCAAGGTTGCTCTATTCAAGTGTAAATGGTATGACAGTTTAGCACGTGATAGAGGGATCAAAACTGATGACTATGGCTTCACGCTTGTAAATTCTCAAAAGTTTGGTTCGGCTGATGAGCCCTTTGTAATGCCATCTCAGGTTCAACAAATATTTTATGTTGATGATCAAAGGGATAGCAATTGGCGTGTCGTTATAAGAACAAAACAAAGAGATTTATGTGAAGATGTTGAAGTAGATTCTGATATTGACGAGTTACCCAATACCAATGAGGATTTCATCACTCCAGTTGTAGAAGTTGATATTGAAAACATAAATTGGGTTAGGAATGACGTTGATGATGAATTAATTGAAAATGGACAAAAAAGGCTTAGAAGTAACCAAAAGATAGGATCTCAAACTGATACTTCTCGTTCCAAAAGATGAATGATTGAACATATTGAAGACGAAGACGAAGACGAAGACGAAGGCGAAGAAGAGGAGGGTCCCGAAGATGAAGAGGGTGATAGTGAGGAAAATAAAGATGGGGAAGAATGATAAAATGATAAACCAGTAATATGTGATTTAGTTGTTTTGTTTAAATCTTTATATAGATCATTTGACCACAAAATGTTTTAAGATTTATCTCCGGTTGAATTTTAAATTTGTAATTGATTTGCTAGCAGTACATGCATGCATTGATAGACTAGTAAACAACCAATGTTTTCATTTTGATTATATTGTATTCAAATAATCACAAAACAAGAATCTGGATGCTACATATCTACTAATGAGGAAGATAACTTTATTTTGCATACACAATTTTTTTTCTTCTGTTATGTGGAATCTGTGATAAAATGAAACCATAATCTATCTAGGCTGGAAATCTATATTTTGCATTGAAGGTATTTATGGCCTTGTTGTCAAAATCCTTTTGGGGTTAGTTTTAATTCTCAAAATTTGTAAAGGAATTTGTAATGGAAAGCAATCAAAGAGGTAAGCTATGTAATATATTGCAATTTCAGAAATTGAGTGTATAAATATATACGATTATGAGCAATTGTGCTATTGATTATGAATAAACTGTTGTGATTGGACAAAGCAAAGGGAGGATAGAGCAAAGGGAGGACAGAACAACAAGTTGAAGCTATCATTCCTCTTGCCAATTAAGATTATCATCTAGCAGCTTAAGTGGGGTAAACAAATTTTAGCCTTTGTAAAGATGCAAACTGTTTCAATTTTTTTATCACGTGAAAAAGAGCTGGGACATAATAATATCTGCTTGTACATTAATATCTACGTACCTCAAGTAGAAGTAGTCATATGAAGTGAAGCCCAACTCAAGTAAAGCTGCTGAAAGCTGAAATATTTGCTTGTAAAGATGCAAACACGATTCTTGAAATTTGATTGGGTTTGCTTCATCATAGAGGAGTTTTTAGAATTTCTTATGATTCTTGTACCCTTTAATTACTGCAGTCTTGATGAAAGAATTAGCCAAATAAGCTTGTCCTGCTGTACAGAGAGACTTCTTTAATTACTGCGTACTTGAACGTGTATACTAACTACCATAATTTAGCAGGTTCTATAGCTGTCTGAAAGCTGAAAGAACTTGTTTATATAAACATTTCTTAAAATTTGGAAACTCATTCATGTGCAGTTTATATGGTACAAATTCTAAGATTTAAGAATGAAACGTAGATTAAAAATTCCCTTATATGATGTAAGAAGAAGATTACACACACAGATCCTCAAGGTTATGGAAGATGATTATATATTGGTATCAATTACTTTTACACTTTCCTTTAATAAATATGAGAATGAAACATCTGATATTTTTGGAAAACATGCAAATCGACTTATTGACCTTGTGATTAAGCTTGTAGCCTGTTAAACAAAATCATTTCACTAGAATTTAGAAACATATATAATAATAATTTATATACTAATGATGATCTTAATAATTCAAGATATTATATAGTATGGGATATGCACTTTCAAATTCTATTGGAGTCGGGAAATAAAACAGATTTATTGAAACAAAACAGAATATGGATGCTTTTTATGACTATGTAGTTCATTTTGATGTGCAATACATTTTTTAGGTTGCTTTAATAACTTCTAATAGAGCGTCCAGATCTTGTGCTAGCCGTTCCAATGACCCAGAAATGAATGAAAATGAAGATAATGGGACCCATGCCGATGAACCTCATGCAGAGGAGGAAACTATTCATGAGAATCATGAAGGTATCATGCATATATCTCCACATATACTTGTATTTTCATGGTTTTGGGGTGGATGGGTAATTATACACTTGCATTGTCATGGTTATGAAATATATTTTGTTTAGTTCATATATATTGATTCTTTCTCTCTTTTAGGTTCTCGGCCTAAGAGGAAGCGTGTAACAACAATGGGAGCAAACTTATGGTCAAATACAGATGCACCCAAGAAAGTAATTTATGATGAACATGGTCAACCTGTTGGGGGAGACGCCAATAAGTTAACAACCTTTCTTGGGTGTCTTGTTCGCAATGGAGAATTTTTTCTGATAAGTACTCCAACATGGTCCAATATGACTGAGGCTAACATGAAAAGGGCTTGGGATGAAATCCAGGTTATTAATCATAGCACTATAGAATTTGACATTGGACTGATTTCATAAGTTAAGCACTTTGAAAGTAAATTAATATGTGTAAATTTGTTTGTTGTAGAAACGATTTACCACAGATCATCCCAATTCTAAAAGAAAACTCATGGCTATCATGAACAATAGGTGGGGAGATTGGAAGTCCAACTTAAAGAGTAATAACTTTGTGCCTGGTGATCGTGCCAAATCTGTAGCAAATACTATCAACAATGATAATGTAAATCCTAATTAATGGGCTGCATTGGTTGATTATTGGCTAACTAATGTCGCACAGGTTGTGTTTATTCCTTGGTTATGTATTATCATTTCTTAATTATTGTTATAGATTAGTATTAATTTATAAATGCATGCAATGCAGGAAATAGCAACAAAAAATTGTGAAAATCAAAAAAAATTGTTGGTAGGTCATACGTTGGGCACTAAATCAATTCTGAAAAAGAAGCATGAATTGGTAATATTTGATGTTATTTCAATATTTTTTATCTTTAATCATGTATTAGACTTCTATGAATAGAGTATTTCCTGAATTATGTACTACTATGTGTTTTATTTGTAGTACCAAACAAAAAAAAGGAGATTGATCGAGCCGATTCGTATATAGAGTCCCACACTCGAAGCGATAATTCAATTTTACTGGGAGCATCCTTGAATGTGGTACGTATTCTCTGATATTACTTTAGTTTGATTTAGTTTTTACTTTGCCTACTCTGATCGGATGACAGAGTCACAGAGAAAACTGGCATTATTGTCATCCCATATAACAGATCCGAAATAGTATTTGCATAGAAATATTTTAGACAGAGCTGTAAACCCTATAACTGTCCACCTTTTTCTTCTTCCTCCTGTCCTCACTCACAGTCAAGAACCACTTAGCTTTATCCTTACTCTCTAGTTTCTACATAAGGAAATTACATAGGCATCTCTCTTACTCTTATCTGATTTGTTGAGTAGGCTTTTCATATGTTTTATCCTCTATTATTCCCTTTGCTTTTTACTTTTACTCTTTCTCATGCATTTATTTTCAGGCTTTGTCAACTTAGTTTTGAGTAAAAGGAAATGTATGAAGTTGAATCGAGTATGTTTAAAGTTCATTGCATGATGGTGAGACCATCATTTAGCTAGTTATTTTCCCCTTCAGAATATTTGAATTTTGACATTGCTTTAAAATCCTTTTGAAATAGGGAAATTTCATCTGATGAGTAACATCCTTGTGCTACGATTAAAGATACCAATTAAGTATTGCCCTTAATTAGTCCAAGATGATTGTAATTAATTTGTAAATGTAGTGATCTTACAAGTGAGTGCCACAAGCCCACAACTTGATTCAAACTGCTGTTCAGATCTGGCTAACTAACTATGCTCAAGTTGTAATGAGAATAGTCTCAGATTTGTCCTACATATGTTGTAGAAGTTGTGCGGTTTTTCCTGAAAAGACCCAATTTCATACATTTCAACAAGCATGTAAAACTAAATTGATCTTGAAATGCCACCAAATTAAACTTTAATGAATACATATTTCATTTTTTTTCCTGTTTACAAGTATATATGAAGACATGCTTCATATGTGGAAGAAACAAGTGGTTTATATATGTAATGGTTATAAATAAGTCCATAACAAAAGAAAACTTAGCAGCCTCCAAATAACAATCTGAAATTCACGCGCGCGCGCACACACACACACACACACACACACACACACACACACACACACACACACACACACACATATATATATATATATATATATATATATATAATCTGAAATTCATGTGTAGGCAAATACTATATCGGATTTGTTATTTGGCCGATTCATTCATATTTTGCCATGTATATTTTCTAAGGAAAAAATTATTGAGTTAAAGAAGACTTAGGCAGCGGCTGGCTGAAGCAGTAGTAATACACAATCTACGGGACGAAATGATATCCTTACACAAGTTCTTGGACCGGAGCGACATGACAGACTTCGAAAAGGTGGAGTTGGTGCCACGGCTACAAACACTTGGGGGCCTTGTGACACAAATAATGATTTACAACGTGAGAAAGAAGAATTGTTGAAAGCTGAGTTGAAAATGGTGCGTGAAAAAGGAGATGACACTACAAGGAAAGTGGATGAATTGCAATCAATCATTGTAGAATTGCTCAAGAAATCGTCAGCTCCAAATGCTAATTCCAACAATCAGGTGTTGCTCCCTTACTCTCCCATATACTTAAAAATGTTGCTCTCTCACTCTCTTTGTATAGAGATTAACAAGTTCACTTGGTAATTAATTTGTAGGATCATTCGACAGAAGGAGATAATGATGATATTAGTGGATCAAATAATCCTATAGATGACCTGTGACATGTCTCGTGCTGCTGGAAATATCTTAGTTGTGCTACTGGTTATGTATTGTTTTAATATATGGTAACAGTATTTTGGATGGTTATGTATATATAGGTGACACAGTATTTTGGATGGTTATGTATTTTGGATGGTTATGTATATGTAGGTGACATAGTATTTTGGATGGTTTTGTATTTTGGATGGATGGTATTTAAATGACTTTATTTGTTTTGTTCTTTTAGTTGTAAATGTTCGTTGACTTGTTAATATTTTGACCTTATTGTTTTGATGATGATTTGATTATATGTACTAAATCGATTACTGTGAAATTTCAGAAATTTGATAAAAGGATCATTGATGGTCAAAAGCCTTGAAGACCTCGAGTCTTAAGAAGATAATTGTAAGGTCATTGCAAATATTTAATTTTTATAATACAAGGCTCTAGGACATATTATGTGCATATTATATGATAATTGTGTTATGCATGATTAAAAGAGATAAAGGTTTTTAAATACTAACTGATTTTATTGACATTAAATGTTTAGTATTTATGTTACCATGTATAACCGTGATAATAATTATCGGATATATGTTGATATCCGAAGAGAATTCTTAGTGTAAGATATTGGTTAGCATGACACACGTGGCTGTGAAGTAGTATTATCTATTTAAGAGTCATGTTTGCTGAAGGAGTGAAAGTATGTGCATATATCTTGGGACTCTAAGATAATGATTATCTTGAAAGGTGTGTTGATTAATACTTGGCTTATATTACGGAACTAACACCCTTGTAAATCTCCTATGTGATTTATTCTGTAATAAGTGTGATGGGTTTACATATTGTTAATTACGAAACTAGCACCTTGTTAATACTTCCAAGATATTTATTTCAAAAGTGAATTAGTTTTGAAGGAGTCTAACCTGTTTCACGGTTTTGACTTAAACTGATTATATTCCTTATCCAACTAAATTAGTTCTAACAGAAATAAATTGTTAATTGATTTCAACGAAATTGATTTATCTCTTACCTGTTAGCAACGGTAATGTTATCTGGGCTATAAAATTCAATTGAGATATCAGTGTTAAAGACACAAATTTGCGTTATTATACTTGAAAAGTTTCTTTATCAATCTTGGTGCAATTATTATAGAGCTGCTGGGCGATTAATTATCAGATTTCTACAGCTAATTTTCGTGAGCTTAACTAGTGATATCTATTTTACTATTTGATCATTGCATTCATTAGTTGAGCCTTGCATTGATAAATTATTTATTTGCTTTGATCATTAGACCTCTATATTTGTAATCTTATATTTTTAGACTAAGTGTTGTCTAAAGGAATTTAATCCGGGTGGATTAAGGATTGTTTACAAACAGGTTCAAGGAAGAATAGGTGCTTAAGGAATGCATTGGTGCACAAGGAGCAAAAGTGCTCAAGTGAATTATTATAATTCAAGTTTTTGAACTGTTTTGTAAAAGGAGTCAATTTAAAGAAATAAATTGAGTCTCCAATACTAGTTGGTATTGAACGTGGGCTAGGCTATTATTATAGAGGGTAATAGTTGAACCACGTAAAAAATCTTGGTGTTCATATTTTTACTTGCTTTATTTTATTTGCTCACAAAAAGATATTTAATTATTTTGATAAATAAAAATTAAGTATTTTCATTATCATAAGATAAATTGTCACACTAAGAGTTTTTACAAAGAAATCAATTAAGCTAATTATTTTTCATTAAATAACAAGAGTAAAGTTTTAATTCAGCAAACCATATTTATCCAGCACGCTGCATTAGTTAATATAGTAAGCTG
This sequence comes from Panax stipuleanatus, assembly GCA_020205555.1. NCBI lineage: Eukaryota > Viridiplantae > Streptophyta > Magnoliopsida > Apiales > Araliaceae > Panax > Panax stipuleanatus. The sequence goes on from CM035119.1 coordinate 41,196,684, forward strand.
AATTCAGTAGTTATTACTTAAGTTGAAAAATTGGTCATAGTTGTTCCTACACTTATTCAACCCCCCTTCTAAGTGTGCCTTATCTGAATTTCAATGTTATATTAAGATTGTATGGTATGGTTTAACTGTAACTATGCTTCTTAATGGGTAAAAGAAATGCAGAAACACTGTAAAATAATATTAGCTTTTTTAAAAAAAATTATGGAAATGATATAGCGACGGTCGCCAACCGTCGGTATAGAACCTAGCCATTCGCACAATAAATTCCGTAAAGCGATGATCACGACCGTCGCTATAGTGTCCAGATGTTCGCGCCAACTTGCATCGTGCGACGGTCATGACCGTTGCTATAGATATGTGCTGGCCGTCGGTATAAAACTCTAAGCATATTTTTTTCTTGTTTGCTAGCGATGGCCTGACCGTCGGTATAGATAAGAAGGACCGTCGGAATAGACTTTAGCGACGGCTCCTACAGCGACGAGTGGTGACCGTCGCGATAAACTATAACGACGGTCTTTTGGCTTATAGCGATGGTCGGTGACCGTCGCTATAGGCCGATTTTCTAGTAGTGAAGATGAGGTTCGTGCCAAAAAGACCAAGATTAACTAGATGGACTATGTTTTCCATACTGCTATTGATAGGGCCCAGGACCGAGTCTTCTACTATCCAGTTCAGTTCAAAGACTTACCATGGTACATGATGGATCGTAAGACGATGTTTTGTATCATGGAGGAAGAGCGCTGAGAAGCTGCACAACGTCTTAGTAGGTCCTGATAAGAAGAATAGTAAGTTATGTGAATAACTATGTAAGTAAATAAAATTTAAATCCCAAATTTTGAGATAAATAATGGGAAAAGATAATGATGTAATCCTGAAATTTTTTCAATTCAGGAAAGTGGATGTAAATAGCAGTGATGCTATCCTTTTCTATGTTTAGAAATCATGAATGAATAAAATACCAAAGTTTATTGAAGATATTATGTGTTAAGTGTTAATCTTAAAATGTTCAAGTTAAGTCTTAAATGCTTAAGAAATTGAGTGATGAACTAATAAGCGTATATCTTAAACAGAAAATGCCGTCAAGAAGACGTCAGCCATGTCAACAACCACCCCCTGAGGGATCTACTAATAACAATAATGAGGCTAACGCTAATCCAGTTCAGCAACTGGTAAGCCTATTAATGGGAGAACTTACGAATCAACCGCAAGTTCAAGCTACAACATTCAAAGACTTCAAAGCGGTAGGACCGCCAGAGTTTCAAAAGGTCCATGAATCCAGTCAAAGCCCAGGCCCGGATTATGGAAATGGAGAAGGTTTTTGGTGTTGCTACAGAAAACTACCTTTGCAACGTCCATGCTGAAGTCAGAGGCTAGCTACTGGTGGCAGGCAAATAATATTTGAGGGGGAAAAGGGATAATACCGTGGGATAGATTCAAGGAGATGTTTTTTGAGACATACTTTCTGACAAGCTTGCAGAACCAGATGGTGGTTTAGTTTCTAGAGCTGAAGCAAGGTACCATATCTGTGCCAGGGTATGCCGCAAAGTTCAATGAGTTGGCAAGGTTTGCACAGTATCAAGTCAATACGGATGAAAGAAAGACGAGATGGCTTGAACAGGGACTAAAGCCCTGACTGTATAGTCGTGTTTCTATGTTTCAACTGAATACGTTTGCAGCAGTTTTGGAGAAGGCAATCATCGCAGAAGGGGGAAGCGATGCTCTGACAAAGTATAATCAGGAACAAAAGAAGAAGAATGAAAATGAGAACAAGGCTGGTGGTAGCAATAATTGTGGTAACAATCAAAAAAAGAAATGGAATGATAATGTCTCTATTGGTAATCAATAGTGAAGTCAGAAGAATAGGATTGAAGCTTATGCTACTTGTGGGAAAAATCACACGGGCGTGTGCTTGAGGGGTAAATGGGTTGGTTTCAATTGTGGTCAGGAGGGCCACATTGCCCCAAATTGTCCCAGCACGGACTGTAATACCCGAGAATTTCCTAATATTATTAAATAAATATATTAATGGGAATGAGAATTTATTTGAATATAAATAATTTTGTGTCATGAGATGGATTAATTCAATTCTATTTAATTGAATAATTATAACAATTGAGAAACTTATGGAGTTTGCGATAAACTCGTTGATAGCCTTGTGTGGCACAATGACGTAATATAAGAATGATTATATTAAATTAAGCGAACAATTAATCTATATTAATTGTTAATTGTAGAATATTAATTAATTGTTATCATAGAATATTAATTAATTGTTGTGGAATATTAATTGTGATTGATTAATAATATGTGATTATTATTATTGCAAGAAATATAATAATAATAAACCACTTGTTTATAAATATGCTGGGAATTATATTTGTTAATGTGATAATTAATCCTATAATTATTAATTAGGTGTTATTAATAATCGATGAGGAATTGATTAATTAATATTATTGTTAATTAATCAATAAGATGAATAATTTATTTATTTGACATTATGAATAATAAAACAAATAAGTAAGTTATTAATAAAATGAGGTTGTATTAATTGTTACGTGCAAGCATGCGAATTAAATGTATAAGGTATGGTAGCTACCTATATGTTGTATGAAGTAGTGCAATGTGGCTATACAATTATACATAAACTATATAGTAAAGACATTGAATTGAGAAAGCTACATAATAATGCTTAGGTGACAATTGTGTATAAGTATACATTAAAATAATATGTTAGGGATATATTGTAATCAATTGTTGATTGTAGAATTTAATAATAAATGTGATAGTATCCGATTAAATTATACCGGTGTAATAATATGTACATGGATTATATATATGTGCAAATTACATTCACTACATTGTAACATTATTTCCTTATTGAAAACTACATTATGACTCTAAATGAATTTACTACCTAAGTATACATATATACCTAAGTGTATGATATATGTATGTGTATATAGCCTAAGTATGTATATATGCATGTTGCTAGAAGGCTGAGTTTGTTTTGCTAGGAGAGTCACTATCTCTTTCACGTGATATACTCAAGCTATCCTACTCCCCTATAACATCAAACTCAACAAACGTCCATAGCTCTCTAGCAAATGATGAACATGGGAGTGGGCAAAATAGTGTAATTCACCAACTAATTACCTACTCTTCCTTAACCAACATACAAATCTTCAGTTCATTAGTTTGATTCATGGGGAGATAGCATTGTTTGTATAATAGATTTTCTATAAATTAAGCCCCTTCTCTTCACATTTCATCTTGTTGAGATTTTGCTTAAGTTTGATAAGTTGAGAGCTAATATATATACATCAGTGTAGTATTCTGAGAAGTTGAGATTGCATTACAGAGGTATAAATCCTTCGTTCTTGGTTCATCATTTGGTTTTCTATCAAAAATTTCAATTGTTGATTTTAGTTGCCATTTATGCTAAAGTTGATTTGGACATGTTTCTTAGTTGTTATATAGCCTTATAAGCATGTTTAAACTGAAATGTAGTTGAGTAGGAACGAAAATGTGGTGAAATTTGGGAATTGGCCTGGAAATCTGCCGAGGCTGGAACAGTCTGCCGCTGGCTGCAAGCCAGCGCAGCTGCGCCAGTTTTGTACTGGGCAGCTGCGCAGTTGCGCCAGCAGCCTACTGCAGATTCTGCTTCTACTTAAAAATATGTTATGTGCTACTTGCTAAAATGACTTAGATAAAGCATGCTAGCTTGTGTAACATATATATATAAACATAATGAGGCAATGTAACATGTTTTAGTATATTAACATGCATGGTTAACAAAACGACATGTAGTTTGGAAATGCACTTAAAGTTTCCGAAGTGAACATAAGGTTATAATTGAACTTTAAACATCTATGACTTATGTCGATATTCTGACCTTACAAGCATATTAGTATGATACAAAGATGTATGAGAAGCATGTTAACTCGCGTATATAGGTTCTATAATGAAATGTGAACATGTGGACCCTACTAGTGCACATTCCTAACAAAAATGTATGTTTTGAACACAAACCTTGACATGCTATGCCATGTTAATATTCTGATTTTGCGAGCATAGTAGTATGGTTTAGAAATGCACGAACAACCCATTAACTTGTGTTTATATAATTCGTAATGAGGCGTGAGCATGTTGAACTTGTTAGTGAACGTTACTAACAACAACATAAGCTTTAAATGTGGACTTTGACATGTTATATTAGGACTCTACATTCTGATATTTTCAACATGATTGAATGTGCTTTGAAGGCATCATACGTGTACGTACTTGTTAGATGTAATGCAAGTTAATCAAGCATGAGTTCGATTAAGTCACGAACTAGTAACAGTGCTAGAATCACACATCTATGACATAGAAACATATGAGCATGCGTATCAATAAAATATATGACTACTTTATATATCTAAATGATAAGCATGACAACTTATGTAAATTCATGGCATTGTATAACCCTAAGTCGTTAGGGATCGTGAATTAAAACTAAATCATATATGATTGGAATTAGAAAGGTTGAACAAGCATGAAAGTATCCTTTAATATGTATACATACTTTGTGATATCATATGTTATCTGTTACTTGAACCCGATTTTGACGGTTAACTTATGAGAATGCCATAACTTGCTAAAATGAAATATATTTTAGTATTGCTTGTAGTTTTACGTGATATTAATAATATGAGAGCATGTTTGCTAATTGTTGCGATCTTATATGATATGAGAATGTGTTTAAACTCTAAAGGAGGAACGTTAAGGATAGAAATTATATTCTATATAACTGTATAGTTAGGTTAAAACTTAGCTTATGTGTTGATCGTATATTCGAAGATAAAATATGAAGTTAAATTATATGACTAATGAATATCATATATATACGTAATTGTATTACAATAGGAATTCGAAAGTGTTGGCTAGCTTTACGTGAGTAAACTACGCATAAGGCAAGTATCCTAAACTCTTGCATTACTTTATTCAACGGATATCGTAAGCAAGTATCTAAACCTTATCTCTTTGAATGCAAGTAGCTTAACCGTTCATTTGAGCTAGTATGTTTGAACTCTCGTGAAAGCGATTATTCATATTGAAATTGATGTTGTTCTTGAATATTGTGAAAGTGTCTATGCCACTCGATTCGGCTAGACTATATGCATGTTTATAAAAACTGTCCAAACCTTTTTATTAGTGCGGAAATCTTGAAAATTAAGTGAACAACCCTTATGGTAAGGGGAGTGTTTATTTTTGGAAGTCCCAACACACGCGTTGATATTACTGTGGTTATGCATAACATGGAGTATCGTAGACTGATCATCTATTATACTTGTCTCTTTTGGGTTATCAATTTAATATTGGTAATTCTAGTAGATGTTTAATAGTCCTTAGTGACTGCTCAGTATATAAATTATTTTATCCAGTTGGATACGTTGATAGCCTTTGAAGTCATATATTTTTGTTGAACTATATTGAACTATCATTTCATATTCCAAGATTTGATTCGAGAATTGTTGATATTCGTTATTCATGATATTATCCTGAAACCTTGAACTATCTTAGAGATTTTACTTCGATATTTCAACTTATGTTATGAAACTCTTCACCCTTGTTGTATATTACTTGCTGGGCAATTTGTGCTCATTCTTATTTTTCCATAAAACATTTCAGTTAAGGCAGAGCATGGCGAACCTTCAGGCGTTGATAAGGGCAAGGGCAAGTCTACCAACTAGCTCGTCTCTTTTATGTTTTTAAATATTTTAATGTTGTATTAAGATGATGTAGTAAGACTGGATTTGATTATGTTTAAGCTTAAGATAGATTATGTAATAAGTCGTTAAGTGATATTATTATGTAATCTATTAAGTACTGTAGGTTGCGAGACTTGGGGGAATAATTATAATAAATTATTGTATATTATTCTAAATTAGGTATTCCGCTGTGAATGTGTGATTTTAGTTATTATTGTATTACCATGAGCACGTGACAAACCGAATTCGAGAGACCAAGTGGCTGTCCCGGATTTGGGGGTGTCACACGGACTACTGCCAGACTTGGAAAAAATTCTGGAAAACCAAGAATTTGCATATTTTTCCTTACTAACCTGCTTGCTACCGAAATTCATATCTTGCTCAATTTATCACCGTTTCCTTTGAAAATTGGACAAATTGGACATCATACAACATAGTATTTTACAAAATTATTACATATAATATTCGGGTCACTGAAGCTATGATTCCAAGGCTCCGAAAAACCCAAAAAATCACAATTCCATGATAACCCACCTTGACAAAAGCATGCAAGGAATTGGTTCCTACTGTCCAGATCATATATACTAACCTAATTACACATGTTACATCATTCACTTTCACTAACTTTTCATGTTTTGAACAAATTAGCATCTAAGAAGTATATTATCAAATATTTAGCATGCATAGCATAATTCTTCGGAATTCAAAGCATACTTGGAATAATTAGACCAGAACTTGCGTTCTTAACATACTATAACCATCAGAAATCACAACCCAACCATCATATAATCCAAACAGACTATACTTCATAATTTTCATGCATTTTCTCCACTATTGTACTTAAGAACATAGAAAATGGATTCATGGCTTACCTCTTGGATGAATTCCTACTTGAGTTATTCTGATTGAGCCTCACTTCTTACTTGTTTAGACTCTGCAAATCCCCAGAATTCCTCCTAGTCCCTTCAAGCTCACACTCTCTCCATTTCCTCTCACGGTTAGAATTTTTAGCAAAGTGAGGAAGCATTTGGGCGGAGAGTATATATAACTTGATATGGCTTGAATCTTCAAACCCTCCTAATTCCATAACGTCATTTCAACCTCATAATGTCTACCCATCAGTTTAGTGTTAGTGGATTAGTGGAATGGAGTTAAGAAAATGAAAAGACTTTGGCATAAGGAGATATAACGTTCTCCTTGCCAACTTTCTACATAATACGTATACTCCCTCTACCACTTGTCCCAATGTGGTTGTCACACATGACCCACCAGATTTCCTTGCCACAAATAAAATATTATTTTAATCAATTTAACCAATTAATACGTTACTTGACCATTTTGCGGGTAGCCAAACTTTTCGATACTAATATCGATTCCTATTAGAATCGACGTTCCAGACGTCGTGCGACTATCCGTTTTGCCAACACACCTTCCGAAATGCGTGGTTGACTTTTTTACCCGAAAAAGTCAACCGGTTGACTTTGACCAAAAAGTCAACCGCGACACATTTTGTGGTTACAATCTATCCTGACTAATTTCGACGTTTCGGACTCAAATACGCAGTCCGCGTCTCTAAATTTCGCTCCGAACTCTAACTCGAGTTTTAATACCATTCCACGAATTTTAATAAAATTAGCAATTACTTAATTAATTCAAATAGTTACATTACTCTGAACCAGCCACTTAAATACATCTCATCACATAACTTAAAATAAAATATATATTCATAGCACATATACATATAGTAATAAAAATCACATAAGAGTTTCACATAAATTTGTTTATTAATAATTATATAAATTAGATAACAATTTCGGATATTACATTCACCTTCCCTTATAAGGATTCCATCCCCGGAATCATTACAAAGTTAAACAAAAAGACTAGGATAATTTTTCATCATTTTCTCCTCGAGTTCCCACGTAGCCTCTTCGGCGTTGTGGTTCCTCCATACTACCTTTACTGAAGGTATTATCTTATTCCTTAACACTTATTCTTTTCTATCAATTATTTGAACATGGACCTCTTCATAGGTTAAGTCCTTTTCAAACTGGATGGGTTCATACTCTATGACATGCTTGTAGTCCTGTTTATAGGGTCGTAAAACTGATACGTGGAACACGTTGTGTACATGCTCTAACTCCGGAGGTAAAGCTATTTCATAAGCTACCTCACCGACTCGCCTTAGCACTTCAAAGGGTCTTATGAATCTGGGACTCAATTTTCTTTTCTTCCCAAATCTCATTTTCCCTTTCCAAGGAGACACTTTTAGAAACACATAAGTGCTGACGTCAAAATCTCGTTGTTGTCGATGTTGATCAGCATATTTCTTTTGTCAATCCTGAGCCGTCACTAATCTCGCTCGTATCATTTTGATCACATCTGCAGTTTGCTGCACCCATTTCGGCCCTAGCAGTTGACGTTCTCCCACCTCATCCCAACACAATGGCGTCCTGCATTTCCTTCCATATAAAGCTTCATAAGGTGGCATACCGATGCTTACGTGATAACTGTTGTTATATGCAAATTCCACCAGCGCTAGATGGTCATCCCAGCCTCCTTTGAAGTCCATAACACATGCTCTCAACATGTCTTCTAACGTTTGAATAGTTTTCTCGCTCTGTCCATCTGTTTGAGGATGATACGCGGTGCTCAACCTCAGTTGCGTTCCCATACGTTCTTGAAAGCTTTTCTAGAAATTTGCTGTGAACAGCGGATCGCGATCTGACACAATTGATACAGGTACACCGTGCCTAGAAATGATCTCTTTGATGTAAAGTTTTACCAACTGATCCAAGTTATATCTGATCTTGATTGGCAAGAAATGCGCTGACTTGGTCAATCGATCAACGATCACCCATACTGCATCGTAACCCTTCTGTGTAGTTGGAAGTCCTACCACGAAGTCCATCGTGATATGCTCCCACTTCCATTCTGGAATTTCTAGGGGTTGAAGTAACCCGCTCAGTTTCTAATGTTCCGCCTTAACTCTCTGGCTTGTCAAACACCTGCTGACGCATTCTGCGACTTCTCTCTTTATATTGTGCCACTAATAATGTTGGCAAAGATCCTGGTACATCTTTATGCTTCCCAGGTGAATTGAGTAACTTGAACTATGAGCTTCCTGCAAGATTTCTTCCTTTAATTCAAATACTACTGGCACCCAAATTCTCTTTTCAAATCTTAATAATCCATCACCACCCACGGTGAACTTAAGCTCTTCCCAGTCTAAAATTCTTTTCCTCACCTCCTCACACTCTTTATCGCTGCTTTGTGCTTCCTTGATTTTGTCCAATAGAGTCGGATGAGCCTCCATTGCGAACAATTTCCCGTCTTGCTCCCTCAGACTTTTTATCTCGAGTTCCAATCTCTCCATCTCCCTAATTAACTCCTCCTGGGTTGTTAGCATTGCCAACCTACCACTACCCTTCCTACTTAGCGCATCTGCTACTACATTAGCTTTCCCTAGATGATATAAGATGTCGCAATCGTAATCCTTTATTAGTTCCAACCATCTTCTTTGTCACATATTTAACTCCTTCTGCGTGAAGATATACTTCAGACTTTTATGGTCCGTGTATATTTCACACCTTACACCATATAAATAATGCATCCATATTTTTAGAGCAAATACTACCGCTGCCAATTCCAGGTCATGGGTAGGATATCCATTTTCATAATCCTTCAACTGACGCGACGCGTACGCAATAACTTTACCATGTTGCATAAGCACACATCCAAGTCCTTTGTGTGACACATCACTGAAAATCACAAAATCACCTTTATCGTCTGGTAAAGACAACACCGGTGCATCACTCAGTCTCTTCTTGAGTTCCTAAAAACTTTCTTCACACTTCTCTGTCCAGACAAATTTTATCGACTTTTTAGTTAAATTCGTCAAAGTTCCTGCTATCTTCGAAAAATCCTGAATAAACCTCCTGTAATAGCCTGCCAATCCTAAGAAACTTCTTACTTCTATCGGTGTCTTCAGTTGCTCCCAATTATGCACCGCTTCCACCTTTGCTGGATCCACGGAGATTTCGTTCTTGTCGATCACGTGACCAAGAAATTGAACTTTCTCCAACCAGAACTCGCACTTCAAAAATTTTGCGTATAACTTATCCTTTCTCAACGCCTCCAACACCACTCTTAAATGTTCAGCATGATCTTCCTGAGTCTTGGAATAAATCAGGATATCATCTATGAACACCACTACGAATTTATCTATGTACTGCTTGAATACTCGGTTTATCATGTCCATAAATGCCGTCGAGGCGTTCGTTAACCCAAATGACATCACCAGGAACTCGTAGTGGCCGTAACGAGTCCTGAATGCTGTCTTAGGTGCATCTTCCTTCCTCACCTTCAACTGATGATACCCCGTCCTCAAATTGATCTTGGAAAAATATTTCGCTCCCTTCAACTGATCGAACAGATCATCTATCCTAGGTAACGGATACTTGTTCTTAATCGTCACTTTGTTCAACTCTCGATAGTCGATGCAAAGTCTCATCGATCCGTCCTTCTTTTTCACAAATAAAATTGGAGCTCCCCAAGGAGACACACTCGGTTGAATATACTTCCTATCCAATAATTCCTGCAACTATACCATCAGCTCGTTCATCTCTGTATGGGGCTTTTGAAATTGGGGCCGTTCCTGGTACTAAATCTATGACGAATTTGACCTCCCTATCTGGCGGAAGTCCTGGCAAATCCTCTGGAAATACATCTGGAAATTCATTCACTACTGGTATCTGTCCCATCTCTATCCCTACTTTCTGAGTATCGACGATATGGGCCAAATAACCTACACATCCCTCTCTTAGCAACTTCCTCGCTTGCATCATCATCAGACAGCTCGAGTGTCTCAGCGACCTACTCCCGTAGAACACTACTTTAGACTATTCTGGAGTTGGAAGGTTTATACATTTCTTTTGGAAATATATTATTGCCCCATGGTTAAATAACCAATCCATTCCTAAAATTACATCAAATTCTCATAATGGAATCGGAATTAAATCCACAGGTAACTTATACCCCCTGATAACACAATTCCTATGAATATGGCTAACGGGAATTATTTCCTTATTAGAAACTTCTATGTTCATAGGATATTCTAATTCTTCCTGGGGTAAGTTTAATTGTTGGGAGAATTCATGCGATACGAAGGAACAAGTAGCACCCGAATCAAATAATACGTAAGCAAATATATCATTGATCGGAATGATACCTGAAACCATATCCTTGGATGCGACCGCATCCTGAACTGTTATGTTGAAAGTCCTTACTGTTGGTCGATTCTGATTTGGTGGTCCAGTAATTGTGAGATTTCCACCGCTTAGTCCCCTTCCTCCATTACCTCCTCCTGAATTCTTCTTTGGGCAATTCCGTGCCTGATGATCCAATGCCCCGCAGTTGAAGCATCCATTCCTCTTTGGTGCAGAGCAATTGGGAGAGATGTGCCCCTCTTGCCATCAAATTAAAACACACGTTCTTCCCTTTTAGACATGCACCCGAGTGATTCTTTCCACACTCCTTGCACGCCTCAGTTCTCTTGTTTGTTTCCCCTGGTTTGCCCTCAGAGTTTCCCGGATTGAAGTTATTGTTGCTGTTGTTGTTATTCCACTTCCTTTTGTTTGCCCCAATGCTGCTACTACTTTCCCCTCGATTTCCTTCTTCACTCTTCTTTTTCTTCTCCTTGTTGAATTTCATCAGGGCCTCACTTCCGCCCTCAGCGATTATAGCTTTCTCCAAAAGAGTCGCAAAGCTGTTTGTTTGCAACACCGAAAGACAGCTGTATAACCATGGTTTGAGACCCTGCTCAAACCTCCTCGTTTTCCTCTCCTCAGTGTCGACCTGATGAGGCGCGAACCTCGCCAGCTCGTTGAACTTTGCGGCGTACTGGGGAATCGTCATGTCTTCCTGTTTCAGCTCCAAGAATCGCATCTCCATACGACTCTGCATACTCACAGGAAAATAGTTTTCAAAAAAGATCTTCTTAAACACCTCCCAAGGTATCACACCTTCTCCAGCCCTGGTCCGGTTTGCCTCCCACCATAAGTTGGCTGCCCCCTTCAGCATGTACGTGGCGAAGATTGTTTTCTGCTCATCTCCTACTCGAGCGATAGCAAACTCCTTTTCAATTTCTTTGATCCATGTCTGGGCTTCGATGGGTTTGGTGGTTCCTTTGAACTCAAGGGGTCCCGCGCTCTTGAAGTCCTTAAAGTTTGCCACTTGGGCCGTCGGAGGGTTATTGGTATTCGGGGTTTGATTCTGAAGTGCCCCAACTAACATGTCTACGAATTATTGCATGGGCCCCAGCATTACCGCCTGGCCCCTCTGGTACCTGTTGACGATGTCTTCCTCTAGCCATCTATCTGTTTAAATAAACTTAATGTTATTAACTCATAACTTATTCCTACAGCATTTATAATCTATATAAAAACTTAATCATCACATCACACATTTAAATAAAAGCATATTTATTTAATTAAAAACCATAATACCAAAGTATGGAATCATCTTATGGCATTAAGCCATTTACATCACTTAACCCAAAATACTTAGCAAAACCAGAAACTACGCACTTACATCATACATATACGTATGACATTCTAATAATAAAAGTATATCATAAATAACTAAAGTCGCCGCCTAATGGCGTCCTCATGCTCTTCATCCGCTATCTCTAACACCAGCCCTCGGCTTATGGCGTATGTAGAACGGTACTCCTCACGTGGAAAGTGATATAACCTATGCTGTAACCTCCCATGTGCTGACTTAAACGCGTACTTCATCCTGTCTATCCTAACCTTCTTCTCTCTTACTTCTCCTTCTAACTCTCCTGTTAGCTTCTCGGCCTGAACACACGGCCTCTCATCTCCTCTCCCCAGAAAGTGGTAATTATCTACTTGTCAGATTGGAGACTCTGGATCCTCGACTCCAATCCATTAATAGTATGCCCCAAGTGGGTCCTGATAGCCTCTTTCTCATCCTTCAGCCTGTCCGCCTTCTGACCAGCTGCTAGCAACTTGTCAGCCAGATCCCCGTTCCTAATCACCAGGTGTTGCACCAATGCCCCAAGCAATGCTGTAACTTCCTGCTCCTCCTGATACAACTCCTCCAGCTCTTGGACTCTGTCGTCCAGCTCGGTAATCCTATCCATCAACTCATCTAATAGACTATTCTCAGGTGCTTCTTCAGAGTTTTCCTCGGGCTCCTCTTCCTCAGGGTCCTCATCTGTGTCTGGGTCAGCTGCTGCCTCAGCTATGGACTCAGGTACAATTGTCACCAACTGCTCACTCACAACGTGAATATCTCTAATCTCCTCTTCTCCTGACATCCTACAACCAAGACAAAATAACTTGATTAGTATTTTAAAATAAATGTTTTTATTTTTAGTAAAATAGATTTGACACAACACATAGAACTCTATGTGAGTTCATCTCCTTATTATCTCCACTAACGTTTCTAAGGTTATAGTCTAAGGTTCCCCACCTAAGGTTTATAACCTACAGCTTTGATACCAACCTGTGACTCCCCCAAATCTGTGTAACGTCAAACACAGGACATGGTGCTCACGGTACAACATACATCATCATCTAACTAAGTAAAATCCAGAAATAAACACAATAATAATAATAACTATTACATACTTATTCAAATAAAATCCAAAGTCTTCACAACCTTAAATATCTGAACTCAAACTTAGCGTTTATCGCTACATTACGTCATATGCGGAAATATAAACTTATTACATAAATAACTAGCATCATTTCATCTTAGACTTTCCCTTGTCCTTGCCCAAGCCCTCAGCCTTCTCATCCTTAACTGAAAAGTTTAAGTAAGAATGAGCCCAAATTGCCCAGCAAGTATATAAAGTAGTTTGAAAACATACATCAAGAGTAAAAGCATCTATATTGTTATATCTCAACAGTTGGAAGAATTATCAAGAGACAAACAGGAATATCAAAGATAAGAGTTTAAGACTTCTCAGTAGCATACTAAGGGGTGTTTAATACCCTGAAAATTACTTTGTTACATCGAAAACCATCAGATGGTTTAACAATCAAATAGATTGTAAACAGTCTCAGCAAGTACTCCAGCCTACATTGTGCACAAGTATGAAATTTAAATGCATAAGCATAAATGGGACTATATGCCCGACATCTGTTTGCCCATTTATTCTGGTTGTTCATCTTAGTATTCATGCGAGAACGCACTAAAATAATTTGGATTGGTAAACATTAAAAGCTACAATGGAATTGAATTGTTCAAATATTATATCATTTTTCATCAATAATATCTAGTCGAAACAAAATGCCAGAAAACATATGTGAAAGCAATTCATTTACGAATCAGAACTTTAAAGCATAACAGTTGAAATAATAACTAGATAATCATCAACAACGCTTGCACAACAATCGAAGTTGTATAGCTTTACGACGTAGGAACTTGTGCGTATAAACAAGTAGCACAAGTTCGATACTTACCCTCACCGCAATAAAGTGAGTAAAAGATTGGATAATCGCTCAATGAAAAATATAGTTCAAAAACTTGCCTGATACGTCTTCTACAGTTTAAGCTATCAACTAGTCCTTCACGTAACCTAATCACATACGTCACGTTAAGCAATTTAGTATTCAAGCACTACTTTGAAGTATAATTGCTTCCTTTTAATTAATTAGAATATTAAATTCAATTCCCATCCTATTACTAATATATTAGAATCACACAATCATGTTGCATCACATAGGTAAAGTTGTTCAATATTGGAATTTGGAAGAAAAAGAAAATTTTAGCTTTCTGACCCGACCTGACCCGACCCGGACTGGCGCAGCTGCACAAGCCTAACCCTTATCAGCGGCGCAGCTGCGCTGTTCATCCAACCCAGAATTTGTTTTTTCTGTCGCCTGCTGTCTACTTCACGATTTAATTTCGAATAAACTACTAATGATTTGACTCTGATATTTGGACATAATACTCTCCATACATCATAATATTTTACAAAAATATCACATTCATGAAACTAATATGTTAAGATCATAAACCAACAGCCTAAAAAAGCGTGCACGGACTGCTCCCAGATTTGGAATTTTTTTTGGAAAACCAAGAATTTACAGATTTTTCCTAACTAACCTGCTTGCTACCGAAATTCATATCTTGCTCAATTTATCACCGTTTCCTTTGAAACATGGACAGATTGGACATCATACAACATAGTATTTTACAAAATTATTACATACAATATTCGGGTCACTTAAGCTATGATTCCAAGGCTCCGAAAAATCCAAAAAATCACAGATTCTATGATAACCCACCTTGACAAAAATTCATGATTTTGATTCTAGCATGCAAGGAATTTGTTTTTACTGTCCAGATCATATATACTAACCTAATTACACATGTTACATCATTCACTTTCACTAACTTTCCATGTTTTGAACAAATTAGCATCTAAGAAGCATAATATCAAATATTTAGCATGCATGGCATAATTCTTTGGAATTCAAAGCATACTTGGAATAATTAGACTAGAACTTGCGTTCTTAACATACTATAACCATCAGAAATCATAACCCAACCATCACATAATCCAAACAGACTATACTTCATAATTTTCATGCATTTTCTCCACTATTTTACTTAAGAACATAGAAAATGGGTTCATGGCTTACCTCTTGGATGAATTCCTACTTGAGTTAATCTGATTGAGCCTCACTTCTTGCTTCTTTAGACTCTACAAATCCCCAGAATTCCTACAAGTCCCTCCAAGCTCACACTCTCTTCATTTCCTCTCACGGTTAGAATTTTTAGCAAAGTGAGGAAGCATTTGGGTGGAGAGTATTTATAACTTGATATGGCTTGAATCTTCCACCCCTCCCAATTCCATAATGTCAATTCAACCTCATAATGTCTACCTATCAGTTTAGTGTTAGTGGATTAGTGGAATGGAGTTAAGAAAACGAAAAGACTTTGACATAAGGAGATATAACCTCCTCCTTGCCAACTTTCTACATAATACGTATGCTCCCTCTCCCTCTTGTCCCAATGTGGTTGTCTCACGTGACCCACCAGATTTCCTTGCCATAAATAAAATATTATTTTAATCAATTTAAGCAATTAATATGCTACTTGACCATTTTACCCTCCGTAGCTAAACCTTTCAATACTAATATCGATTCCTATTAGAATTGACGTTCCGGACGTCGTGGGACTATCCGTTTTGCCAACACACCTTCTGAAATTCATGGTTGACTTTTTTACCCAAAAAAGTCAACCGATTGACTTTGACCAAAAAGTTAATCGCGACACATTTTGTGGTTACATTCTATCGTCACTAATTTCGACATTCCGGACTCAAATATGCAGTCTGCGTCTCTAAATTCCGCTCCGAACTCTAACTCGAGTTTTAATACCATTCCACGAATTTTAATTAAATTAACAATTACTTAATTAATTCAAATAGTTACATTACTCTGAACCAACCACTTAAATACATCTCATCATATAACTTAAAATAAAATATATATATTCATAGCACATATACATATAGTAATAAAAATCACACAAGAGTTTTACATAAATTTTTTTATTAATAGTTATATAAATTACATAACGATTTCAGATATTACAAGGAAGACAACTAGAGGTTCAGGTGGAGATAGGGGAAACAACAACGGTGGCAATTTAACTATTACCGGGCAAGCGCCATCAAACCCACCCACTGTCAGAACTTTTAACATGACAGTACAAGATGCTGTGCAGTCAAAGGATGTGGTGGCAGGTATTATTTTGATTAACGAATTAAATGCGTATGTATTGTTTGATTCGGGTGCTACATGTTCATTTATATCTGAGGATTTTGCTAAGAATTTAGATTTGCCTAAGGAAGAATTAGATTACTCTCTGAGCATAGAAATTGTGAATAGGGAGGTGATTCCTGTTAGATTCCTGCACAAGAACTGTAGAATGGATATTAAGGGCAACGTGATGATGATGGATTTAATTCAAAAAAAACTTGGGGAATTTGACGTTATTTTAGGAATGGATTGGTTATTTAACCATGGGGCGATAATTGATTGCCAAAAGAAGTGTGTTAACCTTACGACTTCGTCAAAGGTAGTATTTTATGATAGCAAGTTGCCTAGACAAGCGAGTTGTCTGACGATAATGAAGGTCAAGAAGTTTTTAAGACAAGGATGTGTAGGATACTTAGCCTACATAGTCGACACTCAGAAGAAGGGTGCGAAACTGGACGACATACCAGTCGTTAGAGATTTCATGGACGTATTTTTGAATGATTTGCATGGACTTCTGCCAGATAGAGAGATTGAATTTTTGATCAATTTGGCACCAAGGACAACTCCAATATTGAAGGCCCCATATCTAATGGTTCCAATGGAGATGAATGAGTTGATGGTGCAGTTGTAAGAGCTTTTGGATAAGAAGTATATTCAACCGAGCGTGTCGCCGTGGGGAGCGTCGGTGTTATTTGTTAAGAAAAAGGATGGATCAATGCGTCTCTACATTGATTATAGAGAGTTAAACAAGGTCACAATTAAAAATAAGTATCTGTTACCAAGGATCGATGACATGTTCAATCAGCTGAAGGGAGCTAGGTACTTCTCGAAGATAAATTTGAGTAGTGGGTACCATCAATTGAAGGTAAGGAAAGAAGATGTACCTAAGACAACGTTTAGAACTCGGTATGATCATTACGAGTTTTTTGGAAAGTTATTTGGTCTAACGAATGCACCTGCAGCATTTATGGACCTAATAAATAGGGTATTTATGCCATTTTTGAATAAATTCGTAATGGTCTTCATTGATGATATTTTGGTGTATTCCAAAACTAAGGAAGAGCATGTTGAACACTTAAGGGTGATGTTGGAGGCATTAAGAAGAGAAAAACTATATGCAAAGTTTTCAAAGTGCGAATTCTAGTTGGAATGTGTTCAATTATTGGGCATGTAATTGACAAGGATGAAATTTCAGTGGATCCATCTAAAGTTAAAGCTGTGATAAATTAGGACCACCCGAAGACAACGTCAGAGGTAAGACGTTTCTAGGGATTGGCAGGTTAATATAGTCATTTTATTCAAGATTTTTCTAAAATGGCCACTCCGTTGAAGAATTTGACAAGGAAAGCAGTGAAGTTCGTTTGGACGGGGAAGTGCAAAGAGAGTTTTCAAGAATTAAAGAAGAGGTTGAGTACGGCTCCTGTGTTGTCTGTTTCGGATAGCACAAGAAATTTCATGGTATATAGTGATGCATCACATAAGGGACTAGGCTGTGTGCTTATGCAGAACGACAATGTTATTGCGTATGCATCGCGTCAGTTAAAAGACTATGAGAAGGGGTATCCAACACATGATTTGGAATTTGTTGCGGTAGTGTTTGCACTAAAGATTTGGAGACACTACCTCTATGTAGAGAAGTGTGAGATATATACAGACCATAAAAGTCTGAAGTATATCTTTACACAGAAAGATCTGAATATGCGTCAGAGGAGGTGGTTGAAGCTGATTAAAGACTATGACTGCGAGATTCTATACCATCCGGGTAAAGCTAATGTTGTTGCCGATGCCTTAAGCAGGAAGGGCCGAGAGAAGTTGTTGTTGTTAACTGCTCAGGAGTAGCTGGTAGCTGAAATGGCTAAGTTGTAATTGGAGGTTAAGTATCCAAAGGAGTTGGATGAAAAACTGTTCCAGATGGAAACTGGCCCATCTTTGGTGGATAAGGTGAAGGAAGCACAACTTCATGATGAGGAATGTGAAAAGATAAGGAAAAGAGTGTCTGTAGGTGAAAAGGTAAAATTTAATGTTGATACTGAAGGATTACTAAGATTTGAGGGAAGAATCTGGGTTCTGTCGGTAAAGGAAGTTAGAGATGAAATTCTAAATAAGGCCCATAGCTCGAGATATTCAGTTCACCTGGGGAGTATGAAAATGTACCGGGATCTCCGACAACATTTCTGGTGGTCGAATATGAAAAAGTAAGTAGCTGAGTGTGTAGCTAGGTGCTTAACGTGTTAGAAGGTCAAAGCGGAGCATCAGAGACCAACTAGATTGTTACAACCTTTAGAGATACCCGAATAAAAATGAAAGCATATCACGATGGATTTCATGGTTGGTCTTCTAACGATTCAGAAAGGGTATGATGCGATTTGGGTAATTGTAGATCGATTGACGAAATCAGCCCATTTTTTGCTGATTAAGATTAGGTTTAATCTAGATCAGTTGGAAAAATTGTATGTGAAGGAAATTATTTAAGGCACGGAGTTCCAGTGTCAATTGTGTCAGATCGTGGTCCGCGTTTCACATCTAACTTCTAGAAGCGACTACAGGAATGCATGTGAACGCAGTTGACAATTAGCATAGTGTACCATCCTCAAATAGATGGACAGAGTGAAAGGATAATCCAGACATTTGAGGACATGATGAGAGCTTGTATTATGGATTTCAAGGGAAATTGGGACGGTCATTTACCGTTGGTTGAGTTTGTAAGACCTCGAATTTTATAAAATAGAAGTATTCAATTTTCTTATATTTATTATTCTATTCAGTAAATAGTTAAATTAAATAAATATTATAGTTATGGGTGATATGTGCAAATTTTACAAAGTAAGCAAGTGATCATAAAATATTCATTGTGTCGGGGAATATTCGTTTGGTCAGGGAATATTCTTGTTGTCGGGTAATATTCGTACGACGGCGGAGTCATTTATGGGACCTATAAAGGAAAACTATCGGATGAAGAAAACGATAAGAATATGTTCTCTAAAAATAACGGCAAAACTATTACCGTTAAACTATTGAAATACCCGGTGGTTAAAGAACAGTAATATGCATTGTTGCACAGTAGCACACGGTATTGCACAGTATTTTAAATTATTAATTTTTACGTACGAGGGCACTTATTCAATAATTGTCACAATAACCACTGCACAGTATTTCACATTATCAAATTAATAATTCATATTATTTGAATAATATTATTAGATAGCATTATTGGCGATGTCTAGGAAGTTTTGTCTAGGAAAGGGGCTAGGTCATCTAATTGCGCGCCAGTAAGGAGAAATCCTTATTGTAAAGCCCCTTCTTTACTAGGAACGACCTAGTTGTCAATATTATAATTCTATAATATTATGAATAATAATTGATGAATAAAATAATTTTTTTTAATAAATATAATGAGTAAATATTGGTTCAATTTTAATATAAATGGAGAAATTTTTAACATGAGACATTTGTTGAAAGTTGATATTTTATCTTTTTCGATAAAATAATTCATTCAAATATATTATTATAATATTATATTATAATAGTATAATGTGATCATATAATAGTATAATTTTATAATGGTAACATTATTATAATAAATTCATGGTATAAAAATAAAATGAGGTGAAAGAGAGCAAATTGGATTTGAATTGTTTTTAATTGTTATAAATGTTTTTGAAATAAAAACATGTTAAATGGGATAAGCTTGCTTTGTCTTTTTTTTCCAAAATATGCTGGAGATTTTTAAAGTGTGGAGGCTGCAAATAATCCGTATGTAAAATTTTGTCAGAGATGGTGTCCTAGCATTTTCCTATAAATAGGTTGCTTAGTTAAGAAATGAAAATCACACCAGAATCAAAAAAATTTCTCTCTATAATATTGAGTGTATTTCTTGTAAGTATAAGAATATTTTGAGTGTTGATAACAGTGAAAGATTTCTTAAACATAATCTTCGTTATTCCAGTCAAAACTACTTTCCTATTAAGGTAAATAATGTTATTTTTCTCGTAAAAGGATATTATTTTTCTCGTAAAGGATATTTATTTTCTCGTAAAGGATATTGTTTTCGTTCAATATTCGCAAGGAATATTATTTTCTTTCATACTCTATAGTATGTAAGTGATAATATTTCATTTCATATTTCTAAATTTAAACTTACTATGGTAAGTATTGCTTCTATAATTCCTGAAATGATTAGAAATTCTTTGAGTTTTGCGCTTCATCTAATATCATTTCACCGGAATACTAGTTTGAACTTTTTTTTATCAAATTTTAATATTTTCATGCCGGAGTACTATTCATCAGGGGTACTATTCATGCCAGAGTACTATTCACGACAAAATTTAGTTTCTTTTCTTTGTCCAAATTATCTTTTATGAAACTTATTCTTGAAGTTGAATCCATGTTTTTATCTTCATGTGGATAATTTGGAAATTATTGAACTCTTGATAAATTGAATTATAAATCTCTAATGTTTGTCCTTGATCTCACTTAATTCATTTTTTATATCATTGTCATAATTGTCCGACTTAAATTGTGGTGACATTTATCTTTGGCCCGTAGTGCAAAGATGACCTGTTGATTGATATCTTTGGCCCGTAGTGCAAAGATGAACTGTTGATTTATATCTTTGGCCCGTAGTGCAAAGATGACCTGTTGATTGATATCTTTGGCCTGTAGTACAAAGATGAACTGTTGATTGATATCTTTGACCCGTAGTGCAAAGATGAGCTGTTGATTGATATCTTTGCCCCGTAGTGCAAAGATGGACAAGTGTATGGCAGGATCATGACCACTGATGATACAAATGAATATCTTTGGCCTATAGTGCAAAGATAGCTAGTTCATTGGTATGATCATGACTATGGTTGTTACGTTTGAATGTTTTTGGTATAGGGTGTAAACACGATACGATTATTAAATATTTTTAGCCTTGTGGCAAAGACATTGAGTGAAAGTTCTGTTGAGCATTTGTGGCAAGGAGAAACTGTTGATTTACATGATTATGAACATGAATTGTGAATTAATATAACTATAATCTTTGGTGTTACAGGTAAAGACAGGTGATGAAAATTATCTTCGTCTTGGGTGCAAAGAGGAATTTATCAACATAATTATTATCATGAACTATTTACATGATTGTGGACATGAACTGTTGATTGATGTTACAGGGATAAAATATTATTGGTGGACTTTTAACATGGAGAAGATAATAGACATTATTGTCTATTTGACTCTTCTAATGGATTGTTTGTTCTGTTGCAACTATGGTTGAAAACTTTTATCATATACCATATGTTC